>CM068834.1:36147627-36532627 GCA_028554795.2 Sinohyriopsis cumingii | reverse complement strand
CTGTTGCTCCAACTCAGTTTTGCTTTCTGCTTGTGTTGAATCGGATTTATTGGGTTAATTTCGTACAATGTACACGTGATTTAAGCAGTTGAATCAACTGAACCCGTGTTTCTGTTCTGTCATTGATTTTTCGAATCATAATGAGGGGAAGATGTGAGCAGAGTTAGGAGAACGTGATTTAAGTTTACAATGTAGTCGAAATTACAATACAGTTTCGCGGTATGCATCAAGTTTTGGAATCCTTGACATGGGTTATGTCTTTCGGATTTGCAGAAATAACTAAGAAAGTACATTTTGAGGAAATTCAAGGTGCATAAACGTAAGTATATCTATTGCCATTTTTATTATCACCTAAAGAAGACATATGTTTATGCCCTGTCACTTGCATGCTCGCTGTTAGAGGAACTCAAGCTATGACCTGAATGGGTTTTATCTCAAGCCTAACATTGTATCAAAATAATTCAACAGGAAAAATTTAAAAGCAGCTGATGACTGTCCATGTAGCCAGCGGAAATAATACTTTTTCTTCGTCCATGCGTATTTGCTCTGATGCTCTTAGCTTCCTACTTAAACCGTCAGTTGCATCTTTTTTCTTGAAATTAGTGTTTTGATTGAAATGTAGAATTGTACGTTTCTGACAGATATGCGATAGACCTTGGCCACAGTATACTTTTCTATGCCGTTCTTATTTACCCTAGAGAGTACAGGTCACAGCCTGATCCATTTTATTTGAGAAACGTTACGAAGATTTATCCTAAATAACTGCTAAACGATTAGAATGGCATTTTTAATTCTTGCGTCTCTCGCCTTTGTTTTTCACATTGCGAATATCACGTTTAATCGTTTGCTTGTTTTAAAGTTTCATTTGTGACTTAGTGAACTCGTCCACATAGTTAACTTAACAGTTCTATTTTCAAATGGACAAAACAGATTGTTCAGTTCATTCGCAAACAAATCTAATCAACCAAAAGCTAAAGTGTTACTATATGAGCATACATGGTTTGTTTACAAAGTATTTCCTAATACGCATTACTAGTTTTAGACAGGCATGTCGGGCAGTATGAAATCGGATAGTATGGAAAAATACTGCACAATTCAGACGATGCAAAGTTAACGCAGAAAAATATAATATATACATTCTCGTCTTAACTTTGAATAACATAAGAAACGTGCCGATTCGTAAACGTTTTATCTTCTGCCTGGACTAAGTAGTATAGAGGACCCAAGCTATGACCTGAATGGGTTTTATCTCTAGCCTAACATTGTATCAAAATAATTCAACGTATATATGTATGTATGTATGTATGTATGTATGTATGTATGTATGTATGTATGTATGTATGTATGTATGTGCATATATGTATGTATGTATGTATGTATGTATGTATGTATATATCTATTTATGTATGCATGTATCTATCTTTTATGAACATGTGGAACCTAATCATAGAAAACAAGATAGTCATTTACAAATGTATGAATATTCTCAATTGTTGATGTCGGCATTAAAAATGAAAAAAATGTATCCACGTTCTAAACATTCATTGAACATTCAGTGAAACTCTTTTTAAAAATGACGCAGCTATTACACTGGGAACTTGGGTAAAACTATTCTATCAATGAAAAGAAAAACAAACAAACGGGATTTCTCAGATTCAACCCTTTCATTAGTATTGTTTCACTCGCTCAAAGTCACTTTCTTTGAAATGGCAAGTGTACCGTGATTTTAACAGGTTCTCACATTTCTTTTTGAAATAAATAAAGGACTGTCCTATTCCATAATTACAGGGTTACTTCTTTTCTCAGTCCAGTCAACTTTGAACACTTCTTTCCTTGGTCGGCTCTCACAGGAACTACTTCCGACTGTAATGAAAATATACTTGTTAAAACAAGTCAATCTATTTACTTCACAGTCTAAGCCAAAAACAGAAAATCACTTCCATTATTTTACCGGAAATATACAGGCATTATTCTACCAAAATGATACAGGCACAATTCTACAGAAAAGATAAAGGCCTTATTCTTCAGAAAAAATATAGGTTTTGTTTAAAATCTGAAATCATTCAACGTACAATCTGAGTAACAAAGAGGACTTGATTAGATGTTTTATATACATCCAAAGGTGGAAGGGGCTCGGAGATGACTTTCACATTTGTACATTTTGGTTTATATCAGGTTTGATTGGCTTTTTTTGTGGATGCATTGCGATTCTAGTACAGGTATGCATATGAGTTTTAGTCACCTCGATCAATTTTGAAAAAGCATTATTTTAAATCGAACCTTTCCGTGCGTCCGTCGTATGGTTCTTCCACCTTACCGTCATTCTGCACAATAACTCCAATAATTAATATTGGATTTTAATAAATTTTTGTGGCAGCTAGATACTGACAAATCTTCAGCTGGATTTTATAATATGCTACGTCATCATTTAGCGGAGTTGGTAATAAGTGGTATATCAGATACTTTGCTATTGAATTGATGATCTTAGTTATTATTTCATCTCCTCCCTTCAGTCTGCTGCAATCTATTAGCTTGTCTGATTTTAAATGAATCCCTCGTAAAAGCTCTTTCCATCCAGCTTAATTCTTGTTTATCTTATTAAAAAATATCAATATTTTTTTTTAAAGAAGGCTGTATAACAAGTATAATCATGTATTATTTCAAAAACACTCCTTAAAGTAAATTTGTACTTGTGAGCTCTTCTGTTTGAAAAACAATCTTACACAAATGATAATATTCTAATTCCGAAAGAAACACAAGTCAGTGATATAACGAAGAAGTTTACACAAACATATGTTGCTTTGTGTGATCATTGTTGCCATTTTTCGCTTTATGTGTAATAAATAATTCCATTATTAATGTAATTATTAACAGTTGGCTGCTTGCTTGTTTCTCTCCTATGTACATATTCTCGTACTTTTGAAATAATTTATAATAACTCAAACGGACGGATCACCCCCCCCCCCTCTCTCTCTCTCTCTCTCTCGTTGGAACTGCTTTGGGTTTGTGAGTCCACAGCTCAGCCTTACTTCGGATTTGCATCATATATAAAAACAAACGGCTGCCCCATTGACTGATTGATTATTCACTTCCATACCAAGGAGGTAGGTGTACAACTATTTAAGACAGATCATTTAATATTAGGTGGGGGAGGGGCGGGTCTTAGGAGTTTTTCGTCGAACTAGGATATATTTTTTCCACGAGGTAAGTTATTTTTCAACTTATATAATGGACGAAATTAGTTACTTTTTTCTACAAATCAGAAGAAGAAAATAATCTCAGGTTAACTTTTCTCAAACAATCGCAAGCTCATCCCAACCCCCTAAATGGTTAGTCTCTAAGTAGTATTTATACTACAAAATACATCGTTAATATAAATCACTCCAATGCATTTAATTTTTCTCGTTCAGTCTTTGAAATGTCATTATGTAAAAGTCACTAATGGCTGAGAGAGAGAGAGAGAGAGAGAGAGAGAGAGAGAGAGAGAGAGAGAATATGAAATGAAGTAACTTACCACCCTTGTTTACCCCCGCAAGGCGCACATGCGTCTTTCTTAAGCACGCATTTTCTTTCATCTTTGTCGAACACTAGCCCTGCCGGGCACCTGACAATGTTCACAAATTCTCCGTTTTGGCATTCCGCATAGCGGTCACATCTACCGAAGTCGTCTGGATTCGCACCGTCCTCTTTCCCAGTACAATTTGTCATCATGCCGCCATGCTGTTGGGAAATTAAATCCAGACTTGTGCACATATTCGTTTCTGGAGAGAACAATTGGGTGCGACCTTCCTCATCAGCTACACATCTTTCTTCTGATATGAAGCGCTCCTTTTTGCAGACGATGTAGTATGGGCTCCATGTTTTCTCTGGATGAAGGTTGATTCCATCTGGTCTCATCTCGCAACTTGGGAAACGTACAGAACATGGGACACAGTGTGCAACTGGGCATTGTAAAGTACGGTAGCCGCCTGCAAATAATAATAATAATAATAATAATAATAATAATAATAAGAAGAAGAAGAAGAAGAAGAAGAATAAGCCTCTTCCTTCTCTCCTGATTATTATTAGCACAGTCGTCCTTGTCGTTGACAGTGCTATCAACACTACTGTCGTCGTTCATTTTAATATCGTCAGCACTAACTCAAAACGAAACAGTCATCGTCATTTGTCAATTCTCATACTTCTCATTATCGTCCCCATAATCATCATTGCTGTAATTATCATCTTGTTCATGATTAACATTATAATTATCATTATCACTTTTAACATTATTATCAGTAGCACGTTTCACACACACATCCCACGCCCCACAATTTCCAGAAGTAGTAGCGGATGTGGGAAGAAAAATAAGAAGAAAAATTAGGATAATTATTTTTTATACATTTCCATCTCATGCTTGAAATTGAAATATTTTGTAAAGTAAGACATATTTATTTGAATTGTCTAACCAACTGTATTTGGAGTCAACGGTCTGCTACGTAGATCTTCACAAGTTAGTCTAAAACCGTTATCTACTCGACATCGAAAGAATCCGATTGAGAATGACATTGTGTATATGTCTGCCGAGTCATCTTTTGTGCTTTTGCTTCTAATACGTATGTCTTTCTACAAAGGAGGAATAAAAGAGAAAGGGAATGAATGAACAAAGCATCAGCGGTGGTAGAAGGCTGTGCAGGTACGGTGCGAAATGAGGACAACGGTCCCCCAAAATCTAATTTCTATATCACTGAAGAAATTCTGTGGAATATTCATTGAGAAACACAAGTTTGTTTTCAAAATCAAATTTTTTATATAAATATTCTGCTTTAATTATAATTTGTTTCAAACAAACTCCAGAATTATGTCTCCTCCCCCCCCCCCCCCCGGCTTGCGGACCCGGTACGATCGTATCTTTCGCACCTCGCTAAGGCCGCCTCTGCAAAGTATACCTGTATATGTAAAAGTACAAAACCTACATAGTATTATGATTATTATTCAACAGGAGAGTTCAAAATTGAGTCTTCAACTTATTTCCTAAATTTGAAGAGAGAAAAATGGAGAATCATATAGAACCAAACAAACTGCCTTGCCAAACATGATATAAATAAATAAATAAATAAATAAATAAATAAATAAACACAAGCAAGTAAGTAATAACAATCTCATATAGCTGGATAGATAAGTTGCTGGCACTTACACCCAGATTTCGTTTCTCTCCGACTCCCACAGTTAACATTATCAAAGCCCTCGCATTTCAAGGTGTCCGTGGAGAATAGCTTTGGGTAGGGACATTCAACGAGATGCTGCTCAAAATACCTCGGAACGTACGTGTAATTCACGCTACAATTATAGTACAGCTGGCACTCCGTAGGATGGGGAATTATCGCCGATTTATCTCGACTACATTGCTCTTTAATAGTGAGTGGACCTGCAATAATAATAATAATAACAATAATAATAACATTAATAACAATAATAATAACAATAATAACAATAATAACAATAATAATAACAATAATAACAATAATAATAACAATAATAACAATAATAATAACAATAATAACAATAATAATACTGATGGTGATGATGATGATGATGATAGCCTCCAAATTTTAAAAAGTTGTTGGAAATATGTTGCCGCTATCAAGCATTAAATTAAATGTGTGTGTGTCTGTCTGTCTGTGTGTGTGTTTGTGTGTGTGTTTGTGTGTGTGTGTGTGTGTGTGTGTGAGAGAGAGAGAGAGAGGTAAACGACTTTGAACTGAAAAAAAATATATACACAAAAAGAAATGTGAACATAAGTTTAATCGTTCGTAATATATCATAGCATTTTTCTTCATCTTTTTCCCCGCTTGAAGTTCAATTGATCTTGTAGACTAGCCTTTCCACCTTTATCAACAATAATGAAACTTTTACTTTTTGTGATTATTTATTTATACTCACTATGAATTATGAACAGTTTTTGAGTATCCATATACTTAACAATTTTCAAATAGACACCATGAAATGGGCGACTATTATGTCTTGTTGTTGTTGTTTTTGTAGAGTTTAACACCATTTTTCAGCAACGATAGGCTATACATGGCGGCCAGTATAAATGGTGGAGGAAGAACCAGGGAAAACCCGAGGAAGAACCACCGACCCACGAGAAGCTACTGGCAAGCTTTCTCACAGACCCAAATTGGACTATTACATCTATTTTTGAGAATGATTTAATACAACGTATTTTAATGTACATATGTTAGGTAGACAATATGTATGTATACATTTCCTGTAAATATTGCGTAAATAATAGATGGAAAAGACCGATTGTAAAGAGAATGCACTTGGCTAGTAATTTAAGACGAATTCCTTTTTGATTTTAATGTTGATACAGCACAGGAAAATGACCTGCATACACTCTGTTTACAAGTTTTAGTTACTTGAGAATACTGTTCATGTTGGTGACAATGAATCCACAAGTAGGACCAACGAGGTCAATAGGAAGTCAGTCAACATGGTTATGTGTTAATAAGTCCACTGGATTTAGAGTAGTTAATGTATGGACTTAAGTATACAAAGACACTGGATATTATACATGTCATTGTAATTATTCGGGTACTTGCAGTAATTATGGTAGACAGCCAAATGTTTGAGCTAATCCAAGAATGTAACATTGCATGAGGGTTAGAATCAATACCATGCATTTACATATTTTCTTCTAAATCCTGATGTCATCTCTTGTCCAGAAGAAGTAAAAGGGGGAGGATAATAGTAAACAAGTACAATACAAATTTGTATGGTCACATGCGTATGAAAAAAATGCTTTTCACGCTTGAATAACCATTTTTATCAACCTCTTATGATCGATATTTTGAAATAAATGATAGCAGGAGTTATTAATAGAGCAGCATTTGCCTTTGTACAAATCATATGTTCTGCTGCATATAGAATGGTATGAAAATAATTATAAAGAATATTCCTTTTAGGATGTGCGTGTCAGGTATGTGTAATCAAGTTTGCTAAAATAACACTTATAGATCAAACAGAAAACACGCCTACATTAGCTGTATACCTTGTATGCCAAACTTTGACAGTGTATCATGTGAAACAGAATCGATAGATGAAGCAAACAGGGGGCATTTATGAAATATGCAATAATAAGAAGGCTAACTATAGGTATCAATATATGTAGTGTGGCGAGATTGTAGAATATACAATTTGCAGAACATACAATATAAGCCCTACTCGCTCTCTCACACCCTTTCAGTTTTATGGACTCGTACATACGCATGCGCATAGCTCAAGCCAAATGTGAGGTTGTTGCTACAGGGCGTGTTCGGATTTTGGCAATAAGCAGGGGCAGTCGACGCGCCATGTTTGGCAAGAGGTCGGATTTTGCCCTCAAGCGAGGGCAGTCGACGCGCCATGTTGTCTCTGGCGTCGGGCAGGTGGCTTCGTAATGCCCTTCATAGTATGTGTATGATTTGGATTTTTAACGTAACTTTAACAATTTTTCAGTCATATCGCTAAGATGTTTGCAGTGGCAATTTATAGTGATGTCTAGCACTGGGGCATCATGCACCGGACATGAGCATGATGTCCCACCCAGTCACATTATCCTGACAACAGGCCGACCATTCCTAACACTAACCTCCTAATGCTGAGCGCCAAGCGAGGCAGCTGTTAGTACCATTTTGTAAGTCTTTGACTCGGCTGGGATCGAACCCACGACCTCCCGCATCCGAGGCGGACGCTCTAGCCACTAGACCACCGGAGCGGTTGCCCTTCATAGAATGGCCATATCTAATTTAAATCTATCAGAGCAAACATTACTGATTGAAACATGCACATACGATATATTGTGTTTGTGTGGTAATTTACGTCAAATATAAAGTAAATGGTATTCATTCAACTATGCCCGCTTTTTAGGAATCTTCAAGTCTAAACCGAACCAACTTTTAAAGCTTTGAAATCTTACACTAGAATAAGGAAACTTACCTGTCCAACTAAACTTTAAATAAGGTGATATCATCTTTATATGCATAGTGTATACATGATTCAGTTAAATGTATTGCAAAGTGTAAGGATTATTTAGCATTCTACAGAAAGTTCATTCGAGTGCCATTTAATATATTCTTTTCCTGAATGTGAAAATTCGCTTCAAATTAAAAGCGGCATTTTCAAAAATACAAATTAAAACAAACTAAGTTAACTTGACTTCTAAATTAAGGATGTTTTATTGCATAATTTGTGTTGCCCAAATTAATTACAAAATATTAGATGGAATTCCCCTTCTTAGTAGTTTATCCGCCGCCAGAGTTACTTTCAGCCGAGGGAAATGAAAATTGGTAACAGCTTTCCTTTATTCGGAGAGATATCTATATTTTACAATTTCAGTTAAAAACATGAAGCGTTATTATAATTAGCTGCATATTTTTTCTTAAGAAAACTAATACTCACTTTCTGTAGTCGTTATAACTCGCATGCGTAGAGGACAGTCGTCATATATACTATTGATGGGAACACATACATTTGAAGATCTGCTGAAAACGGACCCTTTGGGACAATTTGGCATATCCACAGGTAGGCCCCAGACACACATATACCATCCGGTACAGTCGTCTTTTGGGATGATTTCAAACGTTCCGACCTTCTTGCACCGCGGAACAGTCTGGGAAATTGACTTTGCCAGTACGCAGACAAGAATCACGCAAATTGAACATCTAGCTTCCATTTCGAAGAAAGGAATGGAGTTTTCCTATCGTGAACTAGGCTCTATACCTTTATGTACTCTTACCACAGTCTTAGTGCTCTGAATCTTTACCCGAGAGTCAAGTAAGAAATGAAAACAAACGTTTGCTTTATATACATTGGCTAGAGTTGGGCGAATGTAGAATATATAGCAGATATGTTCCGGATGGGTGTTGTGGCACAATGACAAACAAATGACGTGATAGATTCCAAGACCGGAATAAGCTATTGGTATACCGTATGCGCAGGGAGAGGGAGTGTTCTTTTGAGATTACCTAAATTGTATATAATTATATTTAAATTTCACCGATGTTACGAGAAGAAAGTTTTAAAGTCACATCTTGAAGATAATTTCATTATTACAGTTTTAGTGGTGAGTGGCGAAGGGAAATTCCTGGTATAGAAAACGGAAGAAGACGAGACTTCGAGCAAGCACCCCGAATTACAACAGCGTCAACAGAAAATTCAAGATAATGTTGCTTGAGATGGAATTAACTGAATGGAAATCTGCATCAGCGCGACAAAAAGTACGATACCGAGTTATTATAAAGCCTGAATGGGACAGCTACGTATTTCTTTCTTGTTGATTTGGTTGCAATTTAATTGTCGAATAGTACACGATAATGTTCCTGAAGACTTTCTGAGATGTCGCGGTGTTAGGTAACGAAATCTTAAAAGCACTTATAAACAATCCATCCATGTCTTACATTCAAATGACTCCTTCTAGTGACGACCAGTTATTTACCAGTCAAAATACAGTGAATTCACCTCGCAACATAATAGCTGAAGGAGAAACTATGATATGTAAGAGGGGCCGGGAAGTTGAAATTAAGTGGATTATCATTATTTATTGGTCTTACTTTAATAGCTGACTATATCTCATTCGAACCATTTTTAGGTCCACTTTCACGGTAATAAAATACAGGAAGATATTAACGTGTGACTTTTTCGTTTTAATGACAAAGTGATCGTCACGTTTTAAGCCCTGTAGTATGTCAAGCTATTGCTAGCAAAGAACATTTGCAATAAACAAGATATTCGTATTAGCAAGTAATGATGTACATGTGCCTTGTAAACAAAATGCATTGGTATCATATAAGATTCATTTAATATAAACAGAGCTGTACGTCACGCAAATATAATTTGCAAATTTTTGTAAGGAGAGAGATCGTCGCAAGATACCTGCGACGAAGGCTTAGTATTATGTTTCTTTCCCAGAAACTGTCAGTCATTTTGCCACTTTGCATAACAGAGTGCAACCGTATTTTATGTTATTGTTGAACAGCCAGTTTGCCCCATTGCATAACCGACTGCAACCGTATTTTATGGTATTGTAGAACAGTCACCTTGCCCCATTGCATAACCGACTGCAACCCTATTTTATGGTATTGTAGAGCAGTCACTTTGCCCTATTGCATACCGAGTGCAACCGCATTTTATGTTATTGTAGAACAGTCACCTTGCCCCATTGCATAACCGACTGCAACCCTATTTTATGGTATTGTAGAACAGTCACTTTGCCATATTGCATACCGAGTGCAACCGCATTTTATGGTATTGTAGAACAGTCACCTTGCCCCATTGCATAACCGACTGCAACCCTATTTTATGGTATTGTAGAACAGTCACTTTGCCATATTGCATACCGAGTGCAACCGCATTTTATGGTATTGTTTTAGCCAATCTAATGATAGTACCATGACTAAGGTACACGAAACTCTTTAAAACATGTTTATATCGTTAATCGAAAAACCTAGTTAGTACTGAAACAAAACCGAAGGCCCAATTTCAATACCGATGCCAGATGGTTTGATTTTATTATATATGCTCCAATAAAGGATTGCCTGATCTGTTGACTAACTCGTGGTTATAAGAATTGTCGATCTTGGCCAAAAAATTGAATCTGCACTTCGGTCAAGTGGCCAAGAGTCATAGCAGTGTCGGACAAGACAACTCGTCAACCTGCGCGAGGGCAGATGGGCGGCAGGCTTTTAGGTAAAATTATGAGCACAGCGCTGCAATCGGTAGCCATTTTGATGGGCCGCCTGATTTAAGTAAATTAAAAAATCATTTTTTTTTAAAACAAAGATGGAAGGAGGATATAACGGCTTGAAAGGAAAACAGGCGAGCAAAATTTCCTTTAAGTAGGTAAACATTCGCCGGTTTTACTTGTCGTTAAAAAATGATAATGGAGAAAACGATAAACAATGAATCAGAGACTGTAGCTAATCATCTTCCCGAGTATAGCTAACAACGCCTGTTTGTCAATATAATTTTCTTTAAAAATTTCACATGACGAGCTCCACGTCCCCCCCCAAAAAAAATGATTTTATCATACACGCTGAAGATTTCATTAACATAGTTCGAAAACTATGACCATTTCAAGTTGAATATAATATAGTCAGTCAACTAGGTGACGCACACCTGATGTTAATGTCCGACAATGGGCCTGGATACTATACTTGGCAATATGAATTATATCTGTTGCACTCTTGCCACGAGCTGACATTAGATGACGTCACATGACGTCATACAATATACTAAATTTACTATTGTCTTCTCCCGAGAAAACTATGATCCATAGTTTTGTGTGGCTTGGGCATTACCACGCCAGACAACACTTTCGGAGAACAGTTACATCGGCAGAAGACAATTATAGAATAATATAGTACTCTTAGACTGAGGACAGCATTGTAATGTTACAGCACTAGCTTTTGGTAAGTTCTTAACGTTCCACTCTCACCTTCTCAAATTCACCTCACCTTTGTATGAAACGTGCTAAGATTACATCATACTTATTGCGTGCAGTAAACACTCGGAGAGGAAATTGTGCGACAGTCAAGGGCAAGTCAATAACAAGAACGTAAACGCCCGTATTTACATACCTGTCGATAAGGTAAATATTCCACTTTACCAGTGTAAGAGACTCTTCAACTTAGAAAGTTTTCAAGATGAAAGCAAGTTTAATCATTCAGTTTTACCATAAGTATTGCCGTAATATAGGCATATTTAAAATGTCCTTAATTACTAAAGAGGTTAGAAACAGAGTGATCGAGCCTTATCAAGATACATATGTAAAGGCACTGACGACGCGCGTCGTAGTTATTAGTTGAAAAAAAATTGGATATGTGTGTGTTTGTGTGTGTGTGTGTGTGTGATCATTTTCAAACAAAATAAAATGGTAGGTATCCTGTTTGAATGTTTTTAGTCCCCTACCCTGTTTCAGACTGGTTTTGGCACTATGAATACCTCGTTTCAGTAAGGTGTCGCCTAAGCCGACAAAAGCACCTGCTAATATTACACTGGTCAACAGTGAAATCATTACTGACTTGAAAAGGCCCTAATCTGTAGTATTTTGGTGTGCCGAACACGAATATAACCGTGAAAAATTTGTATTGGCTCTCGTTTTGAAGATATTCATATACCTCATTTTCTATGTTTCACTGTGTAAATTTCTCCAGTAGGACTGCAGCAACATCCGGAATAATGATGTAACATTGCATAATACCATCATGCTCACATCATCCACAGTTGATTGCATCATTTTCTGATGCAATGCAATACTAATGCCATGCGGCTGCTGAAGTAAGTTGACGTCAGCAGTGTACTATACATGTGTAGGCCTATTATACTAATGCCAGGCGGCTGCTGAAGCTGACGTAAGCAGTGTACTATATAAAGCCCAATCAGATAGGTTCAGCATTTAAAATATTTTAGACGTTGTGCGAGACAGTTCAAGCTACTGTTACATAAAACTTATTATTTTATCCATTTACGTACAATAAAGAACAGTAATGCCTCGAAAGTGTGTTAATACCGCGGACAATTTTTGCTATATTTGTGGGGAAGTGACATTTGCCAACCAGAAGAAAAGTATCAATTCTCAAGTGAAGAAGGCATATCATCTTTACTTCGGATGCAAGGTTGGTGACCAAGACAAGCCTTGGGCTCCGCATATATGCTGTGCTACATGTACAACACAGCTTTCACAGTGGTTGAATTGCAAAAGGTCATCAATGCCGTTTGCAGTCCCAATGGTGTGGAGAGAGCCAAGCAACCACCTAAATGACTGTTACTTCTGCTTGGTTCCTCCTCTACCCAAACATTCCGTCTGCATTGAGACCAGTTCCACATGGTGAGGGACTTCCTATTCCAGAACCTCCAGCAGAATATTCTCTTGATTCATCTGACGAAGACAAAGGTGAGTCGACCTGTTCTTCTCCTGGTCCATCAGCATGCAGTGATCCAGATTTTCACTGTGGTGCATCATCAACCCCACACAGAATAACACAGGAAGAACTAAATGACCTGATTCGTGATTTGGACTTATCAAAGAACAAGGCAGAATTGCTAGGATCAAGACTCCAACAATGGAATCTTCTAGAAGAAGATGTCACAATTACTGCATATCGAAAGCGCCACCAGCATTTGGAGCCTTTCTTCAGAAAGGAAAGTAATCTGATATTCTGTTCCGATATTGAGGGCCTCATGAATGCTTTAAAAATCACTCATGACCCACAAGAATGGAGACTATTTGTGGACTCTTCGAAACTGAGTCTCAAGGCTGTGCTTTTGCACAATGGAAACATTCTTCCATCTATTCCAGTAGCGTATGCTGTCCACATGAAAGAGACATACGATAACTTAAGGCAGCTACTGAATTCCATTGAGTATAACAAGTACAGCTGGCACCTCTGTGGTGATTTGAAGGTAGTTGCCCTTTTAATGGGACTGCAGCAAGGATATACAAAATACATGTGTTTCTTATGCGAGTGGGATAGCCGAGCAAGGGAAATGCACTACATGAGGAAGGAATGGACTCACAGGCAGAATGTAGCCATTGGAGAGAAGAATATCCAACACCCAGCTCTGGTTGAGGCTCAGAAAATCTTGCTACCACCCCTTCACATCAAACTAGGTTTGATGAAGAACTTCGTGAAAGCCATTGACCGGACTTTGCCAGCATTCCGATACCTGCATGAAAAATTCCCTCGACTCAGCGAAGCAAAGATTAAAGAGGGAGTTTTTGTGGGTCCTCAGATTCGAGAGCTTTTCAAAGATGACCGGTTCAACAACTTGCTGGAAGGTGACGCGAAACAAGCATGGAATGCTTTTCGCCTAGTTTCTACAAACTTCCTCGGAAATGTTAGGGCAGAAAACTATAAGGAACTAGTAGAAGACATGTTGATGAAGTATAAGAAACTTGGCTGCAATATGTCTCTAAAGATTCACTTCCTTCATTCCCATTTGGATTTCTTTCCTAGCAACTGTGGTATTGTTAGTGATGAACACGGCGAACGTTTTCATCAAGATATCGCAACAATGGAACAAAGATACCAGGGAAAATGGTCCACTACAATGCTGGCTGACTACTGCTGGACACTCCTCAGAGATGCTCCCGAACAGCTGTACAAGAGACAGGCGAAGAAATCTAAGATGTAGTCAATGACTTGATTTTTTATAGGTAGGCTATTACAGTTGACCTTTTACTATTGGAATGCATTTCGTTATGTAAACATTAATTTCTTGCAGATTACAAAAAAACTAGAGCCAATTTTGCAATTTGACTGTCATATTCGTGTTCAGCACATAAAAATTGATAAGAATTGACTAATTTTATTTCAGTAACATGACTTTTGTAAAAATTTGTTGTCCAGTGTTATTTGGAGAATTAATGGTGTTACCATAAGCGTCTTGTTATCTTTCACCTAATCTCTTTCATTTCTGCCTTCAATTTAGCTGGTTAAAAGACAAGCTACTTTTAAGAAAGGAAATGGGAGAAAAAGTTGCAAAGTTAAAACTCGATTACGTCTGACCTCACACAATGTGTACGAAGAATGTGAAAAGAAGACAGCTAGATTCAGTTATAGAATGAAACCCGTCCATATACGACCATGATTTGTGAAAACATAAGGAGAAATCATACTGCATAGAAAATAATTGGAAAAATGGTTATTTGATTCTCGTATTTGTGCGCATTTCATATCACGACCGATAAGTTTTCGTCACTAAGAAATAAGTGGATACTCTGTCCGTGTTATAAAAATATACTTGCTAAGATAATTTGTTGTAACTGATTCTTCGTATGCCTATTTGCACCACGTTAATCTGTATTCTGAAAGGTACATATTAGATAGGACAAGATTGTACGACCCGTTTATGGTCATCTCCTTTTTTGTTACGTTGATTTCTTGTACTAGAAATATCAGTTATTGTTGTTCAACCAATTTCAAACTAATACAGAAAATACAGTATTTAATTCGAAAACGAAAAATTGATAATAAATATTAAAGACAAATCCAGTTTCATATAAATATGTTTCATATTAATCGGTGAATCATGGAAATTTTGTTCATAGTTATTCTATTTTTTCCGCCGTTTTGAGAATTGCAAAGCACTGGCATTTGCCCTACAATATGTATGCGCTATTTGGCGTTTAAACTAAGGGAAACAACTTTCAACCATAATTACGTGATCTGCAACAATAATCTCAACGTAATTTATCTTTCTTTGCAGTTGACGTATTTACGCATGAAAAAAATGTATTCTCTATCCTGACTACAAGGTACGGCCAGTAGTAATTGTTTCTTCTGGCATGTTACTGATCCTTTTTCCTTGTTTTTGACGACATATAATGAAAGAGTTGTATTTGGAAGATCCGAAAATAAAGATGCGTGTAGAGCTGAACAAAAGCCGTAGTTGTTTTTGTTGTCAAATGTCCTTTGTGGTCCATGATTATTTTGTGAAACTTAATACTCAGGGTGCAGCTCTGTCTAAATTGTTTTCCTTATAGAACTTATGCAATTAACGTGTAATAAAGTGTTACGTGTAATAAAGTGTTACGTGTAATAAAGTGTTACGTGTAATAAAGTGTTACGGTTTCTCATTAGAACTGAAGTTCATTTTACTTTGCTCCTTTGTGCTATTTGATAGACATAGTCTTAGTCATAACATCTGTCCTAAGTAGACTTTATTTGGTATCCAAAATTAAAGATTTGCTTTCTTTAAAGGCGTGTATTGACCAGGTTATAGAAATAAATTTGTTGTTGTTGTTGTTTTGGGGCTTAACGCCATTTTTCAGCACACGATAGGCTATACATGGCGGCCAGTATTAATGGTGGAGGAAGAACCCGGGAAATCCCCGGAAAGAACCACCGACCCACGAGAAGCTACTGGCAAGCTTTCTCACATACCCACATTGGCTGAATCCTAGACTCGAACCGCCGCAGACAGAGGTGAGATGGCCGTAACGGAGAGCGCTTTAGACCACTCGGCCACTCGGG
The DNA here is from genome assembly GCA_028554795.2 of Sinohyriopsis cumingii. Lineage (NCBI taxonomy): Eukaryota > Metazoa > Mollusca > Bivalvia > Unionida > Unionidae > Sinohyriopsis > Sinohyriopsis cumingii. Next base: position 36,516,632 of record CM068834.1, on the reverse strand, counting down.
GCCCCCTAATAGAAATAAATAATAGATCTTCTGTGCAGAAGTTTCTATCGAGACTCTAATTGCATTGGAACTTAAATGTATACTATCTGGAGAATTTAGCTAAACAGACGGAAAAAAATTTCACAGCATTTTACATTTGCTAGAATATGTACAACACGATAGACTTTTATAATGCAAATGACATGTTCATACGAACAAGTTTTTGATACTTGTGGATAATGTTTTCGAATGAAAAAATAATGACATTAATCCACAAACACTGAATTCCTCCTAACAGAGGGGTGGCGGAATGCTGACGATTTCCATCTGATGTTTCAAGCAGTTAAAAAACAAAAATTTGCCCTTTTCTCGCACCACTGGAAATGAATAGCATAATGTGACATGATGTGCATTACAAACTGTTAATTTACAGCAAGGTTGTGTATTTTGTCAATGGCGATATACCATGTTATGGGAGAAGATATAGGTATTCAACCTGAAAACCTGACTCTTGTCGGCACCCTCATGAAAATTATAATGATAAATGTGAAGACATTAAACTTATGAGGAGCTAAGAATATATAATTGTTTCATACTGTCTTTTTCTGACAGTAACTGCATTTTCTTATTTGTGTCTTCTTTCTCAGTTTTGATTCTTTCTCCTTCAAGAAAACCACGGTGGCTCAGTTTCTAGACCGCCTGTACACCTTTGGGAAAGACACTATGCTCCTGTTTCTTCGGCATGATAAAACTGATAATGTGCTAAAACTGCAGTTAAAACCAACCAGCAAAACGACTTTATCCATCTGTTTTACTTTTGTTTTATGTCAGTATATTTTTGCTATTAATTAAGAATTAATTTTGTTGTTAAACACTTATAAAATAAGGTTTTTAAGGTACTAATTTATTATTGTGCTATTTTTGGCAGATGTTGACATCTAAAAATATATAAAAGCGGAGATAGATGAAATAGATGGATTACGGACATATTCCGCTCCAGTATCGCTGTATACAATTGTTCTTTTATTTTTTTACGTCTTTTTGCGATTTAGTTTTAGCTATGGAATTTTTACTAAATTATACGTAATTTAGATTGTTCGGTATGACTTTTACATCATCGTCATCACCTAAAAGGGTAAAGGCAGCTGTTCCGAATTTATTATGCAATCGGATAGCTTATTCGTTTCGTCGTCTGTATCTATTGTACTTTTTGTATCCATTATTGTTTGCTCTTCATTTTGGTATGTGATTATCTATTCACTTGTTTTGGAATTTTAGAACTGGTCGAGTAATTTAAACATTAGTATACATAAATAGAGTTCGGAAATAAGAATTTATCGATGTATAATTCGCAAAAAGATGTTTAGTGCTATTACTAAAAATGTATACTACTCGTCTACATTAGAAAGCTGCATTGATATAAACGTTTTATTTTTGCGAAACGAAATTTGCAATCAGTTTTGTTTATGCAACAGCTCATGCTATTTACAATGCAATGTCTGAAGGTAATGACTTCAGGTTTGACGGTAGCTAAAGCCCATCCCTTCCTAATTCCGCTAATTTATCGATTGTGTGACAGTTTTGTCCAGTGAAGTCAATTTGAGTTTGTGTCCGATTATGTCTTAACGATGAATATACAAGGCTTTACGACAACATATTAAAGATGAGGGTGGTGTTGAGAGAGAGAGAGAGAGAGAGAGATAGAGAGAGAGAGGGATACGTGTTGTTTGAATTTCTTCCTGTGTAATTAAGGAATGAAAATGCATCATAGATTGATGACTGGTGAACAGGTTACAATCTAGATTGTAGTTAGATCTGCTGAGTCATGATAATGCCAGAGCCGTGTCTCGTCACTGATATTCACGTGACATTTGTTTCACGATACAGAGGTCAACATCTAATGAATTTCATAGTTGCCTCTCTTAGTATGCAATGCCAACTAACCAATAGCGTTTGACAGCAGTGTTTTTTTTATACATCGGCCGAAAATGGTAGAGGCAATTGTCTTCAAAATGATGCTTTGTACGTATTACAATGAAAGTATGACTACGTACCAGAGAGAAGCCATTACAGGTGTATTTGAGAGATGTGGTGTGATGTGATTTGGATTTTTAACGTAGTTTTAACAATTTTTCGATCATATCGCTACAATGTCTGCAGTGTGGCAGTTTATAGTGATGTCTAGCACTGGGGCATCATGCCGCAGACATGTAGCATTATGTCCTACCCAGTCACATTATCCTGACACCAGGCCGACCAGTCTTAACACTGACTTCATTATCTTTTAAATATCAGTGTAGAAAAGAGAACAAAGGCCACATCATACTTGAATTGTGCTTACTAAATCACACTGCGTTAACTAAATCACACTGCGTTAACTGCATTAACTAAATCACACTGCGTTAACTGCGTTAACTAAATCACACTGCGTTAACTTTTGTGATGTAGTTGCGAACATAACTTTGAATTTTGAATGTACATTGTTGAAAATACTTATAAGTAAATTATTTACCCATTTACCTGCAATATACCATTTTCTCTGTCTGATGAGATGGGATATAATGATATTTTTGATTGTCTGAAAACAATGTAAAATAGTATGAAATATATAGCGTTAATAACTCAACTTCAAGAATTTACGTACGTCCCTTCTAATCCATAGGAAGTTTTCCGGGATGGAACGGACACCACCCTAAGATTAGAGAGGAGAATACGTGGATAGCACGTAGAGATAGGCTGTTGTGCGAGGAAGGAGGGTCGGAGACAGAAACGAGGGTACCGGAAGTACTGACAAGGAGAACCGGGAAAGGAATACAAGGCGGAATTTATAGATGAGTAACATAGAAGAGACACGGGAAAGAAACACTCTTTAATTTCGCGGGATGAAATAATTGGCAATTTGGATAGGTCGTGTAGTGATTGGAAGCAATGATAAATTGTCCTGTAATTATAGAATACTGAGATATAGTTTATTAAACTGTTATACATTCCACCTTATTAATTTTATATTTTAACACATAGAACTTCGGCTTTGCTGACTGGGGATCGGAGCTATTTAAACTTTAAATTGTCCGCCCTTCTTCGGGGTTAGTAATAGTTCCCTAGGGGTACGTAACCCATACAGTTACAATACTTGTTTACAGTTGTATACAGGATATAATTAAACTTTATTTTTGTAAAGGATGGGTTTTCAAAAATCTTGACAAAACCATTTGATAATAAAAATACAGTACTCTCCGATCCAGACCAGGAAATATGCGATTGACTCACCTTTCTGACCGTGTTACGTTATTGTAGTAAGACCGTTTTTAAAAATATATAAATAAGGTATAAAAAATATGTAGAACTTTGTGTATTCCCATGGCTCCTTAGTGTCAATTTGCCAACTCGGCTTCCATGATCAGTACATTATTGGCTTCTAAGGAAGCAAAAATGAAAATCTGTCTTGATCTGATATATGGTGTTGAGTAATAGGGAAATGTGTCATAGTCATCTCCCTTTATTACATCTTTATTTTTCTTACATTCTGACTTTTTATTCTTTTAAATCAACGATCCAAGTAGCATATTTACACAATGATGATCCCAATAATAGTTCTGTAGAAAAACATTGATCCATAAACACATTTTAATGTTATTTAGTGTACTAATTTTAATGTTTTTAATTCCTTTTCCAAAACCTTTTTCTCAGATTACTTACATCTATACTTATGTTTTTGACTCCTTCGTTAAGTGCAATGATCTATTAGCAGCCATTACTATTGTAGGGCAGGTGGCATTCAGAAAAATTAACATCATCTTAGAAGACGCCAAGCATAACCCCACGCTATTTTCAGTCACTGCTGCATATAAGAGATTGATATTTGTGTAAAAATAACACTGATTATATATATATATATATATATATATATATATATATATATATATATATATATATATATATATATATATATAAATAACATGCGAGTGAGGCAAGACGATGAAAAAGAAGGGGGGGGGGGCGGTCCTCAAGAGTTATCCAAAAAGGTCATTCTGTCTATAACACCAATGTTACTTTTCAACATGGCCCATTTTAATTAAACATTTATCGTGCATACCTGCAGAGCCTTCAAACAATTTTTGGTTTATTTACAATGTCTTTCTGGTTATTGTGACAGGACATAAAAATACTTGTTGGGAACTAAACTTGCTTGAGAGATTAGAGATATATGAGACACTTGTAGTGATGATGAGTTAGGATTGAAAAATTGTTATGAAATATTAGTAAAAACGTGCAAAGTAAACTTATATCATGTTTCATAATGTTGTATAAATAAATATACAAAACTAGCAAAATTGGTACGAATTAAAATGTACAAATATTATATTCAAGTATGACTAAAAATACCACAAGCACCTGTTGAAGATAAAAAAAAATGATGAATATCATTTTTCGCTGTTTCTTATTTTGTGAAAATTCAAGTCTAGACGGGCACATCAATGGGATTAGACCAGGAAGTTTGTTTTATTAAAGTTTGTTTGGTGGATTAGGACATTCGAAATCTGTCTTAGTGCCTGCGGCCCATGTTATGAAGGTAGACAAGATGTGCGTCCAACAATTGACCACCTTGTTCTCTTGATACCCGAGGCTTCCTTTGACCGTAAAAGTATTTCCCTATGAATCTTGTTTTAAAGATCTAACGCAAGGGACTTAATTATTGCAATCCTGGATCGTAGCCATATAAATGCCGGATCGGTTCTCCAATTCATTAGTAAAATATGACGTTCACCAAAGTAAATACAAAAATACGAGGTTGCTGTTGTAGGGTTTAACGCCATTTTTCGGCACAAGATAGGCTATACATGGCGGCCAGTATTAATGGTGGAGGAAGAACCTTGGAAAACCACGGGAAGAACCACCGACCCACGAGAAGCTACTGGCAGGCTTTTTCACGTACCCACATTAGTCGAGCCTGAGACTCTAACCACGGAGACAGAGTTGAGATGGCAGTGATCCGGAACGGTAAGAGCTTTAGACCACTCGGTGCCCCAAAATACGAGGTAACATAAGACAAAAATAGAATAATTCTTTATTCATATTGAGTCGCCCAGATTTGTTATGCGTGTGTTGGTGTAGGTGTATGCGTGCGTGCGTCTCTGTGTGTGTGTGTGTGTGTGTGTGTGTGTGTGAGAGAGAGAGAGAGGGAGAGAGAGAGAGATTGATATATTTAGTTTTTCCTCGCTATGAAAATGAACATTCGATTTCAAAACAAGAAATATTTTGAGAAATGAAAATATCTACTATGAAAACAAGATATCCTTGTTTTCCAAGCTGAATTCACGCTGTACATCCATCGCGGAAATAACGTATATATTTAATGATGTTATACGTCACTCGATCGATCAGATCTATTAACCAAAGTTTAAAGACATTCCAAAAAAATGTCAGAAAGGTAATACACATATAGAAATGCACCACTGTTGGCGCACTTTAATTTTTGTTATACGTCAAGTTCGTTGACGCTCCTGGCTATGAGCCGACAACTGAAGTCGGGTGTTGTGTGTTCTTTTGCATTTTTCTCTTCCATCTACGACTGGGACTGTGCGAACTCCAGTTATTAGTTTCTTCCACCAATGAAACAGAAATAGATTACCATTTCATATAAGAGGATCGGATCGCCGACTGAGAGAAGTAAACCAAAACGCTAGCAATGAAAATCCCCATTGAATCCTGCATTAAAACTATTCTGTGAGAATATATTAAGGTAACAGTTAAATGAACCCACGTTTCAATCCAAATGTTTTGTTGCTCAAAAGAAGTTTAAACAGTTACAAGTGAGGTATAATATATGACACGTGATTACAGGCACTGATAAATCTTGTAGTCTGATGTTTGGAAATAATAATAATAATAATAATAATAATAATAATAATAATAATAGTAGTAGTAGTAGTAGTAGTAGTGTTTGATTCATTATGGAACAAGAATTGATGTGTTTTGAAAGTGATGTCTCTAGAAACGATGTCAAAATAGGACGCTGATTGTGTGAATATTATTGAGATTTATTTTCCTATGCACCGGAGCGTAAAATGATACTATATTAACTCAATGAAAGTCAAGTCATCTCCACAACGTTTTCAACCTTGTAAATATGTCCTAGTTTGTCATTTGGTATCTGTACACGGTGAGGAAATGACTATCTCTAATCTTCTCTCTTGATTGGTTTGCTGATATTTAAGTTATTAAAATATTGATTTCAACCAATATGCTTTACGGAAATAAGATATTGTTTTGACATGGAAACTGGAGAGATAAAAAACATCCCTTTTCATGGTCACCCAAATTTCTTAGAATCAACTATACATTGTAAATGTTGTAAATTTTTTCTATTGGTGCATGCCTCGGCTTATTCATCAAAACAACATAAAACCTAAAACCCCATAACCATCTTGCATGATAGTGCTTGCGGATGTAGCGTGCGTACAGACATCTTCACCTTTTGCTTTGTGTGATGCCGAGTTGAATAGTAAATTTGAAGTATTGGACAGCATGTTTTGAGTGTTGGATAGTAGGTAACTATATGTTGGATCGTTGACAACTAGTTGTTGGATAGATCACAGAGTGTTGGATAGCAGATCACTAGATGTTCGATATTAGATAACTATTTGACATTACTTTTTCTGTTATACCCTATATCGCTTCACCATGTTAATTTCCTGCTTGACTCAATATCATCCCATTTGTTAAACCTATGACAATATTGTTAACATTACATCTCCGGATTAATCTTCTACATTTTGTCAATGTAGAAGATGACATTGGTAACATTACCTTTCTCGTTTGACCCCATAACGCTCAGTATATAACATACACATTTTCATCCTATCAATGGCATGTATGTTTTATTGCATGGTTTAGAACAAACGAACGAAATGTAGTTTTTTTTTCTTCAGAAAAATGAAAACGGAATTGTACCTTCATAATGACAAAGAGTACGTGATTACATCTTGTAAGAATCAGTCTTTACACGACTGTGCAAGCAGCAGCATTCCTTACCTTTGCCGCTGGAGAAGAGTTTAATCAATCAACGAAATAGAATCGTGTAATAAAGTCTCACATATCGTATGCATGGTCCAAGCAGCCTGATCTAGTGTGGGATTAATTTACAGTACAGCAAATACGAAAAACACAGTAAGATAGTTTAAATTATATTGTTAGGATAGTCTGAATCATTCAGTAAAAATGCAAAGTATTTCTTTGTTTGTAATGACTACATTATAACTAACAAAAGAAAATACTTTTGTACATGAATGGTGTTAAAGAATTGCATCAATGTGAAAGACTCTGTGCCCTGTCCTTTCGCCCAGATGTCTGAACGGTAACCGATTATTGCCTAAATTCGAAGTACATATGTTACTCAGTTTAGGAAAGGGATATGCTTTGGCAGTCTTTAAATATTCAAATCTTCGCTTTAGATGGAGGGAATTGGTATCATAGGTGGAGGAATACAAAGACAATTTCTCGAAGCTGCTGATGCAGTAACGAATTAATTTAAAAAATTGTGGATATTTGTTGCGGTTGCAGGACTAATTCGTATCAAACTTATCAAAATGGCAATGGTGAAAAGAAGCAGTTATCTTAAGGGGGGTTAAGTATATTACATTTTCTCTTTTCTTCGATGTATGCCCTTGTTGTAGGCTAATCTTTCGAGAGCGCATAAATCGGTTAATATTTAGTTCATGATTTGACACAGTATCTCTATTTAAATGATTGTGTTTTTAAATAATATTTTTTTACGAATGTCTGAGGTTCAATTTAGGATCACCTTCGAAAAGTGTAATTATCTTATCGATAAATTAGAACAACGTATCACCTTTAACATAATTACATCTGATCTATATAAAGACTTCTCATTACTTCTGTTTACATTCCTTTGTGTTTCCTGTTATTTATGGTTATGGTAAATCTACAACATACCTGCATTATTTAAAAAAAAAAAAAATTTCTTCTGATAGATCGGATGAAATATTATTAAATGTTGGCAACATTAATCAATCACGTGCCTAAAACAAACGTAAAATTGCACACACTAGATAAAGGACAAAGGTCGCCATTTTGTTTTACTGCACTAACTTACTTGTTTAACGAAAATGACTAAGTCAAACACACGTACATTAAAACAAGACTTTTGAATGTATAGGTTTCAGGGCAGATGAAAATATATCTTTATTTGTTAAATCACATAGAGTAAACAATAGAGTTCATACCAATATTAAAATGGTAATGTAAAAAATAACTTAGAAACAAAAAATTAAACTTCGTATTCTCCTCTACTTATGCATTTGTTATAAGAAAGCCATCAGTGACTTCAGCAATAGATCACATGTGCAAATTAGCACCAAATCTCTATTTGGGTTAAGTTACTTTTAATTTTTTTTTCTTGAAATCTTTTGGATTTTATTAAAACTAAAGACCGAAACCATTCATTGTTTCATAGAAAAATATTAGAACATTATAACTCTAATCATAATTATATATAATTTATATAAGTACTTCTCCTTTTTTAATGTATTTTGATGTTCCCATTCGTTTGTGTTTTCTCGTGAGTTAAGTAACCTTGATACCTAAATAAGAGCGTTATTTTAATTAAAGTGTCTTCGAATAGAACTCTACGATCATCATAAATCAATCGCATGCTTAAATCAACAGCAGGAATGTAGATAGCACATAAATCACAAAAGTTGTCATTTTCCTTTTTATCCGGCTCACTTAAGTTTGCTCTCTGATGTCAGACACGCTCAGTCGTTGCTAATCAACACCGTGTCCGATTAATGCGATTAGAAAGCATAACTATATTTAATTTATTTAAATCAAACAGAGCAAATAGTATTGCTCTAAGAAATATGAAAATGTTTACGTTAAAACACAAAACCTCGCTAAAAACAATAGCAGATAAAATTAAAAGTAAAAGAGTTTTGAAACAAAAGGAATCTTTTTTTTTTAATAAATCTTGCAAAACGTTTTCTCATTGCATATTTATTAAATTAAAATGGAACAGGTCAGAGAATTCGTTTTTTCTTTTCAAAAGGAAGACCCATCGCCTAGCCTTCATGCACTAGCGTGAACATATTTTCAATTGTGCTCGCATCTATAAAGCCACAGAGGAAGGGGCTTGATATGGTATGGAACCCACTTCCTAGCCAAGCAATAATACACTATCATCAAAATGCACGAACTCACTGGATTTCCGTTTAGAAATGCACCTCATTTACACATTTATAATTACAAATTGTCACGAACATCTCAAGTAGTAAGGGGTCTGTGTATTCTTCCATCACGTTGTACACATGGAGATGTAATTATATGTAAGGAATTTATATAAAATGTTACATACGTGATCAGACAGGTTAAACAGTTATAATTCTTGGTAGTCAAGAATCGAATCCGCGCCACGAAGTAACAAACTGACAGCGGAAAGCTATCTTCAAGAAAGCCCAAGCAGGTGCAATTTTCACCGAATCTTTGTCTAAGGTAATTAAAAAGTAGAAACAAACAAGACAAACAATAAATGCAGATCAAAGCGTTGAATTTCTAGATCTTTATTTGACAGTTTTTGATGGAAGTGAATTTTAGATTTCGTGCCTAATTGATGTGAACCCTGATGATAAAATCGCAACCTAATCGGTATATTAACGAACCAACGTGTAGTGGGCCACATAATTCATTGCCGGATTAGAATCATTGTCTCATTACTCACTGTGTACTGTCGTCAAAATACACACAGACAACCACACCATAATCATCTAATTTTAAAAAAAAAATTCTTTCAAATCGATACCAATAATGTTTAAATCTAACTCACAACCAAAATGAGAGAGGATACAATTCTCTAAAATAATCTTTGACTACATTTATATGTACTGAACCGGAAGTAATAATTGTGACCCGAGTTCTATCAGACCAGATTATTTATGGCAAATTTTAGTCAAACGTTTATATTTGAATGACACACATGTTTTGACTTTTATACGAAGTCCTTTTGAATTTCGTAGCAAACAAGGTGTGTGACAGCACTGTATAGCGGGCCAGTGTTTTATGATGATTTACCTAAGTCTGGGTTATCTGGATGGTAAGTCGGGATATACGTTACCTTATCTACTTCTTCCTTTCCCATATATTTCAAACGGTTATGCAGTTTGCAGTGTATTTATTCAGTCGTATCTAGTCCTTTGTGGTATATTTTCTCTATAAATGTTCAGACAACTGCTCCTTAGGACTTTATTGAAATCTTTCATCGTTGGAAAAAATTGGACTTATCTTCTGATCCTGGTTATACAGGATGGTCCGAAACCAATGTTTTGGACCACATCTGGAAGGGAGAATATATTAGTGTTATCAGACAGCGTAGAGTAAATATCCCAGTGTAGTTTGTTTCCTGCAAATCTGGTTGTTGTATCCAGAAGAAGAAAAAAAAAAGAAAAAAAGAAGAAAAACAAAACAAACAACAACACGTTTTGATTTGGAGACTACTGCGGTGACTATTACAAAAGTTTTCATTTAAATATATTTTTTGTGTGTAAAAGTGCTACTATGGCTCAGAGGTAGCACTGACGATTTCGAAACACAAGGACGCTATCAATATATGTTCGAGCCAGTCAAAGGAATACATTTGTTTCTTCGTACTCGAATACAGCTGATTATGCTCATCGGCTTAAGTATGTCTCCAATTTGATTCAATGGATATGAACTGAAATTAATTAGAATTTCAAACGATGCAAACTTTCTGTGCACTGAAATATATAAGGAAAGGTTCATAAATTACTCTAACTCTCATTCGCCAAGGATCGTGTATACAGCTATAGTAATGTGCTTAATTTAGTGATTCAAAGCGATATCCCAGTCAATTTTCTGTACGAAGTGAAAACGAGCTGTTTACCTTAGGACGACCAGGTGCACAATAATCCTTGGAGTTTTTGTTCTCGGAGATTGACAGACAAGTGACAAACTTGAAAATGCAGATTGATGGTTAAGGTCAGGTTAATACAAACAGATATGATTAATCCTAATTACATAACATTAATTCTTTAGCTGAGGACAGCAAAAACCAAACCAAACAGAATTTAAGGAATATATCCAAAGATCAGGAAAGTCCAGTTGCTTTCACAAATATCAATCAATTGTGCCGGCTAAATAAACAGACGGAAAATCGGTTAATTAACCAATCTACATTACACATTACAAAATCAGTCTATGAACGTGCTTACCAATAAATGTCTATGTTAGTCACGTAGGTGATCAGTTTTACACAGTTTATTATCCACACGCAAGCGTATCAAAAATATACGATTGGATGCAATTACAAAGTGATAATTCCATATTTCTTCTAAAAGCATACTTATTTTAGGATAGTGAAAACAAAAGACGTTAGACAATAAACACTACGCTTTTTGAGAAGTCTTTAATGGGAGAAAATCTCTAGAGATAAAGTTCGGTGTAGTAAAAGAAGTTTGGAACCGACAGGTTACGGAACAACAGGAGACTGAAAATATCGGATAATGTCCACTCAATCGAATGTGGAGGACTTTCGCTGAAAATGGACCCAGCGAATTGGTAGTCAGATTACCTGACCTAATTGATGGATACACTAATTATTTTCACCGATCGATAAATAGGTTGCAATCTAATGCCGGTGAACCTGAAAAAAGTATTAAATGTGGATTAACTACTTGGTTTATGTAACGATTGATATGTGTCGAACGCTTAAGGATACACTTTAGTGAGAAAGGAGTTAAAATAAATAGATATTATTTTGCTAATGGCTATTATCTTAATTTTACAGAAAAGATTTATACAAACAGACAAGTAGTTTAAGAAGACCCAGCAGTATATAAATTGATACTTAAACTGAGGGATACCTCGAACAATACAACGTCTTCAAAGCTGAGAACATGAAACCAAAATAATGGCAAGAAGTAAGTGGTGATAAAATGGGAAAGATATGAAAAGTTGGAAACCAGATGAAAATATGGTGTCACTAAATTAATTTTTGAAATAGTTTCTGTTCCTGGCGACCGAAATATCCTAATGACATTCAAATGTTAAAACATTATATTATACAAATGGAGGAGAATAGTACATTATACGCGGCCAAATTGAGTCAATTAAGTACAACCTCGAGATGCAAGCTAAAAAAGTGAAAGGTTATTGTACAAAATATAATGACATTTAACTTGAAATAAAAAGGAGGATATTACAAAATTAAAGAATACAGCCGAAATAATAATAATAATAATAATTGCTTGTGAATGTAGAAAAGCCAAACAATAATTACTTGTGAATGTGAAAAAGCCAAACAATAATTACTTGTGGATGTGGAAAAGCCAAACAACAAATGCTCAAGGTCCCTGTTATAACCATTGAGGTTATCAGTCCACAATGCTTACTGGTTAATAAGTCTCCAGAGGACTCTGTTTCGCAAGAATCTGGAAAAAGTCAGTTGCTAAATGCTACCGGAGTTATCCTATAAATTAAAGACCAATATCATTTTTCAGCTATGTGGGGAAAATTATACAAATACTTATATAATTTATGAAAATACTTAGTTTACAAGTGCCAGTCGGAATTTCTATCCTCTATTTTCACTACACATAAGATCACTGATATTAGTCATCTGATTTTTGGTTCTCTTAAAAAAGCTATATAAGAATGGTATTATGTGATATCTTTATGGCGTTTGAAAATACTATGTAAGAATGGTATTATGTGATATCTTTATGGCGTTTGAAAATACTATATAAGAATGGTATCATGTGATATCTTTATGGCGTTTGAAAATACTATATAAGAATGGTATTATGTGATATCTTTATGGCGTTTGAAAATACTATGTAAGAATGGTATTATGTGATATCTTTATGGCGTTTGAAAATACTATGTAAGAATGGTATCATGTGATATCTTTATGGCGTTTGAAAATACTATATAAGAATGGTATTATGTGATATCTTTATGGCGTTTGAAAATACTATATAAGAATGGTATTATGTGATATCTTTATGGCGTTTAAAAATACTATATAAGAATGGTATTATGTGATATCTTTATGGCGTTTAAAAATACTATATAAGAATGGTATTATGTGATATCTTTATGGCGTTTGACACTGTTACTCATCATCGTAGCCTTCTGCGCAAAACGAGAAGTGTTATAATGGCGTAACAACGTTTAGAATGTTTTAGTGGGTACATATCTAAAAGAAAATAGTTTATGCTATTACACTCATGTCACCCGGAATTTAAGCACTTCATTCAGGTATTCCTCATGAGTCATTTTTAGGATCACTACGTCTCTCTCTCTCTCTCTCTCTCTCTCTCTCTCTCTCTCTATATATATATATATATATATATATGATAATTTGTTTAGTTTTGTTAACATTTTTGGCAAATGCATCAAACAGTTGATTTAATTGAATATGATTTGAATAATGGCCTTGAAGCTCAAAAGACCTAATCTAACCAACGGCTATTAAACTTTAATCTCAACAGAAAGACGCGACACCGCTGACTTCTAAATTGTTAATCACGCCACTCCACCCAACCCCACCCAAAGATAGTATTTGATACCGACATACTTCGTTCTACACGACGACATAAACATGTTTGTATAATTCAGAGAAGTGATGGAAAATGGTCATCACGATCCATATAAATCTTTATAATACAAGGATAGGATGGCTTAGAGCACTGCTATTCAAATTAACTCTGAATTCTTTAGGAAACAATATACTTATTATACTTGTTATTTATACGAACACATTTAGAATTTGTAGACGTTGTCTAAAGAAGAGTCATAGATTAGAAAATCGCAAGTCAGAGGCAGCGCTCGTTTTAACCAGACGTACTAGATTTACACGAGTTGAAAACTGTGCCCAGAAAGTGGTTTGTCCAAATTATCGAAAGCCGAAAATTCCATCATTTATGTACATAGAAAACATTATAGGTATTAAATGCATATTTTATTTTTCTGATCTTTACCATTTCTCACTGCGTATCTTACAGTTATAATCTAACAACTAGAGCTAATTTAAAAATTTCAGAAATAATGAGTAATTTATTATTTCGATCGTATCTTTTTGAAACAACGTTCCTAAATATATACGTTTTGCTCCAACTTTTAGGCGATATCTTAGTGAAGCAATCTTAACGAACACTTATCCACCCGTTTGTGAATTTAAACGACTTATAACTTGTGAATCACCACTATGCCATACATAGGCGAGAAGAAATATTCTCTCCTCCGTTCCAGAATATGAAATAATTAGAGTACTCAAGTTATGACTTATTGACCAACCCCGTGTAATTCATCATTATCATTGTGAAATTGTGGAGGGGCACTTGAAACTTAATCGCATTATATGTCTTTTATATAACCGCAGTGATCTAAATTGTAAAGTTGTCATGCATTTCCAGATTTTATGAATGGATACCCGGTGATTTTCTGATTTACTTCTTATTTTTACGAATGATTACCTTTAATACCTAAGTATTGTTACTTGTATCACGTCTATTCATGTATTTCACTCTCTGTCTCTTTCTCTCTCGTATTATGTTAAGCGTATTATGTAGGAGAGGTCTGTATCTAAGTTCGATAACTACTTGCCGAACCAAATGGCTTCTTGAAGGCAATATACTGGGACTATATTTAACGCATTTATCTAAACTTTGTTGTACAGTACCAATATGATGATCGAGATTTTGATCTGCATATTCTTTGCTATCTTCGCGTTTCTTTTCCATTCCATCCAATAGTTAATTTTTAAGAGTAATTACGTTTCTTTTCCATTCCATCCAATAGTTAATTCTTAAGAGTAATTACGTTCTGATATTTAAGACCTTTCATTTATCGATTAGGTCAAGTATTAATTAGGTCAAGTAATAATTAGGTCAAGTATTAATTAGGTCAAGTAATAATTAGGTCAAGTATTAATAAAAGCGTAGGTTGTCCTCATAGAGCTAATCATCACAGTTCTAACATTGATTTTTGCTTTTGTTTCATCTCTATTTTGGATTATATCTGTTAAGTATTTCTTTGTTTGGCAAATGCATTTAAATATTATTGTTAGCAGTTTTCTTTTCTTTAAAATGTACTACAGCGTATGTAAAACATTTACTAAAGTTTATAATTTCTTTATTGTTTGGTGTATTTGATGATAAAATCTTTTTTGATCTGTTCTAAATGTAATTGTTCAGTTCTATATGCTTCTTGTGATTTCTTTACTGTTACCACACAATCCTCTAATGTATGTATCTCTGATTTATTTATTTGGTTCCAAGTATAGCTGAATATCATTGATTTTGTTTTCCTGTCTCGTATTTGTCAATGATTCTTTAGCATCAGATAGGACACAAAGTAACAAAGGCTATAGCGCTAAAATACTTTCTGCTGTTATCAATCTTTTTTTGCATCACTTTAGTTTTAGTAGCTCCTTCTGTCATGCCTGATTTCTATATGTTAACGTATTATCAACTTGTTCTCTTCATGTTTGATTTGTTTCAGTCTGTTATCCACCAAAGTCTTCGTAATTCAAAGACAAATCAGATTTTTTATATGGGATCTGCTAAATGTATCATACGGTGTTTATTCGTGTTTAATTCATCGCTTAGTGCTTGACTTATTGAATCGTCTTTTATAATCTTGAAATGGAATTCAACACTAATATAAATAGGACCTCTTGAATACTCATATGTCATTTATTTACTACCAATAGAAAATCTTCTGACTGGCTTCAAACGTTCGAGCTACCTGAAATATTTATCCTGAAGATATATTATTTTCCCTCCTTCATCTTTGATACTGACGTTCAATCTGTTTGTAGCATGTCCTTCTATTCTTTATATAGTGAAGTAATATTTCTAGACGTAATCGTCTTAATTTTTATGATTTAATATTTAGAGATGTAATCAAACTTCAACTGAATGAGACAGTTTGTAGATTTTTGAAGGTAGAAATGTGCACATATTTCTTGATCAACTAATCCACACAAACCATTACTCCCAAGGCAGCTCATCTTAAACGTCTAAGTATTTAACTTTTTAGAGGCATTACCTGACGATTTGTTTTCTTCTCATGGCGCTATAAACATGTTCCTCTCATGTTCATATAAACAGTTTAATGGTCCAACATAGGTCAGCACATTTAACACAGATCATGCACGAGGCCCTGTAATGTCCTCCCATTTCCTCTCATTGTTCTATAGGCTATTCGGTTATATTGTGTCTTATGAAAATATATCTGATACAAGATCGTTATGTATTATACTGAAACTGATCATCTCAGTAGAATATAACCATATCTGCATCCGTTACTCAAATCACCCCACCCCACTCCACACAAACCAGTATCTATTTTAACATATTACGTGCCTTAATATTGCACTGTGGTCTCGAGCCAAGGATTATTATTTTGTAAAAAGAATGTATTAATAATGCAAATATAACGAAGAGGGCTGGAATGTGATCTGTAGTACACGAGTTCTACTCTTACTCCCCCCCCAAAAAAAAGACAACAATATAATAGCATTCATGGTATCGTGGTGTCATCACATTGAATCGTTGGATTTAATATGAAAATCACGTGTCACATGAAATGTCATATTATGGTATATAAGGAGACAGCTCTAACAAATATTAAATTGTAGAACGGTTGACCATGTGCTACATTATTCATGGATAATTAGAGAACTGTATTACGGACATATATAACTCGACTTTTCTTTGGAAGAGGTGAGACTATTTGTTACATACAAGTGTTGTAACTGTTAGTGATTGCAAAATCACCCTGTATATTATGCTGCATATCTTGAGCTGAGACGCATCAGCTCAATTCGCAAATATCTTTCAGTTGATGCCACCAAGTCACTTGTGTGTTCATTAGTACTTTCAAGACTGGACTATTGTAACTCAATTCTGTCTGGTTCATCTCAATATCTACTCCAGAAACTTCAAAAAGTTCAAAACACAGCTGCTCGGATCATACTTTGAGTACCACGATCAGAGCACACCTCCCCGCTGCTCTGTACCCTACACTGGCCATCCATTCGATCCAGAATCAAACACAAAATTTGTTCTCTGTGATACGTTTCACTGTTGGACTCTAGTCCAACATACCTATCTGATCTCACCCATGTGTACACACCAGCAAGATACTTACGCTCCTCTTCTGACAATCGTATACTCATTATTCCAAGTATGAAAACAAAGTCATATGGACAGCGTTCTTTTGCGTACCAGGACCCAGCAACGTGGAATGAATTGCCCAATGAACTTAGACACAAAGACACAGTGATCACATTCAAGAGGGCTCTCAAAACTCACTTATTTCGACAGCAAGAACAAACTTAAAGACATAATGATGTTTCCTACCTGAAATATTCTCAGCATGTTTTTTATATTTATTAAAATGTTTTTCTAATTTCATTGTGTTTGTTTTTGTAATAATAATATTATGTTTCTTATCTTATAGATGTTGTCTAAAGTTGTAAAGCGCTTAGAGCTTCTAAAGATTAGGCGCTATACAAAGTTCTCATTATTATCATTATTATTATTATTAAAAACCCATCATACCCAATGTCTAGGTGAAAATTACCCGAGGAGGTTTCTACGTCATGGTTTCGTACGAAATTAATTTTTGTTTGTCCTGGAGGTATAGTAAGTTTTGATATTATTAGTGCAGTTATTAGCTTCATGGAGAAATGCCTGTTTAATGTGGACAGAAATTGATCCACTCTGAATGGTACGTGCAAGAGTTTTCATTTCTGAATGCATCTTCATGTTTGATTCAAGTAGGGTTGGAGGGGAATGTTGATTTTATTTACATTAAAGTAAAGAAATCAGGTCTGACCAAGGGTGCCACATGTAGGGGCTGGGGAGGGGTCAAGTGTCCCCTCCCTCTTTCACCTCTAGCTTATTTTGGACTACATACGAAAAACATAATGTCTGATCACTACATGTTCCCCCACCCCCACGTGAAAATAATTTTGCGGGCGCTCCTGGGTTTGGCGTAATACATTTTTAAGTTTGCTTTAGTTGTTGATAGAGTTGAGAATTTTGTGACAAGTGATGTGTATAGCACGTGTGTCTGTAACATTGTCTTCTGTGAGTTTATGACATATAATTTAGTCAAAGTATCGATATTTGTTTTTATTTTTATTTTTTATTTTAAACATCCCAGTCAGGCAAAGTAGAAGACAACAAAGGTTGCTTCCCTTGATAATTCACTTTCTTTTCGCCTGGACGTGTCAGAAACAGCGGGGCCGAGATGAAAAAGACGAAAGAAAAAAGTTAGAAAATAACTAGATTTCTCTATCTCGCAGGTGAGAAAAACAAAATTATACGCAGATAGCAAACATAACCTAGCTCTCAAAGTTTCTTTCCAAGCTTGAAAATGTTTGATACTTCAGGTCTTAGTCCTGACATACTATGATTACGCGCTAACTTTGAGATAATTTACATTCTCAGACGTAAAGTATAATACTATTAAATCAGTATTTCATCGATACTTTCGATTTTATTTCTGTCGGTTTGTTTTGCTGTTTTTGTCGGTGCTGCTGTTGTTGTTCTCATGTTTACCGTTAACGAGTTCAATCCTTTCTGAGATCACAGGGTGCGAGGCAATTTGTTCTTGAAGTTTCTGTTAAAATTGAACTTAGTAAGTGTTGATTATCAGCAACCAGATAGCAAAAGATAACAATATTCAGTGTCGTATTAAGGAGAAACGCTTTGGGCCGCATGGGACAAACGTTTTCTTTATACTACCTCACTGGGATCAAGATTACTTAATTATAATTTGAATAGAAACAGTCTTATATAACCACGTGGTATGCAGGACGTTGCGAATTAGAACAGATCAACACGCATGTCGATGTAAGCTTTTCCAAATACTTGGAGGATATTTTAAACGATATTTGAAAACGTCCTGTTTCTCCGTCTTTATGGTCCCATTCTAAATGGGTTGGAAGTCAACTTTATTGAAAATTTACTCTGTATTTCTCTGCATATAGTAAAATGCTTATTAAACAAGAATGCGAAATTCTCATGTTAAATAACAATCCCAAACGAGAGTAAACTGTTTTTCATGAACAAAAGATTTTGGTGTGATGTACAGTGAAATATGATTACTTAAAAGATGATATAACATATATAATTCATATCTGCTTGACAATAGCTATGCTAGTCGTCAGTCATTTAAACTTGACAATAGCTATGCTAGTCGTCAGTCATCCATATCTGTTTGACAATGGCTATGCGCGTCGTTAGTCATCCATATTTGCCTGACAATGGTTATGTTCGTCATCAGTCATCAATATTTGCTTGACAGTGGCTAAGGTCGTCATCAGAGTCATCCATGTCTTTTTGACAATGGCTAAATTCATCGTCAGATGAGGTATTACACATATATTTTTATTCCTTTCTCTTCATCATCAGCTTTCCTCATAGTTACTTGCGGGATCAGGGAAAACCTTCTGCAGGATGATTATATTACCAAAAGACTTAAGTGTGTGAGCTTTCTTTTCTCAAATGGTAGCGTTTGTTAGTATTCCCCAATATTGTTTGTTTTAGAATAATTTATGATAAAGAAAATCTTTTAAAATCAATTTTGCCTTCTTCACTATTTCCATTGCATACATGTATATATTATTATATTAATGTTGGAAATGCTATTTAAAAAATCGCAGAAGCAATGAAATTTATAAGTAAGTAGGTGTTATTTTGCTACTCTTATATAACTTCTCACCTTTTGGATTAATTGCATTTACGTGGATGTTGTAATATATTATAAATCTAACTGTCCACTGCTGGCGACAAACTAATTAATTCAACATAAATATCGTAAAAGATATGAAATATTTTACCGGCTGAACTGAACCGGTGTTCATTCGGGCGGACCCAGCTATCTATGATCATCTGAAGACTGCTTTATAACCGATACAATACAAAGAATTACGGTAACCTTGCAGGCAACGAATTGTATATCTATCTATCTATCTATCTATCTATCTATCTATCTATCTATATATATATATATATATATATATATATATATATATATATATATATATATATATATATATATATATATATATATATATATATATATATATATATATATATATATATATATATATATATATATATATATATAACCATACACCTAAGTAAATCATTAGACCGAGAGATTGACCTTTCAAATGTATTTCATCTCAAAGTTATCTCCAACAATTTATTTAAGTTTTAAAAACAAATGGTAATCTTATAAAACGTATTCAAATTTTGGGTGGGACTAAGTGGCTTTCAAACACGACACTGATTGAAATATCGAATGAAATATTCCAGCTTTCTTTTCTCCAGACCACACAATAATATGCCTGGTGGAAAATTTAGAAAAGAGAGAAGAAACAAGACACAAGAGAAAAGCATAACAGAAATAAAAAAGTAAATATGTTTAAAATAATTTAAAACGTTTTATATAGCATGCTCTGTAAATTGAAAAAATGGTATAATGTACAACAAATGGACAACAACGTTCTAATTACATCCTGCATTTAGCACGAAGAGGCATGATGCGTAAGCTCTTGTTAAAATAACACGTCAGAATATGTTTGGAGGCTGCAGCAGTTAAATATTGTAAAGCATCGACATTTCCTAAGTCATGGAAGGATATGAGGAGGCTTATTTTATCTTGGTTTTGCATACGTGACCATTAGTAATAAAACAAACAAAGGAGTTTACAATAATAGAAGTCGCACTGTAGTCGTAAAGGTAAAAGTCAGGATTCATAAATGAAATATCAAGCAGAAGATTAGCAACATGTTTATCCAAGTTTAAATGTTCTCATAGCAACATTCTTGAATTACTACACAATGTTTGGTCAGTAATAGTTTTGCCTGAAATTCGTGCAAAAGACAAATGAATATTTATTTATTGGTACAATAAATTTTTTCGAAAATCTGCTCCGTCTTTGCTAATCTTTTCACTATATAAAGGATGTATGTAGATATATATATAGATTAAAATTATTTTCAAAATGACATCAACATATACATTGTGTTAATACATGTATGTACAAAACAAGGATTTTCCATGCGCATAGCGTAGGTGCCATTGGGACTTCTTAGTCTATCACAGATAGAATCACTTCATTGTGGAAGGGCATCGGAATCAGGGGAACCGGAAGAGATAAGGCAGACACAAATTATTTGCAAATTGTGAATTTACATGTTGATGGCCGCCCTATGTTATTTAGAATGTTCTCCTGTCACTATACGAGTAACCCAACGCCACCTGAAGAAATGTCCTGGCGTCCCTATTGGGCAACATGATAGGTGGAAACCTAAGTTCCAAAGACTGACGTTCGAGTTGCATTCACCTCTGTACCATTTTGGTCATCAAGCGGTGGGATGCTCCAGGAACACAAAGGACTTCCAGTTTTTGACTTCCAGCGTCTGTCGTACGCTCGTGTTAACTGTAAACATGAAAAATTTTCTTACATTATAAGAACTGTACCTAAGCTCATTTAAAAATAAATATATATGGGATTATACATTTCAAAAGTATCATAAATTATTGAATACACTGCATTTAATTGTGTTTTCGATTTTCGTAGGCTATTAATTGGCACTAAAACAACCAACACAAAATCTAAAAAGTACCCCAACCCCAAACAACTAAAAAGTACCCCACCCCTAAAACAAATAAAACAAAACAACTACAATAAAAGATATAGATATGAGGGGATCTGTTATTGCTACAAATAAAGTCTTATATGAATTCTATCGGGCAAGGTTTATTTTAACGATTGAGTCATAAAATGCATACGGGAAATATTTAAGTGGTGTACGATGCATGATATTTGTTTAGTTTAAGAGGTACTTATTCCGCTGGACAGTAAATAACTTACACAAACTGAGGGAAGAATAACGATTCTATATGTAAAATAACTGAAACTGTGTCTCTTATTTGCGAGCTTACTTTAAATATTCATGACACTCAAAAGGTTTTAACTCTTTGTAACAACGATGAATATATATATATATATATATATATATATATATATATATATATATATATATATATATATATATATATATATATATTACTCCTCAACATCGTATATTTCTGAGAGAGAGAGAGAGAGACGGAGAGAGAACTCACCAGTCTACTTTACTTCCACATGGTCCACACGAGTCTTCGGATGGTATACATGCCCCATTCTGGGGTTCAAACACTTCTCCCACCACACACTGGGATGAGAAGACGAATTTACCTTTACGGCACATGAAGTAACGATGACACGTGTCACTATCATCTGGATAAAGCCCATCGACTCGGCCAGCGCAATCTGGCATGAGACCGCCATATTGTCGTGGAACTCTTTCTAGAGGGATGCATTGACGCATCTCTGGAGAGAAAATTAGTGGTCTACCCTGGAGGTCAGATGGGCACCTTCCCTGGTGAATTAAGCGCTCCTTGTAGCAAACAGCGTAGAATGGGGTCCACAGCTTCTGCTGGTGAGCATTAAGCCCGTCAGTAAGACCTTCGCAGCTCGGGAAAGTAAGTGAGCAGGGAATGCAGTGGGACGTTCCGCATTGGTTTTGACGGTAATCACCTGACAAATGCAAGCAAGGATAACTCTTTCTGACAACTCTCAATTAAAACATGCTTCCATATTTTAATCAATCATTTTTGAATACTTATAAATAATTATTGTATGTAGGTTGCTGTAATGCTTCTTAGACATTGAAACTATTTACAAGTTAATTTCATCGCAGACACAAAATACGTGGTCATCAACTATTTAGACCTGTGTTTTACTACTACTACTACTATTGCTACTACTACTACTATTATTACTACTGGTAGTACTACTACTACGTTTGTTATCACCACTGCAGTAGCTTCTTTTAAATATTACATTCTTTTGTTTCAATTTATATTATTAAATTATTATTAACGTTTCTCTTAGCTTACCATTATGCATAATTCTTCAAGCATTTTAAAATGATCTGGTTTCATTGAAGGGTCTTTATGTTAACTTTTATGAGTATTAACAGTACCTTAAAAAGTAACTTGCAATAACTTAATGAAACATTGGATCGGAAAACTGCATCCTACCATAGGATTGCACTTACATGCAGACTTTCGAACTGTTCTTGACCCGCACTGGACTCTCAGGAAGTGCTCACAACGGTGAGTGGTTGTGGAGAAGAGAAGCGGATAAGGACACTCTTGTAGATGTTGTTCAAAAAATCTGGGTACCTCGTTATACCACATACTGCAGTTATAGTAGAGTTGGCACTCAGTGGGGTGCGGGATGATGTCAGCACTTGCCCTACAGAGTTCTTGGATCGTGCCAGGTTGCTCTAAAATTAAAAAAACCAAAATATTAGCTGTTTTAGGAATATATAATTCACTGTAACTGATTTGGTGATGAAAGATATAAAAAAAATCTGTTTATGATATTATACATTTTTGTAAGATCTTATGGCGAGAACATTGCGTTATTTAAAAGAATACGTGGTTATATTTAGAGAAAGTTACATGTGAGTATTTTAGATAACCTTCCCAGGATGCAGTTCTATTTCGATCCAAAAAAGATTTCTGGTAAAATGAAGACCAGTCAAGCCACAAAGCCTAGTTAAGACAAGAAAATATACTACCGGAGTTAAAATGATGTTCCTTAGTCATTGTGTGATCTGGTCGTATTCATGACAAGAAAAACATGGAAGATGCAAGGACTGGAGACATGATTGTTTCGCCTCAAATATTTAGGAAAAAGCAATATACGGATTTCTGCAAACGCGTGTGTGTGTCTCCTATGACCCTAAGTATATTAGTTTATTATATATTTGTTCCATTTGATTTATCTATGGAAATAATTGGATATATGTATATATCTGACACTGATTTGTCCTTGATGATTGCTTGAAGCTCTTGACGTTGATGATGACTCAGGCAATCTTGTACAAAAGCATATTTGTTCAACCCTTTGTGGAAAATCAACTACGACAATAAATTATTTGTTGTTTGAGATAATATTAATAATTACATTATAAATAATCTAAGGCAGTCGGGTACTTGTTACAGGACAATACAGAACAAAATATTTCTTAATTTACCAATAATTAGTTTAGTTATACATTGATTAGTAAGTTAATCCCTGATAAATAAACCGTTTGTCTGAGATCCCAGAAGTGATCTTCATGGACAAGTGTTATTCTGTTTTCCTTATCGTGTAAAGCCAAAACTTGTGCGATTACGATATAATATTTGTATCATTACAAAAGTCTTAAAAGTTAGGACATAAACCGTATGCTACTTACTCGTGTTTTGATTCATCGTTAGCTCAGATTTCTTGCAATCGTCGTAAGGACTTCCTATGGGGACACATGAATGTCCGGATATACTGAAGACTGAACCTGCTGGGCAGTCGGGCATCTCAACGGCGTGACCCCAGTTACAGAGGTAAAATCCTGTACAGTCATCCTTGGGGATCAGCTTGAATTCCCCTTGGTTACAGACCTTCTGCGTTGATGACAGAGGGAAAACAATAGCAAAAACGGAACAAATTATGCAATATTTCATTTTGATAATATTTGCACGACGGCCAGCTGCTTATTTCTAGGGCAAGTTCTTAAAATCGGCAAGACTCGATTTGAATCGAGTATGTCTCTCTAGATCGTCACGAGTAATTTCTTGACTTGCAATGCTAGAGATGCTCTTGAACGGATACGATACGTTTTTGAATTTCAGTGGCGTATAATGGTGTATTTATATCAGAGCTGGAAACTATTTATAGCGGTTCTTTATGAAGGGTGTAGGTCTCATTAATAAATTGAGATAGGTTGTTGACATCTTCCGGTGAATTTTTGATGTAATTGATTATCATTTGTGGTTAATACATTTTAACGCGCGTACTCTCACGACAGTTTATGCAAATGATTGACATGGATAAACGCCCATTTAGAGTTACAAATGTTTTAACCGTCTGATGTATATTTTACTCACTTAATGAATGGTTTAGATCGAGAATGATCGACCGTGAATGGCAAGAGAGACCCGTCCCAGATCCTTGTTCATAAAGTATTTTATACGTCAACTTGAAACAAGTGAGCCCAGTGTACTGATGTGTAATGAATCATGAATGGTTGTTATTAGATTGTGTCATTCTGTGGAGTAGCTTGTTTTCCTTTATTTTTCTACTTTGTCATTGTCTTGTACTTGATTTTGTCTTCTTTCGTAAACACAATTGAAAATAATTATAAAATACAAAATTTAAAAATAGCTGACAGAACGTTTCAAAAAATGTCTTAGAAAAAAATTCAAACTCAGATATTACACGCAGGCAGATTCTTTCATATGCCCCTGCCTCTAAGATGCCCCTGCCTATAATATGCCCCTGTCTATAATATGTCCCTGCCTCTAATGTGTCCCTGCCTATAATATGTCCCTGCCTCTAATATGCACCTGCCTCTAATATGTCCCTGCCTATAATATGTCCCTGCCTCTAATATGCCCCTGCCTCTGATATGTCCCTGCCTCTAATATGTCCCTGCCTATAATATGCCCCCGCCTCTAATCGTAACAAGTACAGAGAATATTATACTTTGTCTCCGAAAGTTTGTAAACGAGGGAGAATTAAGGCAAACATAGTAAGCTAATCTAGTTTACGATACCTATAAGCATATATGTAAACTTTTGACGTCACGCATATTAAATTATTATTGTTCCAGATTATAACGAAAAAACAATACAGTTTATGCATGTTGAACAAATTTCTGTTCCAAATGTTCAAGATTGCGCGTTTAAAAATGAATATAATTTCATACACCAAACGAGAAACTGAAATTCTGTTAACTATGCTGACTACATGAACATGTTAAGCATAAATGAGTCGTACGTTTCGTTGCTACTTACGTCATTTTTTGCAATGTATGAGCAAAAACTGAAATTTGTTTCAAAAGAGTTGCAATTAGTAGCCTGTGAAATTTTGAGTGGCTAAACACGTTGCGCCGCTTCAGTGTTAGCACGACATTTACAATATGAATAATCATTCGGCTATATAAAAATTATAGTCACGAATTGATTTACTTAGCAATGAATTCAGTTGAATACTTGTGAATGATATTACATTAAGAAGTTTTAGAAACTATTATTTTTCGTTAAGTAAATTGTGTTAAATATCATTAAGTACAAGCATGTGTGTGTGTGTGTGTGTGTGTGTGTGTGTGTGTGTGTGAGAGAGAGAGAGAGAGAGAGAGAGAGAGAGAGAGAGAGAGAGAGAAGCAGTTGGTAAATGCAGTCGTTTGGGTCGTGGTAAAATTACTCTTTACAGTAGATATATGCACCTTCAGAGCAGGTGCTGCATACTATATGACTCATATTTAACAGGATTCATAATGTCGCGAGGGTTGAATATTGCTCACACTGCAAGACTAACCGTAGCGAACACAAGTCAGTTTATGCATAGAGTGTTAACAATTTTCAGGCATCATGACTTCATGGCTTACTGTAGTAAGCTGATGTATATTTGTAATTGTACATTAATTTATTACTTTTAATATTCTGTTTGTTTTGGACTACGTATAAGATTGGCTGATTATTTAAAACCAAATATTTTATCTCCGTCAATAATAATAATAATAATAATAATAATAATAATATTCTTCTTCTTCTTATTATTATTATTATCATTATTATCATTATTATTATTATTATTATTATTATTATTATTATTATTATTATTATTATTATTATTATTAATGTAACGTTCGATTATATAATCTTTATATCTCGAGTTTTAAATGACATCCCCGAATAGAATGTAAGTAGTGGTAGTGAATTGGGGCAATAGCGGGTCTAGGGGACTTTAATGTTAAAATAGGGTCCCGGCACTATAGGGTCTATGTAAGTTTAACATGGAAGCACAGGATATGGAATATAGGGTCTAGGGGAATTTAACATGGGGGAATGGGCCTGTTGAGGGTCAAGGTAAATTTAACATGGGTGTGACTGTATAGCGTCAAGGCAAATGGAACATGGTGGGAATGTATAGCGTCAAGGGTAATTGAACATTTAAAAAAGAAAAAAAAATATAATTTAGGCATGAAAGTGAATTTCTTTTCGAGACTTAGGATTGGCCCTGAAAAGGGCCTTTGGTTTTCTTCTTCTTCTAATTTCTTCCATTCCTCCACCAGCCTCTTATCTCTCCTACACTTTTTCTCTTTTTTTTCTTCCTCCTATTTCTATTTTTCTCATCTTTCTTCTTCTCCTCCTCCTCTTTCTTCCTCTATCATTTTCTTCTTCCTTTTCATTTTTTCCGTTCCAAGCTATCATCTCTATCCTTTCCTCTTCATCCTCCTTCTCCTCCTTTATTTCTTTCAGCAGATCACAGAATATTTCCTTTAGCTTTTTTATGTTGTTGATCTCCGTCTTTATTCTATGTGGACTATAAGAGTAGCGAACCTCGTCCAGTTTTACTAACATTTGCTCAATCATGCCCAAATTGTCCAAAACGTCTTGTAACTTCTTCATTTTATCAAAGTGGTTCGAAGCCATCATATTTTTTATTCTTTGTAGAATGGCGCGAACGACAAACGCTATGGATTCTTATATAAAAAGCGCGGACGTGAAGGAAAACATCCCCTACTTTTGTCTTCTCATATTATCTACTATCCACACAAAGGTAATGAGCCATATAATCTAACCTCATTATATACTATCCACACACGGGAAACAGCAAAACCGAACCCAAATATACTATCCACACACGCCAAGCTGCAAAAACATAACCATAATCTAC
This sequence comes from Sinohyriopsis cumingii, assembly GCA_028554795.2. Taxonomy (NCBI): domain Eukaryota; kingdom Metazoa; phylum Mollusca; class Bivalvia; order Unionida; family Unionidae; genus Sinohyriopsis; species Sinohyriopsis cumingii. Next base: position 36,488,819 of record CM068834.1, on the reverse strand, counting down.
TATCCACACAAACTTACGATAACACTTACAAACTCCAATAATCTACCATCCACACACGCTAAGCAGCAAATAAACAAAACCAAATTATACTATTCACACACGCAAAGCAGCAAAATTAAACCCATACTCTACTATCCCCACATACGTACGCGACCGCTTACAAACACATGAACACACAAACACACATAATCACACCAGAAAAGAGTGAGTGTTTATATTCACACTACTCCACACTCATACACTGGCAAATTGATTACTATTTCTTTTCTAGAGTTTTGGGTAGCCCTGAAAAGGGCTGTTTTTATTTAACTTCAGATGCACCGATCTAATGCTGGCACCTTCTTGGTCTGGCACCGCACACGCATCTCCGACTCCAGTCTCCTTGCCAACTCACCCTTGTTACTAGGAGCGCAGAGGCGGCTTGAGTGATTTCACTATTCCAATCTTCTGTCTCTGGAATAGTTAAGACTTCCCTTTCTCTTCTTCTATTTATAACTCTAGAATGAATTGACATCCTTACCTCCTGTTGTGGTTGTGGCTGTGCTGCAGCTACAGGCTGTGGTGCTGCTATTGCCTGTGCAGGTGTCCTTGCCTCAGGTGTCACCTTGCACACAGGGTTCATCATAGGGTGACACCTGATCTCTCTCTTTTCTTCTTCTTCTTCTTTCTTCCTTCTCTGTTCCTCTTGCTCTTTCATTCTGCCTTGTTCAACAATGGCCCCCGCTGTCAGCTCATTCAGTAAACGCCTGGCATATTCCAGGTGCATCTGGAGTTCTAACAGTTTAGCTAGTCTGCTGTTCATTTTGTAGTGTTGATCAATCAACAAGGGTAGTCAGACTGCCGAGCGGTTTTCAATTTATACGAAAGGCGCGGACGTGAAGGAAAACATCCCCCTAAGACACAAAACTTATGTTACCTAGATCATGACCAAAAAAAGCGCGGACCTAAAAGAAACACTCACTCACTTTTTTATACTACCCATCACTATTCTAAAAAATTTTAACAAGCCACCGAAAGAAAATTCACACACACACACACACACACACACACACACACACACACACACACATTTTCTAACCAAGATAAATAATTCATGAGCTTCTACACGCACTTCTAATTTTTTTCTATCTTATCATAGGCAATGGATTGTTATTTCTTTTCGAGAGGATGGGTTAGCCCTGAAAATGGCTGTTTTTTATGTGAACTTGAAGCTAGGGCAATCTTTTAGCATCTAAGATTGCAACCTCCTCTGACGACAGGCTTTCTCACAGGATAAGGTCTGCTTCTTCGGAAAGAGAAGAAGAACTCTTTGGTGTCGATACGACAGTCGACAAAGCCTCTGTCAGGTTCAGGTTGCTGCTGCTGCTGCTGCTGTTGTTGTTGTTGCTGCTCTCTCTGTTCTCTCTGCTGTTTCTGAAGTCTGTACTTCTCCGTCCATTCTTCTTTCTCCCTGTTAATTTCTTCTCTGAAGAGCTCTTCTATCAGGTCTTCAGTGACTTTCAACATTCTAACATTCTCTATCTCTTCAGGCTTCGGTATCAGACTTTGTCTAACCCTAAGCAAATTCACGTAGGCTTCGTTTAGCTTAGCTAGTCTTGAGCACATCTTCGTAGGAGGATGAGTCGACAATGGGTGGTCAGACTGGAGATTACCCCGGTTTTATGGTCAAAGCGCGGACGTGAAGGAAAACATCCCTACACGGTTTTAGAGTCGGAACGTTCAAATAGTATCATGGGAGGGATAGAGAGAAGTCAAAGAGCATGAATCATGATACCTATGGCAAAAAAAACCTACAAAGTCATTTTTTTCAAAACACAACATTTTTATTCAAATTCACTTAACACTAAAAAGTAACCATAAAATTTTAACATTAATCATTCAATATAACATTAAACATTTTTATTTCAAATAACACACATTTTTTCTCAAACAACACTCTATTTTGGACAGGGTTGACAACGTTGTGACTGAAATTGTGATTTCCACTGTTGGAAGTCATTGGGCCAGTGATGAACACTACGTTTCCTAGCTAAAGACAAAAGATAAGCATAATGGTCACAAAACCATCGATCTACTTTCACATCGTTTCCAGAAGAATGACGATCAGAATAAGTCACTAAATGTTTTAAGAAATATCCCAGGCTGCGATGATGCAGAAAATACACACAATATTGTCCACACACCAAGGAACCTATGCCTTGTAATTTCACATTATTGAATCGTGTGGTCTGAGCATTTCTTCTCATAAAGTCAATGATATCGTCTTCCAAAGGGGGCAATCCATACGAATCAAAATACTCTACACATCCTTCTTGAGGAAAGTAGACAGCTACCCAGTGGGTTCCTGGGGGATGACTGTCGTCCGTGTTGATCACATAAGCTTGATGGTCTTGAGGTTTGCGATGAGGGAGTTCATCTTTAGCACATAGGACAGGATTCCAAGAAGCAGTATACGAACTGTGGTTCAAAAGATAATAAAGTTCCCGGTTATCCATGTTTGTGTTGGTTTTTTTTCTTCACAAGTGATAATGAGTGATCAATTCGATCCTGATTTTCTCTTGGAAAATGTCTTTCAAGTAAAGGGGTACGAGCTCCGACTTCGGACCCTGGTTCACGAGAGTTTCGATGCGACGGATCTCCAGAGACGTTAATGGAGGAGAAGAATATTCACGCAAGCCTTTATACCACTGATCAAACACGAATTCTATCTCGATGAGACTCCAAGCTTTTTCCAGATACTCGTCCAATTTTTCTTCTTGACTCAGCATCAGGCATTTATCGTGTTGAATTTGACTGGGATGATCGTTGTGACATCCATAGCAATCTTTCTTGATCAATTCCTTCATTTTATCTCCCAGCACTGTAGCAAAACAGGAGACTAAATGGGCTTCTTGTTCTGGCCATCTGGACTTCATCATGACTTCTTCGTCTTTGTCTTTGTCTTTTTCGTCTCCTTCCACAAACTCCTCACATTCCATGTCCAAAGTGTCTGCACTAGGTAAAGAGGGATAACAGTCTTCCATCACTTCTAATAGTCTAGAATGACTTCTCTCAAACTGTTGATTTCTATCGTATTATCAAATTCTGCATACAGGATGACGTTCACCGCATTATTTGCGCGTAGATTTTCTGCAAACTGAATTTTCACACGAATCTGGCCGGATTTTATAGGGTGGAAATGTCCCTCGTCGCTGCCTTGGTCTGGAGTGAAATCAAAGCCCACAAAGCATAGCCTCCTGCATAATCGTCGTACGTAATGCCGTGACTGGTGTTGGTTCCTAACTGGCCGGTGGCTTCGTACAGGGACAAGTACGATCTCAAGTAATTCTTCTCGTCACCAACTTTAGGTTCGAAAGGTCGGGTACACAAGGTCTTGCCATCGCGACTGACTTCGATGTTGGACACATTGTAATGTTGAAACTGGAAATGATTTTCATTGTAGGCTCCGTTGAAGGCTGAATTCTTGACGATACCAACGATCAAACGTTTGGGTAACTGTCCTTGGAACAGATGATCTTCGATCATGGATCGCTGTCCAGCAGGAATGGTAAAGGTATTCACTTCCACGCGTCGTATTGGATACTTGGAGGTCGTTTTAGTCAACGTGTGACTGATTTCGTTTCCCACTTTAGGTAACACTTCCACACGTCGTACGTAGAGTCTGGCTTCTTCGATTTTGGTTTTGTAAGTGGCATCAGCAGCAGCCATCAGATGGAAAGCGGCACTGCTACGATTCAGTCTCAGGCGGACATCCACACCGTTCAGCAAATACTTTTCTTGCAACCACATGTCCAAATGTAAGCGATCCCTCAGTTCTAAACTACGACTTCTAGCAATTTTCGTTCGTCGGTCTACAAATCCCGTTGTATTTTGATCATCCCCAGCAACTGTAATGCTGTTGAACTTAGTTGCTTTGTCAGGTTTCCATAACACGCAAGCATCCAGATGAGTGTTCTTGGCTTCTTTTCCGTACGTCAAGAAATTTTCCAGGTACGCACGATAAGGTAAGTATCCATGCTGCTACTGACCAGATTGTTTTTCAAGTACAAATACCACTTCGCTAAACAAGGAATGCATGAAATTATTGACGGGAGCTACTACATCATCGTTGTCTATGGGAGTGTTGGGCGGCTCGATCACTTTCGCTTTCAAGTGCAAGTAACTACTATTCAGATCGATGTAATCTTCGGGCTGTCCTTTGATTTCAAACTCGATAGGTGCTGAATCCGTCAAAGAGGAGACAGGATGAAATTCCACCTACTGACATTCTTGCATGGTCATCATAGTAGGTGGCATGGCAAACAGATCCAGTTCCGACTTGGAACAGGCGCAAGACTCTCGGTGCATCACTTTTTTTATTTCTCAATACTTTAATAATCAAAAACGTCTAAGTCTCGAACGGTTCTTCTTTTCTTTGTCTTTCTAGCTTTTGAAGTGTGAAGTCTGGTGAAAGGGTGTTTTCTTCTTCGTCTCTTTCTGCCTTGTCCTTGTTGTGGCGTCAGGTACGTAGGAATGCCTGACTCACTAGAGCTCAGGGCATTTATAAGCGTTTCTCGTCGGCCCAAAATGTCTTTGCCCGTTTGCAACAAGACATTTTTGCCTGCCCTCAGGAAGGCTTCTTTAGGGTTTTGTTTGCCGATGATAACATTTTGGAGAAATTCTTTACCGTGTGTCAATGCCGCATCATTCAAGGCGTGCAATCCGCGTGTCACCATCGGTTTCAACACGGGGCTACCGAACGAAAGGCTGATTTCAACATATCTCCTAAACCGTGTCCTCGCTGTCGAGCAACGCCTCGGTACGCTGGATACATGACTGACGAGTCGTTAGAGAACCGTTTTCGAAAATGGAGTTTCACCGTGACTTTCCCTTTGGTGAATGGAATATTTTGTCCCAAATCTCCTTTTATAGCAATGTTGACCGTGTCCAAATAAAACTTGCTGACAGGCAAATAGTGAGGATGTATAAATTCGCGGTGTACTTGATAAGTGTTTCCACCTTCCTCGTCAGCGTTCGTGGCAGAATCCACTTTGAAAGGAATGACACGCAGTAACGGTGCGGAGGTGTGTCCCACCACGTTGTACTCAACCACATCGGAGTACACAAAGATCAAATTCAGTCCTTGGTTCAGTTCTACCGTGGAACGAAATAACTTGGCAAAAGAATCTTTGTCGGAAATGACTGGTAATGCCTTTTTCTTCATCATGGCCATTCTCATCTCCATGTCTCCGCCCAACATGTCAAACAATTCAGGACAAAATAAAATCGACATGATTTTATCCCCCTCAGGAAATTTCATCAGGAAGCGACGAGCTACTTTATGGTACTCCAGGGTGACACTTTTTTGACACTCTCCAAAGCTTTAAGAAACGCGACATTAAACCTGGAGGTAATGGTGCTCACCAAATGTTGTCCACTAAAATAATAGCCTGGAGGAATGAACAATTGATAGGTGGTCGACTTTTGATCTTTTGTGCTAGGTGCTTTCTTATCATATTTTACATGGGTATCCAAGTACTTTTGCAATTGTTCGTCATGAACTTCCACTGAAAAAATTTTGATTGGGAAGGACATTGAGGACTTGGGTCGGGCAAATCATTTCTACCAAAGCCACTTCCCAATGGGCTTCTTGATCTAATTGGATGGCCTCAGGTAATTTGGCCGTGTAACAGCACAACGTGTTTTTGGGAAACACCTCCATGGAACTGTCACTGGGTAAGGTTAAGTAAAATTGGTTAGCGTGACGACTCATAATTCCAGAGTTCTGTGGCTGTCCGAGGGGTTACTGGAAGTTAGAGGAGTGTCTCCGCCCAAAATAGGGTTGTTGTTATTCGAGTGGTGACTGCCACTGGCACTGGACACAAGGTTCCCGTTCTTCTCGTTCGACATGAATTTCAGGGAGGGATTGGGAAGCAGATAACCGATGCAACTGCTCAATAAAATGGTCTATTATTGTTTGTCCCCTTGTTGCAAACTCAAATTGGCAATGGCTGCACCGATGACACAATACAAGACCATTTGCGTTTTAGGCACACGTTCTCCACACCACACCCACAATGGTTGTTTCTGTAAATCTTGCAGAGAAGAACTGGGTGAAGGAGTGGTCACAGTAGCTGAGTCTGTGTGAAAGGGCATGATGGTCACTTCTTTTTATAGTCGATGACTTGCGAAGCGTCGATCCAAGAATCAAAACTGGGTGGATATCTTTTCCAACGTACTTTAACTTCTTTCACCCGTCGTTTGCCCACTTTACGGGTTCTACGTTCGAGAATGCTTTTTGGTGACACGCTGCAACTCGGGCAAATAAAACGTTCCTTTTAGCACTTCTCCGTTCATGTTTTCCAATTTATAGACGGTAGGATGACGGCCATACACTCGTCCAGTGACACGAAACAATTCGGTAGTCCAGTTAAGTAAGTAACCTTTGTCGAAAGTGCGTTTGGTTTTGCCAATGCGTACCTAGTCTCCTACGGCCAACACTCCACTTTTCTTGGGGACAGCCCCCGTCGGGGACGTATCAAACAGGCGATCAGACACCAGTACTTCGTTGTCGGGAGTCACCTCTTGCGGGGCACGTCCAATTCTTTGATGGTAAGATTGGTTGTACGCTTGCACCAGGTGCGGTAAGATGTCGATGTACTACAGAGTGTGGTGATACGTAAAATATTTCCACATGCGTTCTTTCAAAGTGCGTTGAAAACGTTCCACAATGCTGGCTTTGATTTCAGGATTCTCAGTAGTAAAAAAATGAATGTCACGTTTCTTTAATTCGTTTTGGAAAGCTTGGTTCAGAAATTCGGTACCTTCGTCCATTTGCCATCGAAGAGGGCGACGACCGCTTTGTTTCAACACCCGTTGCAGGGCTCGCAATAACTCTTGGCTGTATTTGGAAGTCAATGGTACAACCCAGGCAAATTTGGAAAAGACGTCGATGACACAAAACAAATATTTGTAGCTGCGATTGTAGCTGGCCAAATGAGAGACATCGGCTAAATCGGCTTGCCATTGATGATCGATGCCTTCCACTTGGGTGCGACTTCTGGAAAACTTGCGTCGAATGGGTTTGTGTAAAGTGTAGGTAGCTTGTTCTTGTAACCATGGATGCACTTGAGGTAAACAGAGACTTTTAAGTCGAGTTTTGGCAGCACGATACAATTTTTGAACTCCTCCGTAACCTGCAGGATGGGATGGATCGTAGTAAATGCTGGCTAACATATTTTCCATTTTGTTTGTTAATAAGTCACCCACTCTTCGCTGATGCTACTTGGAATGGGGCGAAAGGGTGGCTTGGAAACTGATTTACGTGTCGGATGGGCTACGGGAGTAGAAGTCGAAGGTAGTGGTGGAGGTGGTAATGGAATGGCTTTGGTCTTCTTTTCTTTTTCACTTCTGATTTCCCTTCTTTCTTTTTCATTTCTGTCGAAGGAGGAGTGGACATCATCTTTTTAACCCAAGCTTTCATTTCTTCTCGTTGGGGCAAGGGGGAAGGGGTCAACGAGGATGCTGCAATCTTACTAGAAATGGGACGGTGTTTGAAAAACTTCTCGTATCTCTTCTTCCTCAGACCTTCGTGGGGTAGCGTCTTTGGTGACCCCTGGGGATGGTAGTAGTGGTGGTGGTGACAGTGTGGGGGATGGACTTTTCATCAAGGTCTTAAAATCTTCCAGAGTGGGAAGAGCTGTTTCGTCTAAAGCTTTTTGGTGAAAGAGTTGCAGTCGTTGCAAGAGTTGACCGTACTTTTGCGATTTTTCTGTTTCAGACAAATCTTGGCGATCCATCAAGGACTGCAATTCGTGTTGTATCTGGGACATAGCGCTCAAATGGGGATTGGGTAAATGCGGGGTGCGTTGTTCTTGCCAACGATGGTATTTCATCCATCGTTTGTAAGGCACTAAAGCTAGTTTTCGTCCTCCATTGAATGTCAAGGGTTACTTCTGAGATCTTGGGACTTCAGAGGTCCTTTTTATCATGCTCCCACGAGTCCTCCCAACATGGTTCGCATGACTCCTTTCAGCAATGGGCCTAACAAGAGGGGTAAAATTCCTTCACGTTGGACCAACATCTTCTTCTTTTGACGAATGGGAATTTTCTTTTGAACCATTTGGCGAAGAACGTGACAATGTTTGCCAAAGCATTGTTTCTGGTGCTTGGAGAAAGGGATCGTGCCTTTCAAAACGTTCAAACAACATTCGCACACAGTATCGATGACCACTTTATATGAGTTTTTTTTCGCATGGGTGGAGAAGCTTTGCACAGGACAGAGAACATGTCCCCATGTTTGAATAAACGAGGAGGCAGTCCTTTCCTTTTCTTTCCTTGGCGTTTAGAAGAGGGATGTTTTCTGGAGTGTGACATCTTTGAGTCTTCAGGAGCACCACAACACTGATACCCCTACTTTGTCACAGACCTGTTTTATACTGGAACGGGGTCGCCACTGATTGTCTTTACGTCATATTAACTTGAGGACAGGCATGACACGTCGTGCAGGGGTACGCAACGGATTAAATCGAGCCAGTTCTGGCTTGGACAAATCCAGTAAACTCTGTAACATGCCCGATTTCTCTTGGACTTTGATTTTGGGAGCAGGTACTTTGTGAGTAGCTGCCACTGCCGCTAAAGAGGAGGGTCCTGCCACTGGAGAAGTTCTTGGTGTCATCAACGGAGAAGTTCTTGGTGTCATCAACGTCTCCAAGTACTTCTCAGTTCTTGGTGTCATCAATGGAGAAGTGGATGAACCTGAGGCTATCGGAGACGCGGTCACCGCCGTTGCAGGTCGTGGTTTGCGAGTGTAAGGTTGAGTCCTGGCCGAAGTGCCTCTCTGGCGACAAGTTTTCTGTAGGCTTTTCTTTTTCGGAACACTTCTCTGTTTCTTTTTCTGTGGGATTTATTTTTCCGGGTTGGTGACCAGAAAGAGGAGGGTCCCGCCACTCGAGAAGTTCTTGGAGACACGGGTCTCTTTGGGGACCTGGTACTGACACCGTGGTTCTTTTTCTTCTTGGAGCTTCGTTCGGCTTTTTTCTTGGGGAAAACTTTGGGAGCATTAGGATCCCATCTTAAGAGAAAGCGAATGATGACACCTCCTAGAGTACCGCTCCCACCAGGTTTCAAAATGATTTGTTTTTTTGGTTTGAGTGTCGATGCGGAGATCGGCCATGTGAGTTAAAGCGACTTTGTTTCGATCAAAAAAGCGTTTGGTTTGATGAAGAATCTGAATGATCCCTTGTAGTAGTTGACGTGCTGTCACCGTGAATCATCGTAAGACTTCTTTGAGACTGGCTTCTAAGACACGAGCACGTATTTGTGGATTTTTTTCGCGACTGATGCCATACAAGGCACGAATCAATTTGACGGAATGAAAGTCATGTTCAAACTGTGTGAGACAGACAAAAGTGTCTAAGGTTTTTATAGATTTTTTGGGTTAAGTCGCGGACGTAGACGTGTACAGGACAGGCCGTCCGTCTTGACACCAGTGGTGAAACAATTGGGTACGAAATCGCAAATAATCAGGGGTAGTGGGTTTCAAATCGACGAATAAATATGCGTGTGGAGTTTGAGTGGCATCGTCGTACGCCTGAGTGAGCCAAGGCGTTCCTAACTGTTTGGCTAAGACTTGTACTTGCGATTTATCTCGAGGGCTTTTAAACAAGACCACGTAATGAGCGTTGAGACTGATGGTGCGATGGGCTTTACTTTGTTGAAACAAATTTTGAGTGATGTAAATGACACTGGCATTACGATGATGTCCTTTGCGCGTAAACCAAAGTTTAATTTCTTCTTCATCTTCTCCTAACATGTCGTCGAAAATGACCAATTGGGTATGACGGGAGTCAAACACAATTCCGTCGTCTTCGTTAGGAATGCCTTCCACAAATACGATGGAATCGCCTTGACAATCTCGCAAGAGGCTGTACGCCGATTGCCATTCTTTGTAACACCACACGATGCCTTGAGGTGCATGATCGATCAAATGATGTTTATGTTCGATCAAACGTTTGACAAATTTGGTTTTGCCTGAACTGCTAGGTACAGCAATGATCATGTTAAAGAGATGGCGAAGATACAAAGCCTCCCAACTGGCACGATCTAAGTGTTCGTCGATGACTTTGAAAGTAGAGGAAGAGGGAGCAGATACAGCAGAGGTAGCCATAGTGTCAGGAATGTCACTTGTGACACGAAAACAGACAAGACTAGAGTTTTTATACTTTTTTCAGGACACGTTTGTTGATGTTTTAAAAATGAACACGAAAGACAAAAATACATAAAAGCCAAAGGCTTAAGTACAACGATAAAAGGCACATGAAAATCATTAACGTGGAATAAAAACAAGTGTCTGTACAACACGTTTCGGGTAAAGTTCTGACCAGTTCTATAGGGGGTAAGGTCACACAAGTGTCCTCCCGAAAGGGTCATTCAGGAATGTCCACGACAGTCCTGTCTTGAGTGACGAGTTCTTCTTCTGGTACTGTCACTAACACAGGTTGAAAAGTGACTTTTTCCTTTGGACGTTGAAAGGAAGGATCACAACTCTCGAGCATACTGGGCCACTTCTTGGGTACAAGCCTCAAAACCCCCTTTTTTCCAGGCACGTACATCTGTCCAATGGGGTGTAAGTCACAAGCTACATATACATCGTCATACACGTCTTCGGTAGCTAAAAGTTGACGAATCTTTTTTTCCCGTAAAGGACGAGAAGTATCCAGATGAAAACGCAAGGCTTTGAGCAGAATGAGTCTTTCGTGAACATTTAAAAGCACCACTTTTATGTTGAATTGGTTGGTAAGTACTGTTCGTAAAGAGTCCACAAGGAATCGGCTGGTAAACGAAATCCCAGAAAACAAGTTACTAAGACACACACCACCTGTCGATCCAAACTGAATGGATACAGTTGTCGTACTAAGTGTTGGTAATCTTCCACGGTTTGAAAATGGTCATTGAGTTCCTTCCACGGAATCTGTTCAATCACATGTGGCATGGCAGCCTGTTTTTATATTCTCTTTTTTTTCGGAAACAATACATGTGCTTTCTAGCCAGAGATCTTCGTTCTCCAGTAGGAAATTTAAATGCTGCATACTGTAACCTACACTTCAGAGTTTGATTAGAAGTTTCCTCTTCCACTAAGTAGATTCCACGTAAAATATGTTGGTAATCCTTTAACTCTTCTTCCTCAATTCGTTGTTCTAGGTGAATCTCAAAGTAACCAAAATTATGAGCATGGCCTATCATTTGCGACCTGGAAGTATTGAACAAGGTCTGACCACTGGAACAATTTCTGACGAATCAGTTCTCTTATACCATTCAGGTACCACTGGTTCAAACACCGGTGACGTAACGGATGCAATTGTTCTTTACGTTTGACTTGTATTTTGACCAGTTCTCGTTAAATGCGTTCTCTCTATTCCACAGGCAAGCCACGAATGTTCTCTTGTAAAGTATCCTGAATAGGTCATACTAAATCCTCTTTTGTCTGACCCAAGAAATGTACTGTTCGCACATACATGGTTTTACTTCAGTGTCGAATCTAAATGGTTTAGTCACTAATTTGCACATCACAATTCGTTCAGAAGTTTCCTCTTTCACTAAGGTGACATTGTGTAAAAGATGTTGGTAAGTCTTTAACTCTTCCTCTGGAATTCGATGCAGTAAGTTTACAGTGTAGTACGTAGAATCATCAATACCAAACCAATCCTTTTTTAAACCAAAGGGCCGTTCATGTATGTCTGTCCAATGGAACACTTTCAACTGAATCAGTCCTTGTATTGCATTCAGGTACCTATGATTCGAACACCGGTGACGTAACGGATGCAATTGTACTTTACCTTTGACTTGTATTTTGACCAGTTCTCGGTAAATGCGTTCTCTCAACTCCACAGGCAAAGCACGAATGTTCACTTGTAAAGTATCCATGAATAGGTCAGTCAGTACAATTGAATTTACAATCTTCTCATAGAGCAAAAGTAATCCACATAGTAAGTAATTTCTGACCACTGCCACTCAGGGTAAAGTCCAAGAATGTCACCGAAATCTTTAGATGTAAACGGTCTAAAGCGGTATAATAGGATGAATGCACCATTGATCCAGAGAAATCTAACACATTGGTTGAGTTTTTCACTTTCCTCTTGTGAATTTTTCGGCAGAAAAGTTCTACAGTTACACATTGAGATTTCACTCAGGCAAGTCCCTGCCAAACTTCCTTGTAAATCTTCTCTTGCAGTTCTTTAGGTAATGATTCAATATCATTTTTGAAATGAAGTTTAAATACTGGTCTCGGTGATGTCCAACATTTGACTCCTAGCGAATCTGGTTTCTTCAACGACATGGTAAGTTACTTCAATATCTCGGTCCCACTAAGGGTAAGTAATGACAATTCGGTGATCATCGAGGATGTTCTACGTAGGCCGAATCTTGTGGTTCCCAGTGGTGAAGTGACACACCGAAACTGAAGCACTTGACTTTATCCTCTTCACCCAAGAAGAAAAGTCAAGCTCTGGCTAATTCTTCGGGGGTCGGTCGTCCCAGATACTTAGGCCATTTTCCTTTGAACAATTGAAGACGATTTTCAAAGTCGCAGTATTCAGACAAACGCACAGGGAACGAATATTCGTCTTTCACAGGTTCGTTTCGATGAGGGCAGGGTGACATCGACAGGAGTTTGCTCAGTGCTGGATGACATCCGCAGGGTGGTAGACGTGAAGGTTGACATCCACATTTGAAATGAAATACAGTAAAGTGTCCAAGAGGACGAGAGGCATCGCTTTCGCATCTATCAGGTTTGACACGCACAGCATCACTTTCAATGATAGGGGTAGTGAGAACAAAGTTCCCATGATGCTTTACGGCATCGCTAAGGTCACAACGTACAGCATCGCTCACATCGCAAGGCTCACAATCGCACTCATCTGTAAACTCCGTTACGCAATTACAATGGTAACCGCATGGACACTTGCAGTTTCCTTCCGGACATTTTCCGTCGCAATGCATGGGTCTTATCCATCCAATATTAGTCACACTATGGGAAGGTAAAACCTTTTTGCAAATCCCCAAACTGGAACGATGTCTCTTTCAAAGGATTCATCTTGTTCGCTTGGTCTTGGTAGTCACAATGAACTATCGATCTTGGACATTGTCCTTTTTTATATACAGACCAATACCAACATGTCCATACGGCAAAGTGAAGTAATTGGGAAGTCTCACTCGCTTCTGGTACACGATTTGATAGACGTTTTCCACGGGTCGACTGACGATTTAGTGAATGGGTAAACGTACAATCTTGTTTGGCTGATAGGTGGTCACTTTAAAGTTTTCATCTTCTCCAAACTGCAAGGCTTCTTTCAACACGTCAAAGTTCACCACTCGACTGGTACGATAATTCAGAGTCAATCCTTTCACTTAACACTCCGTGTGCACTTCTCCTTGTTTGTCCCGGTATTCGTAGCCGTAATTTTTAGGACCGCCACTTGCGAAACTTAAAATTTTGTCCTCGGGGTGCTCGTCTGTCCAGGCAACTAAACGGTCTCCTTCATTGTCAGGATGATGTTGACTCGGGTGATCGATGTAGATGCAACTGTCCGTGTCAAAGTACAGGACGCGTTCCCCTGACAGTTCTAAAGTTTCGTACAATTTTAAGCGAGCATGAGCTGTCACGTAAGCCGCAATGATGACATTTCCAAATTCGTCGGCTTCTACAAAGTCCAGATCTTCTTCGTAATTAACTAAGATAAAAAAATCGTCGCGAACGACGTCCATTTGTTTTATGTATTTGGTTTTGTCGTGAATCATCTGAAAGTAGCGGGAAGGTTCTGTCAAATACTCCGTCTTGGGTAAACACGGTCGTTGTGCCATTTTACCCTACAAGCAATTTAATATCACTTTGGCAAACGATCGCCTGCCTTCGTTTTTCTCGATGTGATCTAAAGTGATGTCTTCTTGTGCCCAGTATTTCTCTTTGAATGTCTTTTGGTCTTCAGGAGTGTGACACCAGGACAGATAGCCACTGGCTTCTTGTTTCAGTTTCAAAAAGGCATCCACGTAGTCGGCGAAAATGCCTTTCTGAGTTTGGTCACGCTTGTGGTATTGTTGTATCTTGGGAAAGTGACAAATTTCATACACTTCTAACAGTTGGTATCCCATGTCCAGAGCTTTGAACAATTCCACGCTAACCCACGTCCCCGTCAAGGCACGTTTTTCCTGGGCATGCTGACAAGGTTGATCTTGGTTACACGTTTCGGCACAAGTATATCACAAGGGAAACATCAGCCTGCCTTGGCAATGGTGAGGTAACGCGGAATGGTACAAGGCTGTGGGATGCAAAACTTTGTACTTGATCAAGCCTTCGTATTGTCGAATGTTTTTCAGGTCGATGTGTTCCGTTAACAATTGCGGGTGCCCTGCTGGAAAGTGACAATAATTGCACACGTAGGAATACAGCGAACACACGTCCAACTATTTGATTTCTTCTCCTTTCTCTTCGTCGGCTTGGTATAGCAAACAGGTGGCATTGGTTCTTCCTCCGTACAAGCTATCCCTCGGTTGAGGGGGTCCATGAACTGGTAACTTTCCACGACGCGTTTAAACTCGGGTTCGATTTTCAAACGGTGATCGTACTCGGGTTCCCACATTTCCACCACTTGGTATCCTTGCTGTTCTAACATCAGACGTCGCTGACAAGTGTCCTGGTACAAGTCTTCCATGGTTCGTTGTAAAAACTGATTTTTAGTGCCACGGTCAGGGTAACCGACGGGACATCCGTGAAATAAGCAATCGTTAATCTCGTAAACGATCTTAGGGTTTTCTAAGTCCCAGCCATCGACCGAATACGTTCCGATGGTCTTTTCGCCCCCTTCGTTGCGGGCATGTTGAATCCATCTGTTTTCCTTGTCGCACAAGTAATGTAACCAGCGTATGGCTTTGACCGAGTATTGACGTTTGACATAGTTGGTCGTTTGAGGACTGATGACAGCCACGGTGTTTTTCGGCATGAATCGTTGTCGGTAGACTAAGGAACATGCTTTGGCAATGTGCAAGCTTCTTTCAAAGGATCGACCCTTCCGTGTTCCATGAACAGTTCTCGAAATTTTCCACAGCAACGCCGTAAAATGTCCACGTTGGAACAACAATACTTTAGCATTTCTTCCCGAAAGCCAAAAGGGTCCGATGCGTGAGCCTGGTAACAAGCATAGAAAGCTTCTCGTTGTTCGGTACGCATGTTGTCGGGGTCGTAATAGTGAGCCTCAGGAAAATGGGGTAGAACGGCATGTTGATTGGCTTCGGTATTAAAAAAGTGTGGAAAGTACCCTTTAGCCATTTCTGTCATTCCAAACGTTTTAGTCATTCGACTCAAAGGCATGGCCAAGTAACTCATCGAATCTTTAAACTACTTGTCCCACTTGCATGAAAATGATTTTGGCTCCGTTCAAAGTGACTTTTAGTACGCTCGGTGCCATGTTCCATATAGTATCTCAAATGAAACTGTCCATCGTATCCGGAGAAATTGTGAGCCATCACCGTGGCATGGCGATAACAATCACGGTAACGTTCGATGTCCTCTTGGCTCCATGTCTTGTCGATGGGGTCTAAGACCCATCGGGCGAAATCGGCTAGCGTTTTCGGTCCCCAAAAGATTATTTCACGTCCTCCAGGAATCTGCAGTGAGGGCAATGACTGAAAATAGGTTCTTGAATGCACTTCTCGCACGCTCGATGAGCCACGCAGAGATTAGGAATGTGAATACCGGTCTCTTGCATGCATTCGAAATCGAAAAAGATGAAATTGCCTTTCTTCTTCTTGTGATCATCATCTTTCTCGTGTTGGGGTTGGTATTTTTGCATGTAGCATTGGTGTTCCAAGTCCACGATTTGGTGCCAAATGTGGCATTTTTTCTTTTCTCGACATACGTGTGCCTTGGTTATATTGGTACATATGCGTTGTCCACACGTAGGGCACAATCTCAGGAGTTGACAAGCACATTTCTGCTGTGAACCGTGTGTCTTGAGATGTTGTTGGTAACAAGCAGGGCTGACAAACAGGGCAATGCACTCGTTCTTGTCCTTCGTCCAGACAGGGTTGAGAAGCCAGATATCCTGAGCATTTCGATCCACAATGTTTGTGTTGCTCTCGATTGCTATAGCCATAGTCACATTTCTCACAGTAATAACTGTATCCCAGGAATCCAGTGATGGTGGTAATGGCATCGAAATGTTCATCGTGATAATAGACATGAATGTATTTTCCGTCCTTAAAATCTCGGCCTTGAAACAACAGAGGTCCGCGCACTTCATGAGGGTACACTTTCAAGGTGTAGCGTGGAGCTAGGGCATCTTGCAATTTTTGCATCTCAGGAATGCCGCAGGGTGTGTCTTTGAACAGGCCGGCTTGTTGTAACAGGAGTTCTGCTTCATTTCGTTGTTTGGCTCGGTCCGATTGTCGAATGTTCTCCCAGGGTCTTTTCCATTCCGCCGTGTCGTTTTTGTCGTCATAGGTTCGTCCCACCACGATAGCCCTGGCTAAACACATCTGGTCTTGAGAATTAATGCTGCCAAGGCTGTTCAGCAATAAGACCTTTCTGAGTTGTCCAGTCCCTTGAGGAGGAGAGACGTGGGTCATGGACAGTGTGGCTTTTCCATCGGTGATGTCGAATTGGTCATTGGATTGTTGTACGTGTTGAATCTTGTCCATGACTTTGGAAGTGGTGAATTCTGCAGGGCTGCTAAACTCGATCCAAACAGGGGATTTCAAACCTTTGTGTTCTATAGAAAGTCTCAAGCGATCGTATTCTTTCGGTTGACATTGTCGTTTGAGTGTGGTGAGCAAAGAATCCCACATCTCGGTGATGAAGCCCTCTGCTTTCTCTAATGGTACTTCGGACTGGAAATCTTTAAACTTCACCCTGTAAGCCGTAGTTCTAAATTTTCTAGAGGAGCGCTTTTCCGTCTCTAGAATGTGATATTAATTTTCAGGGTTGACTAAGGGTGGTGAACTTTGACTAGGTGCAGACTCTCTGGGTTTGGATTCTGGTTCACTCATGTTCTCTTTAAAATCACTGGCATGAATTTGTGCCATAACTTCAGCAATGGTACGAGGCTATAGATCACGTTTCTGCCTCTTACTTTCTTCTCCTTTCTTCACGAATGAATTGGATCGTTTCATCTTGACTGTAAAATGTCAAGTGACTAAAGTTTAAATACCATGGGTCACTTATATCCATGACAGACCAGCGTATATAAAGGGTGCGTGTCTTGTCCTTCCACTATTCATTTCACTCTCAAACCGAGCAGAACAATAGAAGAAACTACACAGATCGAGCGTTTCATCAGAGCTTTGCGAGGGGTCATCAGAAAAGTTTCTTCAGACCAACCGACGGACTACTCACCCTCCTTACGAGATAAAAGTTAAGATACTTATATCTGTAATAATAAAGGACATTGGTCTTCAGAGTGTCCAGACCGTCAAACGAACAAAACAGGGGTTAGAAGAGACAAAAGTCAAGATACCTGTTATCATTGTCAAGAAAAAGGACATTGGTCTCCAGATTGCCGTAAGAAACAACAGGAGCGAGAAGAAGAAGAGGGGTGTTATGGAGAGGAAGAAGAGGAAGAAAGCAAAGAGGTGAAGAAACAGAAACTGTAAAAAAAAAGAGAAGAAGGGAAGAAAGTGAGGATGATTAGGAGGAGAAAGCTGTGAAAGTGAAGACATTTAAAAGAAAAGAGAGTGAAGACAGGCAAAAGAAGAAGCCTATGAACTTTTTAAAGTGTTATGTTGTGTTGTGAATTGGATTGTAAAATTTGTACCAGAATAGACAGTCTATAGAAAATAAGTGTCTCTTGGTTTTGATTTTTAGAATAAGAATCTGCACTCACGCACTCAATCATTCGCGCGCACTATTGGGGTTAAAAAAGCAGTTTTTGAGTTTTAATTGATGTTGGCAATTGAAATACTATCTCTTTTCGAGAGACATGTGGGCCCTGAAAAGGGCCTTTGGGTATTTGTTGGTTTTAAATAACAAACTTAGGAAGCAATCAACTTTAACTGCCTTAATCCTTTGCCACGGCCAATGCCTACTTCTGGACGTACTGTCGATGATGATGATTTGGGAGAAATTCTTAGGGGTGGTATGGTAAGTGTTGTCACAGAGTTGGGTTGTTTACCTCGGGAAGGTCTTTTTCTCTTCGGTCCTAATAAAGAAGTCTGATACATTTGTTTCAGACTTCTTAACTCCGCTAAAATGTCTAACAGTATCGTAACCGTTTGACTTTCACCCTCTTGTTTCTTTGCTGCTTCTTCTTGTTGTTTCTTTCTTACCTCTTCTTCTTGCTGTTGTAGGAGAAAAGCTTGTACCGCTTCCTTTTGATGTTGTATCATATTCTGCAATTCTTCTTTATGTCTCTGTTTAAAATTCTCCACGTGTCGTAAAGAAGGAGAAGGTGGCGAAGGTACTGGTTCCGGAACAAATTCTTGCGAAAGAAAATCCACAAAATCGCAATTCACCTCTTCTGGAAGTAAGTCCGGGTTCACTTGGGTAGTCTCAACGGTCGGTGCACTCCATTTCATTGTCTTCTGAGTTTGGGCCATGTTTATGCTAACTGTGTCACATGGATTGACTGCGCACAAACGCTAGTGCCTCTATATAGGGAATGTGACGTCACGGACTGCTCTTTTCCGATTGGACGAATGGTGACTGAATTTTGTAACGCGTGTTTGGATTGGTCAACGAACTCAATCCGTTTGGATGCTCCCTTTCCCTATCAATAGTCGCAGTGCGCTGCATTCCTTCACATGTTCTCTTCACCAAGATGTGAACCGACGTGGAATTCTCTACTCTTGTCTCTTTAATGATGTTTAGAACGGACTTACCCATGTACGTACGATCCTCATGGACTATTGTCAAGATGACGGATACATGTGTGTGGAAAAGAAGAATATACGTAGAAAGACTAGGTTGTTTAAAGAGGGTTTTGATTTACGGTCCAGAAGTAAGATAGAGTTTAAGGAAAAGAAGGAGACATATGCGGTGCCCTCTATGTTAACAGTATGGTATGTTAACATGAAACCCAAAGGCCCTTTTCAGGGCCAATCCTATGTCTCGAAAAGAAATTCACACTCATGCCTAAATTATTTTTTTCTTTTTAAAATGTTCAATTTCCCTTGACACTATACAGTCCCACCATGTTCCATTGCCCTTGACGCTATACAGTCACACCCATGTTAAATTTCCCTTGACCCTCAACAGGCCCATTAACCCATGTTAAATTCCCCTAGACCCTATATTCCATATCCTGTGCTTCCATGTTAAATTTACATAGACCCTATAGTGCCGGGGCCCTATTTTAGCATTAAAGTCCCATAGACCGCTATCGCCCCTATTCACTACTAATGTACAGTTACAAAACGTTTTGAAATAAACAAAATGCAAACATGTATGTCAAGAAATGTTTCTGAGTTTAGCTCTACAGTTTTGAAGAAAGAATATAAACCTCTCTTCCAGTTAAATACAAGAATGATGCTGAATGGCGAACATGACCTGTATTCCATATTAAGCTGAGATATAATGTAACATTGTATGCTGGACTTGACCTTGTCCAATATTGAATTCGTATCTACTTGACCTGACTGACTTTTTAATTTTTTTTAAAATTTTATTTTATGTCAACAACTAATACATTGCTAAATTATTCTCTATGTGTTATGAGCTTAATATCAGGATTATTTTTCAGGTAAACAAGAAGGAGTGAATTTGTTTATTTGGGTCGGGTTTAAGAAATTCCTAAGCGAATTTTACAGGTTATTGTGTTTTAAGTAAACAACGCTGATTAGATCATTCTATAATGTTATTTTCTATTAGGTAATGTTTAGTTTTAAAAAAAAATATTTATAGAAAATGCTAATTGTGACCTGAGGTCAAGTAGAGAACTATATAATCTTGTAATTGTGAGGACTTGGTCATTCGTTATTTAACATGTATAACCCTCAAGTTGTATTATGTTGTGACCAGTTTGGGCTGAATATAATTTTCTTCAAATTATTGAATTACATTCAAACCTGGAATTATATTACTGTGATTCAGCAAAACACTATTGACACATAAACACTCCATAAACTGTCACAGACACTTCATCGCCTTCAGTTTTGCATCTATTCGGGACATGTACTGAGTATTACTTAGAACTTAATATTATTAGGAATTGTGTCTGTAATTCTTGGATTATTTTGAGATTGAATTTGCAATACCGTAAGTTTTGATTCTCATTTTCACTTTGCATTCTAGGGAAATAAATATATTTGTTAAATTTTTACAAAGATTGTTGTCTTTTACTCTTTTTTGTTACTTATTTTAAGAGCGTAGACTCGTAATAATATACAAAAACCACAGTGAATGACTAACATGACCTATCTTCCATATGTATCTTTGATATTACGTCATTTTTGGGAAAATGAGCAAAGTTTGAATTTCGGGTCAAATGGCTGTAGGAAGAACGGCGTTAGAGAAAAGCTTTTGCCAAATCGTTTCATTTTCCTTCGATCATCTATTAGCATAAAGAATATTTCATTTTCCCCCAAATCGAGGAATAAAAATGTGTATACTGTATTAAATGACACGGTCAATCATTACTCCGAAAGTGTACCCATAATTAAAGATATACGTCAACGCAGTTAATTCTCAGCAGTGTCCGGAAAACTTTTAGCAGCTTTCGCGTTTGTAGTCAGCCCGTTCCAACATATATGTTCAAAACCTTGCATCATATAATTAGTATTTTAGATTCTCAATTAAACGATATTTTACTCTCTTTCTATCTGTCTTCGTCCTCCCCCTCCAAAAATATTGCTTTTTGAGGCTTCTTCGTGCTATAATATATTCCTACAAGAGATAAGCTTGCCGAAAAAGAAAGACGAGCATGTTGAGACCGAACGCTTCTCTACTGAGAAACGTCTCCTTTACCTACTCAGCAACAAATTATGCAGTTGTTTTGTGTTCCGATACGGTAAATTAATTTATCAACCAGTGTTATTAACTTCAACAAGTTTGGCCATCCCAAATCTGACATTATCTCAGATGGTAACTAGTTTTGTAGCCAGCTAATGAATTCTACTCGGGTTATAGTCTCTTTCAGCTAAACTCTCGCGTTACTCTGAGAGATCAAAACCGAGCGTCTGGTAAAATGTATGTACAATCAATTGTTACATTTACCTTTCTTGTTTATGTTGGGAAACTACGTCATCTATATCTCAATGTCAATCAGAACTATATGTGCTTAATAAATTAATATAAACACAGTATTAATTAAGCTTATACGTGGAAGACTATGTCTGTGAAAACGAAGGCAATGAGTGCAACATTTATGTAGCTAGTTACTCTCACAGTCTGAAGGTTCTCTATATTTTTGTGCGGAATCTAAAACCTGTATTGCATACACATAGTTTATGTGGTCTGTTCGAAGCATTAAATTAATTGTTAAAATTGTGCATTTATATGACCTAAGTCTTTGTTAAGAACGTTGACCAACCCGTCATCCAGTCAGTTTCTTGATTAGGTTTGTTACAGGCCTCGTTCTGAGCATTAAAATCATTTGGGCCTCTACGTGACCATTGCATGGCGTAGATCTCATCGGGCATGTTAGAAGTCTGGTTGAATGAGGATGCTGAGGTGAACTTACGAATGTGGACGGGGTGAAAAGTGAGTTCAGGAATAATAACAAGTGAAAGGATGAAATTTTGTAAAGAAAACATTTGCACGATAAACATTTCTTTGGCTTATTTCATCTATTTATTTGCACCCACCAACTCTCGAATAGTGAGCAACAGCCAGTAAAACTCTTATAAGTTCAATCGTATTACAGATGAAGTCAGGTAAATGACAATAAGAGAGATTTATTTGTAAAAGTAAAATACAAAAAGTGGATCATAAACAGACCATTCTTCCCCAAAATTAACTTTAATAATTACCATGTAAGTACCCAAACAGAGCTAAGTTGGCCATGTGACCTTGAATTTGTTCTCATACACAGCTGGTGGAAGTATTTTCTGCCAAAACAATTGATGTTACACAAGGCTTGCCACAGGTGGACATGCATTTTTATGACTCCTTATCGAATAATGATGGAGATAATGTAGGATAACTTATTAATACCTCTAGTTTTACAAGTGTGCCCCTAAGCCAATCATAAGAATCTGTTTAGCGCTATTTTAAGTGTCTGAGACATATTGTTTTTCTTTCAATGAAACAGTGTACATTATGATGTATATATCATGAAAATCTACTGGAAAAAAATAAAATAAAATGGTTTTATAACCTTATTGTTTCACTGTTTGTAAGCCTGATTTTTACCGTCTTACGTATTGTTTACTATTATTATGGCACGTTTATAAACTAATGTCAAACATATTTGTTCCAAAGTTGTTCAGAGACGAAGATAATTAAGTTTTATTTCCGGTCTTTTATTTGTCATTCTGAGATAAATGCTTAATCACACGTATGTGCCCAATATTTATAATTATTTCATAATATTTGATCAAAATTTGACGCCTTAAAATATAATTGCACCTTTTTCTTATAGCATGAACTATAAGGCCTAAATTGTTTGCCTAGCATAATTCTTTATTCACTAGGACTAAAGACTTTTTGGTCTCACTAGGGACAAAACAAGTGCATACGGCATGGCATGCGGTGGTGGTTGTGAACACGATGTCATCAAAGACAGTATAAACCGCATGACCTTTTGTTTAAAGAATACATGACACCGTTATCACAAGGTGTTATTGCAGCGTATTCCAGCTGTACGAAATGATCATTTCTCAGTGATATGGCGATACTTAAAACTTGAACCAGAGATCCAATGATAAGAAAAAAGGATAAAGCAAAAACGTTCCAGAACATTTTTTGTCGAGGATTGGGGGCGAAAGAGATAGCAGCCTAAATATTTTGGGTTTTAAATTTTAATGGTATTTTGGTGACATATATGTGTGCAGCGTGGGTTCCTCTAAATTTGTCGAAAATTACTCGATATAATACAATTCGTATTTGCCTACCATAAACGTGTTGTGCATAAAGAAAGATTTGTTTAAAGAATCCAGCTAGTTTCCAATAAATATATGCCCTTCCTTATTGTTCTGAATATATGTACAATACAACGTACGTCCTTGTTTAAAATTTAAATGTCATCGTAAAGTTTATAACGAAATATGCCACATGTAATGATATATTGAAATATGCCATCTGTAAACATATACTGAAATACGTTATCTTTAATCTCGTTAGACGTTTGACTTTGAAACCACAATTCAGGGCTAGTCAAACTTATGTCATTCAAGTTGAATGAGGCTGTGTTACTTTTATCTTTATGTAATTGTAAGCAGTCTAAGTGCAACTAAATATAACACAGTCCCCACCGACAACCCATCAGTCGTTTTTCTAAATGTGAAACACGTAAATAAGGAGCAAACGCGTCCTTTGTCTTTTTGTCGACATTTGGAGGACAGGTGTAGTCTGCAAAACCTCTCTTTTATAGCAACTGTTTGAATAATGAATTACGGCATTAAGTTGTCTTTAGCGAGCTCCAAAGCCCTATACCTTCATTCTGCTAACCTTCATTCTGCTAATGTTACCACCCTCTTCTCTTCATCTGTGTTATTACTGCTACTGTTACCACCCTCTTCTCTTCATCTGTGTTATTACTGCTACTGTTACCACCCTCTTCTCTTCATCTGTGTTAGTACTGCTACTGTTACCACCTTCTTCTCTTCATCTGTGTTATTACTGCTACCGTTACCACCTTCTTCTCTTCATCTGTGTTATTACTGCTACTGTTACCACCCTCTTCTCTTCATTTATGTTGTTACGGCTACTGTCACCACCTTCTTCTCTTCATCTGTGTTATTAATGCTACTGTTACCACCCTCTTCTCTTCATCTGTGTTATTACTGCTACTGTTACCACCCTCTTATCTTCATCTGTGTTATTACTGCTACTGTTACCACCCTCTTCTCTTCATTTCTGTTATTACTGCTACTGTTACCACCCTCTTATCTTCATCTGTGTTATTACTGTAGTTCAAAAATGGCTTATCACAATACAGTTTCATTCAGCTAGTCGGTGTTCTGAAAGTCTTTGATAAGTAGAACAATTGCAAGAGAAAAATAAATAACGATAGAAGGAGCATTGTTTTCCGTTTATTACAAATGAGGAAACAAATCACCTAACAGTAGTAAATGGGAGCACACTAGCGATAATGGGAATTAGCATTACAAGACCCCTTGGGCAACTCTAGCGACAATGGAAAATTAACATGGAGAAAAATCGTGGGACAATCTGGCGACAAGGGGAATTTAACATGGAACTATAGTGTGGGTCTGTCTAGCGACAAGGGGAAATTAACATGGGAATAGAGTTTGGGTCTGTCTAGGGACAAGGGGAATTGAACATACGGAAATTGAACATGGTGGATCTGTATAGCGTCAAGGGGAATTGAACATGGTGGGATTGTCTAGGGACAATGATGGTAGAGGGTCAAACACAACAGAGACAGAAACATACATACACTAGTACAAGCGTGAGATTTATATATAAAGCATTACGAAGACCTGAAATCTTGCTGGGGTGTTCAAAAATTTGCATAATTGTAATGATGCTATAAATAGCTATAATCAAGGAAATGCTCAACGACAAAATGGATGTGACTAAAAGTAACGTTAAAATGATGAAATTGTCCCAGAATTTAAAGGAAAATAAACATATCCCCGAAAATTAAGTTCCAATGGTTTAGACTAAAATGGATAAAATTAGTAACTACTTACAATATCAACTTCTGTGACGATCGTGGATAAATACCTATGTATCTATAATCAGCTGAAATTCCTATGAAATCCCACTATCTATTTATAGCTCCAACTTGTGGGTTTTTCCTTTGGAAAATCCCACTATCTTTTCATAGCCTCAGCTTGAGTGACGTTCCTGTTTATGAATTCTAGTATATATGTATAGCTACAAAATGTGGAAATCCCCAAGTCGATATTTATAGTCTCAAAATTTCCAGCGTCAGTGACGTCACTGTACTGAACACTAGGGGATAAATGGCAACAGTGTTGCAAGTGGCTGACCTGAATACGCGCTACTGTAGGTAGGTAGGTAGAGTGTATCTGATAGGGATAAAGTGAGTTTTATAGGGACAAACAGAGACCAATACACACACACACACAACATACGCGCGCAGACTCACACAAACACACACACACACACACACACACAGAGGGAAGAGGAAAAAACAAACCCCAAATATACTATCCACATTCGGGAGGAAGAAAAAAAAACAACCAAATATACGATCTACACAACGTACGCGAACAAACACACACACACACACATACACACACACACAACATACGCGCGCAGACACACACACACACACACACACACACACACACACAGAGGGAAGAGGAAAAAACAAACCCCAAATATACTATCCACACTCGGGAGGAAGAAAAAAAACAAAAAAACAACCAAATATACGATCTACACAACGTACGCGAACACACACACATACACACACACACACACACACACAGAGGGAGGAGGAAAAAACAAACCCCAAATATACTATCAACACAGAAGGGAGATAATACAAACCCCAAATAAACTATCCACCCAAACGTACGCGAACGCATACAAACCCCAAATATACTATCAACACAGAAGGGAGATAATACAAACCCCAAATAAACTATCCACACAAACGTACGCGAACGCATACAAACCCGAAATATACTATCAACACAGAAGGGAGATAATACAAACCCCAAATAAACTATCCACACAAACGTACGCGAACGCATACAAACCCCAAATATACTATCAACACAGAAGGGGTGATAATACAAACCCCAAATAAACTATCCACACAAACGTACGCGAACGCATACAAACCCAAAATATACTATCCACACAACGTCGCTAACGCATACAAACTCCAAATATGCTATCCACACTCGGGAGGAAGAAGAAAAAACAACCAAATATACGATCTACACAACGTACGCGAACACACACACACACACACACACACACACACAGAGGGAAGAGGAAAAAACAAACCCCAAATATACTATCAACACAGAAGGGAGATAATACAAACCCCAAATAAACTATCCACACAAACGTACGCGAACGCATACAAACCCCAAATACACTATCAACACAGAAGGGAGATAATACAAACCCCAAATAAACTATCCACACAAACGTACGCGAACGCATACAAACCCCAAATACACTATCAACACAGAAGGGAGATAATACAATCCCCAAATAAACTATCCACACAAACGTACGCGAACGCATACAAACCCCAAATATGCTATCCACACAACGTCGCTAACGCATACAAACCGCAATTATACTATCCACACTCGGGAGGAAGAAGAAGAAAAACAACCAAATATGCGATCTACACAACGTACGCGAACACACACACACACACACACGCACACCACAGAGGGAAGAAGAAGAAAACCATTATACACTATCCACACGCAGTGAAGAAATAACCCTTTATATATATACTATCAACAGAGAGTGAAGAAAATAACACATTATATTCCATCAACACAGAGTGAAGAAGAAAAAGTTTTTTGAAAGCACCTAAGCCCTCACCTGCAATGACCAACTCTGCCAAACACCTACACCCCACCCACCCCCACTCCCAACACTACAAAACCCATTTAACCCGTTATTTTATGGCATCAGTGTGTGATTTAGGAAACATCAAGACACAAAATGATGGACGAATAGACTGACTATTGTTTACGGACTTGCATGCCTAAAGAGCGTGCGTGAAGGAAAACATCCTTCCATTTCAATTCTAACTAAAACATGATCCAGAGGGATAGAGAGAGGTGAAAGAGCACAATTTCATAAAGTGTGAGTAAAAACAAAACACGCCATCCTTATTATACAATGTCAAGACCAAGAGACACTTACGTTTTCTTTCTGGTCTATTCTCTTTTAGAAGGTAGTATGAAATTTCACATCAGGGCCAACGCATCGGCTCACATTGTCAATTTTTCCATTTCCATGTTTTTACTGGCACAAGTTCTTCATCATCTTCAATTTCTTCTTCTTCTGAATCCCTCTTCTCTGTTTCGTCTTGTTTTTGTTTCTTCTCTTTTCTCGTAGGGCACTCTGAATTCCAGTGTCCTTTCTCATGACAACGATATTAGGTATCTTGACTTTTGTCTCTCTTTCTTAGACGAAGCAGGTATTCTGGAGACAAATACCCATTTACCTTTGCAGATATAGCAAACTTCATTAGCACTTACACACTTTCGTATGACTCTCATCAAATCAACGACCAAAAGAGTAAGTTTTGTTGCCACTTTCGCATGTGAATTATGCTTTCGTATGACTTTTAGCAAATATTTGACCAGCAGGTCGATCTGTGCTGACTCTTTCATCTTCTTGATCGTTTGAGAGCGGAATGAATACTCTGACGCTAAGACACTCTCCTTATATACATGGACTTGCTGCGTATGAAACCTAGTCAAATGTAATTTTGCAATAAGATGAAACGATTTCATTGAGGAAGTAAAAAGCAATGATGTACCGTATCGCCTCACACAAAACCTGAAGTTTTAGTTCAAATCCGTGTCAGCGATTTCGAAGACGACATAACTGAGCTTTAATCAATGCTCTCCAATTATTCCACAAAACCACGAGTCCTGATTCACGCCAAAAGAAATTTCGTTCGGTCCATAAAAAATAGTATCACATCTGAGAAACGCAAAAACGAACTTCCAGAAAACTGAGAACGACGGCTTACACCTACAACGTAAATGTGTGAGTTCAAGTAGTGCGTAAAACTTAGTCAAATTAGATTTTTATAGTCAAGACGAAACGATCTCTTTTCGAACAAGAAAGCAGACACCAAGCGACAATGGCGATCCGTGTCACACAACACTTTTCAAAATGTATATTATCAGAGGTTTGTTCTAGCGATCTGCACGGTTAAATTAAATGTTGATGTATTTTGCAATAAGACGGACACAATTTCCATGGGATCGCCCATGGTACGATTGTTCGTGCATTAGTTTAATTTTTAAAAATATTTTTTTATATAAATCGCCTATAGGATAGACCCAGTAAAGCATGGCCATTCTCGTCACTGTCTGAATAGCTACTCAAGTCAATTCGAAGCGAACGCGGTAAGAAAATAAGTATAGCCAATGAAATGGCTTACAACGGGTGATGCATTGTTATGTTCTAGGGCTGTGTGGCATAATAATCCCTATGTTCTTGCGTTGTTACCATTACAGTGCAGACAGACTGAAATGTGAACTTACAAGCCCTCTTTGTGTGTGTGTTGTACCATTTCCTCTTACCACATCAAAATACTGAGCGTCACAGTATTGGTTCGCGTTTTCAAGCTGACCATTTTTTTATATCTCACTTAAACATTTCGACATAAACACTCACATCGGTAGAGTCAGAACAGACGTGTTACAATATTGAGGGGCATGTTATCTTTTCTTTTTCAAACTAATAAATTTGGGGTTTGTATGAAGTAAAGAACCGAAAGTACAGTGAAACTCAAGGATGATGACCCAATATGTCTGTCTATTGATGCGTGTATTTACTTAAGAAGAAATATGACCTCTAAAACACAAAAAGATACGGCAAGCATGATTAGATTAAACACAACCATGTTTTCCTTCACGCCCGTGTAATTTAGAGTTTCAATCGTCTTTGAAGACAAACTTGGTCTCCTTTTGTAGGGCTTGAAATAATAAAAAAAACTGAAAAATCTTAAGCACTTTGCTATAGATAATTTCATCAACAGACCAAACAACATAAATACCGTTACAACAATAGAAAGCCTTAAATCTTCTATCAAAAAGAAATGCATGAAAAAATTTAAAGATTAACGATAACTAACCAATGAAACCGAATTTAACAAAGGCAATGACATGTGAAGAAATGCCTCTCACTTTGGAAAGGTAGGCGAATGTACTCTGTCATGCACCGTCAATTTGAAAAAAAATTATAAACAGAGAGAAACCTGAATTCAAAATTCAGTTGTTTCTTTTTCTTCAAAATTATTTCGTTTCTTTTTTCTTTTTTTTTTGGAACAAATCTAAGCACTAATATAGAGTGGAAAAGGGAAAATGCACATACAAGCTTTGATATTTCTGAAAAAAGGAGGGGATATTCCTAACGTTCATAACCACCTATATATGCTTGGACTTGTCTGTGACTTATCCACTAAACAAGATATACATATTTCTGGTCAAGCTGCAAGTGTGTGCGTGTTTTTGAAAATGGTAAAAATTGGATATACAATTTTCTCGTGACACTTATAAAGTGAAGAGTCTGTGCAAGTGTCAAAAGCCAAAGTCATATAAGTTTTGTATTTTGTACGGCTTGTAAAGATTTCTACTTTAGAAAATGTGAAGTATGACAAGTTATTATCACAAACAGAAGTGGAACATAGGGGCTTGCAAGAAAGAAAATAACCCAGACAGTTGGTGTCATCAAGAGTGCTAGAGACGGTACCCGAACTTGCTTGCCTGCTTACTTGAATTAAAGTGATTTTCGCTCTAATGGAGCATGTATCACTGGTTTAATAACGCACCGCGTGATTTTTAATTACTCCTGGGGAAGGAAAGAGAGCCTCATCCCCCAGGCTTTTATGTACTCACAGACTATTTTTAAATTTAGCCACTCAGGTGTAGGACTAACTAGTCCTTAACAACCTGACTGAAAGACTTTAAACATGAGTGGGAATTGTCTGACCACACACTCATTTTTCTGTCCGAGCGTGGTAAAGGAGGAAAAAGGTGCTCAGCAAGACAGCCATGGATGTTAAGTACTCACCAAAACGCTAGCCCGTACTTATTTCAAATCAAGTCCCGTTTTTGCTAATGGACAATAAAAGGTACCAATAATGTGTTAACCACCTGTGCAATTAGTTCAAATCTAACGAGTCTGTTAAATTTCCTACTTCCTAACATATCTGTCTAATATTAGTACTTAGTGTACATAAAAATAGCCATACTGATCTTATTTTAAATTATTATGTCTAAGCGACATATACCAGTTTGGTCACTGTTAGGTTTAAAAAGTTAAGTTTGTTGTGGTGTTCCAATGGGTCAAGTTTGTTTCGAGAATAGTTTAGTCAAGGAGGGATACCAAGCCAAATATGGTTCCCTATTTAATAAAAAGCAATCTTTTGGAGCCCTAAAAAAAGTCTGTTTTTTCTGTTAGAAGGTAACACGTCTCTCTTTTGCTTTCACGTTCTTTCCCGCACTCCTGGTCTCATGATTCTTGATATCAGGAAATGCGTAGCCATGATGGGCGGTAATGTAAGCAGCGGTTTCTACCAGTTGACTGAGGGGTATCCAGTGTAGGCTTGTCTGTAGAATTGGGGAAGAACTCTGACCCCTAATCCCCATTGAGAAGGTCTTGGTTTAAAGGTGTCTAGAGATTTGTAGGCAACGTATTGTATGGCTGTAATAAACTACCCTGCTATGTTGACGTCATACAATGCTTGATCTAGCCCCATTTCGGTGTACTTCTCAACGAGGGTCAGCGTCCCCCTCCTCCTCAACCGCCTCAATTTCCTCTTCTGGTTCTGATACTAATTCTTCAGTTGAGGTAGATAATTTCAAATCCGCTGCTATGGTGTCTGTCGCTGTTATTGTTGTTGTGGTTGTTCTTTCAGCTGAGATTGCCTGTAGTATCGGAGTGAGAAAAGAACGTAGTGCCTCCGATAATTACATTTGAGTTTGCCATACCGTTTGTGTAACATAATTGGACCTTTGTTTTGCCACCACTCTTTCCGGGACGGGTTGTTTGTTAGGTATAGTCGGCTGTTGACTAGCTGTTATTTGTGTTCTCGAGGTGGGTGGAGTGCTAACTGGCTAGGTCTGCATTTCTTGCTCCCGCTGCTGTTGCGTATATTTCTTCCCTCCACACCGAGTTCTGGACCTAATTCTTTAAATTTCGTTGTACCCGAACTTACATTATCCATATTATCAGCAACAAAAGAAAACAAAACGCACAGACCTAAAAGAAACACTCATTCACTTTTTACAGAACATTACTATTTTTAAAATTTTGATAAGCGACGGAAACGAACAACTTAGAGTCACACTTTCTAACCAAGATAAAGAAATCATGTGCTGATAGACTCACTTCTGTATTTTTTCTTCTAACTGACTAACGTATCATAGGCAATGGAATGTGATTTCTTTTCGAGAGTATGGGGTAGCCCTGAAATTTTTTTTGGGAAGTTGAAGCTATGGCGATCGCTTAGGTTATAAGATGACGGCCTCCTCTGACGACAGGCTTTCTCACAGGATAAGGTCTGCTTCTTCGGAAAGAGAAGAAGAACTCTTTGGTGTCGATAAAACTGTTAACAAAGCCTCTGCCAGGTTCATGCTGCTGCTGCTGTTGCTGCTCTCTCTGCTGTTTATGAAGTCTGTACTTCTCCGTCCATTCTTCTTTCTCCTTCTTGAATTCCTCCTTGAAGAGCTCTTCTTTCAGGTCTTCAGTGACTTTCAACATTATGATATTGTCTATCTCTTCAGGTCTCGGTATCAGACTTGTCATGACCCTATGCAAATTCACATAGGTTTCGTTCAACTTGGCTTATCTTGAGCACATCTTCGTAGGAAGATGAGTCGACAATGGATGGATAGACTGGAGACACAACTCAACACAACAATTTTGAATTCAAAATGCACCTCGAGAACACAAATAACAGCTAGTCAACAGCCGACTATACCTAACAAACAACCCGTCCCGGAAAGAGTGGTGGCAAAACAAAGGTACAATTATGTTACACAAACGGTATGGCAAACTCAAATGTAATTATCGGAGGCACTACGTTCTTTTCTCACTCCGATACTACAGGCAATCTCAGCTGAAAGAACAACCACAACAACAATAACAGCGACAGACACCATAGCAGCGGATTTGAAACTATCTACCTCAACTGAAGAATTAGTATCAGAACCAGAAGAGGAAATTGAGGCGGTTGAGGAGGAGGGGGACGCTGACCCTCGTTGAGAAGTACACCGAAATGGGGCTAGATCAAGCATTGTATGACGTCAACATAGCAGGGTAGTTTATTACAGCCATACAATACGTTGCCTACAAATCTCTAGACACCTTTAAACCAAGACCTTCTCAATGGGGATTAGGGGTCAGAGTTCTTCCCCAATTCTACAGACAAGCCTACACTGGATACCCCTCAGTCAACTGGTAGAAACCGCTGCTTACATTACCGCCCATCATGGCTACGCATTTCCTGATATCAAGAATCATGAGACTAGGAGTGCGGGAAAGAACGTGAAAGCAAAAGAGAGACGTGTTACCTTCTAACAGAAAAAACAGACTTTTTTTAGGGCTCCAAAAGATTGCTTTTTATTAAATAGGGAACCATATTTGGCTTGGTATCCCTCCTTGACTAAACTATTCTCGAAACAAACTTGACCCATTGGAACACCACAACAAACTTAACTTTTTAAACCTAACAGTGACCAAACTGGTATATGTCGCTTAGACATAATAATTTAAAATAAGATCAGTATGGCTATTTTTATGTACACTAAGTACTAATATTAGACAGATATGTTAGGAAGTAGGAAATTTAACAGACTCGTTAGATTTGAACTAATTGCACAGGTGGTTAACACATTATTGGTACCTTTTATTGTCCATTAGCAAAAACGGGACTTGATTTGAAATAAGTACGGGCTAGCGTTTTGGTGAGTACTTAACATCCATGGCTGTCTTGCTGAGCACCTTTTTCCTCCTTTACCACGCTCGGACAGAAAAATGAGTGTGTGGTCAGACAATTCCCACTCATGTTTAAAGTCTTTCAGTCAGGTTGTTAAGGACTAGTTAGTCCTACACCTGAGTGGCTAAATTTAAAAATAGTCTGTGAGTACATAAAAGCCTGGGGGATGAGGCTCTCTTTCCTTCCCCAGGAGTAATTAAAAATCACGCGGTGCGTTATTAAACCAGTGATACATGCTCCATTAGAGCGAAAATCACTTTAATTCAAGTAAGCAGGCAAGCAAGTTCGGGTACCGTCTCTAGCACTCTTGATGACACCAACTGTCTGGGTTATTTTCTTTCTTGCAAGCCCCTATGTTCCACTTCTGTTTGTGATAATAACTTGTCATACTTCACATTTTCTAAAGTAGAAATCTTTACAAGCCGTACAAAATACAAAACTTATATGACTTTGGCTTTTGACACTTGCACAGACTCTTCACTTTATAAGTGTCACGAGAAAATTGTATATCCAATTTTTACCATTTTCAAAAACACGCACACACTTGCAGCTTGACCAGAAATATGTATATCTTGTTTAGTGGATAAGTCACAGACAAGTCCAAGCATATATAGGTGGTTATGAACGTTAGGAATATCCCCTCCTTTTTTCAGAAATATCAAAGCTTGTATGTGCATTTTCCCTTTTCCACTCTATATTAGTGCTTAGATTTGTTCCAAAAAAAAAAAAGAAAAAAGAAACGAAATAATTTTGAAGAAAAAGAAACAACTGAATTTTGAATTCAGGTTTCTCTCTGTTTATAATTTTTTTCAAATTGACGGTGCATGACAGAGTACATTCGCCTACCTTTCCAAAGTGAGAGGCATTTCTTCACATGTCATTGCCTTTGTTAAATTCGGTTTCATTGGTTAGTTATCGTTAATCTTTAAATTTTTTCATGCATTTCTTTTTGATAGAAGATTTAAGGCTTTCTATTGTTGTAACGGTATTTATGTTGTTTGGTCTGTTGATGAAATTATCTATAGCAAAGTGCTTAAGATTTTTCAGTTTTTTTTTATTAT
Source organism: Sinohyriopsis cumingii (assembly GCA_028554795.2). NCBI lineage: Eukaryota > Metazoa > Mollusca > Bivalvia > Unionida > Unionidae > Sinohyriopsis > Sinohyriopsis cumingii. The sequence continues at coordinate 36,454,981 of CM068834.1, read as the reverse complement.
TTCAAGCCCTACAAAAGGAGACCAAGTTTGTCTTCAAAGACGATTGAAACTCTAAATTACACGGGCGTGAAGGAAAACATGGTTGTTATCTAATCATGCTTGCCGTATCTTTTTGTGTTTTAGAGGTCATATTTCTCCTTAAGTAAATACACGCATCAATAGACAGACATATTGGGTCATCATCCTTGAGTTTCACTGTACTTTCGGTTCTTTACTTCATACAAACCCCAAATTTATTAGTTTGAAAAAGAAAAGATAACATGCCCCTCAATACTGTAACACGTCTGTTCTGACTCTACCGATGTGACTGTTTATGTCGAAATGTTTAAGTGAGATATAAAAAAATGGTCAGCTTGAAAACGCGAACCAATACTGTGACGCTCAGTATTTTGATGTGGTAAGAGGAAATGGTACAACACACACACAAAGAGGGCTTGTAAGTTCACATTTCAGTCTGTCTGCACTGTAATGGTAACAACGCAAGAACATAGGGATTATTATGCCACACAGCCCTAGAACATAACAATGCATCACCCGTTGTAAGCCATTTCATTGGCTATACTTATTTTCTTACCGCGTTCGCTTCGAATTGACTTGAGTAGCTATTCAGACAGTGACGAGAATGGCCATGCTTTACTGGGTCTATCCTATAGGCGATTTATATAAAAAAATATTTTTAAAAATTAAACTAATGCACGAACAATCGTACCATGGGCGATCCCATGGAAATTGTGTCCGTCTTATTGCAAAATACATCAACATTTAATTTAACCGTGCAGATCGCTAGAACAAACCTCTGATAATATACATTTTGAAAAGTGTTGTGTGACACGGATCGCCATTGTCGCTTGGTGTCTGCTTTCTTGTTCGAAAAGAGATCGTTTCGTCTTGACTATAAAAATCTAATTTGACTAAGTTTTACGCACTACTTGAACTCACACATTTACGTTGTAGGTGTAAGCCGTCGTTCTCAGTTTTCTGGAAGTTCGTTTTTGCGTTTCTCAGATGTGATACTATTTTTTATGGACCGAACGAAATTTCTTTTGGCGTGAATCAGGACTCGTGGTTTTGTGGAATAATTGGAGAGCATTGATTAAAGCTCAGTTATGTCGTCTTCGAAATCGCTGACACGGATTTGAACTAAAACTTCAGGTTTTGTGTGAGGCGATACGGTACATCATTGCTTTTTACTTCCTCAATGAAATCGTTTCATCTTATTGCAAAATTACATTTGACTAGGTTTCATATGCAGCAAGTCCATGTATATAAGGAGAGTGTCTTAGCGTCAGAGTATTCATTCCGCTCTCAAACGATCAAGAAGATGAAAGAGTCAGCACAGATCGACCTGCTGGTCAAATATTTGCTAAAAGTCATACGAAAGCATAATTCACATGCGAAAGTGGCAACAAAACTTACTCTTTTGGTCGTTGATTTGATGAGAGTCATACGAAAGTGTGTAAGTGCTAATGAAGTTTGCTATATCTGCAAATGTAAATGGGTATTTGTCTCCAGAATACCTGCTTCGTCTAAGAAAGAGAGACAAAAGTCAAGATACCTAATATCGTTGTCATGAGAAAGGACACTGGAATTCAGAGTGCCCTACGAGAAAAGAGAAGAAACAAAACAAGACGAAACAGAGAAGAGGGATTCAGAAGAAGAAGAAATTGAAGATGATGAAGAACTTGTGCCAGTAAAAACATGGAAATGGAAAAATTGACAATGTGAGCCGATGCGTTGGCCCTGATGTGAAATTTCATACTACCTTCTAAAAGAGAATAGACCAGAAAGAAAACGTAAGTGTCTCTTGGTCTTGACATTGTATAATAAGGATGGCGTGTTTTGTTTTTACTCACACTTTATGAAATTGTGCTCTTTCACCTCTCTCTATCCCTCTGGATCATGTTTTAGTTAGAATTGAAATGGAAGGATGTTTTCCTTCACGCACGCTCTTTAGGCATGCAAGTCCGTAAACAATAGTCAGTCTATTCGTCCATCATTTTGTGTCTTGATGTTTCGTAAATCACACACTGATGCCATAAAATAACGGGTTAAATGGGTTTTGTAGTGTTGGGAGTGGGGGTGGATGGGGTGTAGGTGTTTGGCAGAGTTGGTCATTGCAGGTGAGGGCTTAGGTGCTTTCAAAAAACTTTTTCTTCTTCACTCTGTGTTGATGGAATATAATGTGTTATTTTCTTCACTCTCTGTTGATAGTATATATATATAAAGGGTTATTTCTTCACTGCGTGTGGATAGTGTATAATGGTTTTCTTCTTCTTCCCTCTGTGGTGTGCGTGTGTGTGTGTGTGTGTGTTCGCGTACGTTGTGTAGATCGCATATTTGGTTGTTTTTCTTCTTCTTCCTCCCGAGTGTGGATAGTATAATTGCGGTTTGTATGCGTTAGCGACGTTGTGTGGATAGCATATTTGGGGTTTGTATGCGTTCGCGTACGTTTGTGTGGATAGTTTATTTGGGGATTGTATTATCTCCCTTCTGTGTTGATAGTGTATTTGGGGTTTGTATGCGTTCGCGTACGTTTGTGTGGATAGTTTATTTGGGGTTTGTATTATCTCCTTTCTGTGTTGATAGTGTATTTGGGGTTTGTATGCGTTCGCGTACGTTTGTGTGGATAGTTTATTTGGGGTTTGTATTATCTCCCTTCTGTGTTGATAGTATATTTGGGGTTTGTTTTTTCCTCTTCCCTCTGTGTGTGTGTGTGTGTGTGTATGTGTGTGTGTTCGCGTACGTTGTGTAGATCGTATATTTGGTTTTTTTTTTTTTTCTTCCTCCCGAGTGTGGATAGTATATTTGGGGTTTGTTTTTTCCTCTTCCCTCTGTGTGTGTGTGTGTGTGTGTGTGTGTGTGAGTCTGCGCGCGTATGTTGTGTGTGTGTGTGTGTGTGTGTGTTTGTTCGCATACGTTGTGTAGATCGTATATTTGGTTGTTTTTTTTTCTTCCTCCCGAGTGTGGATAGTATATTTGGGGTTTGTTTTTTCCTCTTCCCTCTGTGTGTGTGTGTGTGTGTGTGTGAGTCTGCGCGCGTATGTTGTGTGTGTGTGTGTGTATTGGTCTCTGTTTGTCCCTATAAAACTCACTTTATCCCTATCAGATACACTCTACCTACCTACCTACAGTAGCGCGTATTCAGGTCAGCCACTTGCAACACTGTTGCCATTTATCCCCTAGTGTTCAGTACAGTGACGTCACTGACGCTGGAAATTTTGAGACTATAAATATCGACTTGGGGATTTCCACATTTTGTAGCTATACATATATGCTAGAATTCATAAACAGGAACGTCACTCAAGCTGAGGCTATAAAAAGATAGTGGGATTTTCCAAAGGAAAAACCCACAAGTTGGAGCTATAAATAGATAGTGGGATTTCATAGGAATTTCAGCTGATTATAGATACATAGGTATTTATCCACGATTGTCACAGAAGTTGATATTGTAAGTAGTTACTAATTTTATCCATTTTAGTCTAAACCATTGGAACTTATTTTTCGGGGATATGTTTATTTTCCTTTAAATTCTGGGACAACTTCGTCATTTTAACGTTACTTTTAGTCACATCCATTTTGTCGTTGAGCATTTCCTTGATTATAGCTATTTATAGCATCATTACAATTATGCAAATTTTTGAACACCCCAGCAAGATTTCAGGTCTTCGTAATGCTTTATATATAAATCTCACGCTTGTACTAGTGTATGTATGTTTCTGTCTCTGTTGTGTTTGACCCTCTACCATCATTGTCCCTAGACAATCCCACCATGTTCAATTCCCCTTGACGCTATACAGACCCACCATGTTCAATTTCCATATGTTAAATTCCCCTTGACGCTAGACAGTCCCACGATTTATTCCCATGTTCAATTCCCCTTGTCGCTCAACAGTCCCAAAATTTATTTCCCATGTTAATTTCCCCTTGTCGCTCAACAGTCCCAAAATCTATTTCCCATGTTAATTTCCCTTGTCGCCAGAGTGTCCCACGATTTTTCTCCATGTTAATTTTCCATTGTGGCCAGAGTGTCCCAGGGGTCTCTGTAATGCTAATTCCCATTGTCGCTAGGGTATCCCCATTTACTACTCCTAACATATTAGTTTTAATTATATTCCACGAATCATAACAAAGATAATGACATTGGTGTGTCCTTCGGGAATAAAAGGAACAAAAGAAAGACAAAATATAGCGCTGGATAAAAAAGCTGCATTTGTAATAATTGAGTAATGTAAATGACTTCGAAACGTTTCCTTTAGTAATAGTATATTGAAACCTGCTGAAGTATTATTATTATTATTAATTTACTTTCATATTATAGCTCACGGCTGATATGAAAAATGAACTAAAAGTTTTAAAATTAATTAAGAAACTCAAGTCGCAAATACTGATTAGAAATAAAAATGAAACTTAAGTGGAACAAATATACGAGTGCTTTACCTTTAAAGAAAATTGTATCTATAAAAACAAAGAAAATAATAACTTCTAAATTAAATGATATTCAACAGAAAGGATACTTTAAATACGATTACAAATATAAATTTTTAAATTTATTCTCTCTATTACGAAAATAATGAATACAAAGGCGGTAAATGTATTTATATTGAAGCTTTAGATGCAGATTTATTAAGCAGCCAGTTTAAACTAAATCAATCAAGACAGATAGAGTGTGCAACACAAAGACGAAACAATCTACTAACTAAGTAAATACATATATACAGTTTTCAGTCTTTCAAAAATATTCAGTTATATGAAACAGACATGTTTTTGTTTTAAATTTACGGATAAAGGAAAGGAACATTAAACAATATAAATCTACACAGTTCGAGGGTGTCATGTCATTTTTACTGATTCGTTCTTGTAAGTTTAAATGACAACATGTTTAATTTAAGAGCATTTGATGAGGTAAACGGGATGGTCTCATATTTGAAATACGTAACAAGATCGTGGAAAATACTTGTGTGACAAAATAGCAGTGAACTTTTGTGGTATTACGCGGTAGATGTCTGTGGAAACAATATAAGAAACAATATATAACATGTACAAAAGAGATGGTCCAAATACTTTAGGTAAAATTATTGTTTAATTTCCTTATAAATATAAAGAAAGTTCCAATACTAACAAGGGAAATGAAAAGTTCGTCGTTTATTTCAATACGGTTTCTGACATAAAGAACACCTGATTAATATTAAAGCTGATTGCAAGTATTATATAAAGATTATCACTATTTCCTTAATTTTAAATATTTGTTTGAAGGTGTATTAACTGTAACCAAATTAGAAAAGACAATGGAAGGCACACCTTCAGGATATCTTGTCGAAGGTGTACGAACTATAGCACTGTTTTGATCAAACGATAGTGCAAAGTTAAACAAATACGCCTTCACAGTTTCCCCTGCAACAACATCAATGCGATTTCAATGATAGTAACTATGACGGTCTTATGTCATTCGCTTAGGCTCGAATAAACAGTAACACAAGTAAGAGTACAAACAACATGCTTTGAAAAATACAAGAATTTATTTCCCTGGAAAAATACTGTAAAAAATTTAAACAAAATATGAACTTACGGTTCTGTAGAATCAAATCCAAAAATAATCTAAAAATAATCCGAGAATAAAATTTTAGTAGTCCTAATAATAAAATGTTCTACTGATTTCACCTTCGAATCCCGACGAAGAATCCAAGATGGAAGACGATGACGTATGCTGCAATATGTAGTGTTGAAGTCTACATTTCCTTGTAGAAATAAAAGCTATCACTCCGGTTTCTGATGGCTGAATTAATTTTTATAAAATAAACTGTTATTGTTCCACAATATTATATGAGCAGACGTATTTTCCAGAAAAATAACATAATTAATCCTTTTGAATCCAAGTGATTTGAAATGACTCCAAACCATGTCATTTGAAATAACCCCGAACAGCACAACATACAACTAACAGTTTAACAGCCCAACTTCTACTGAGATTAATTCTCCAAAAACATGGGTTGCATGGGTTTTCTGAAACGTAAATAAGAGTCACGTGATCATCTCCTGGAAGTTTATAGAAGCAAGTGCTTGTTACAGATCACGTTTACCAGTGTGAACCTGGCGTAAACCAAACATTTTTACTCTAAATAAAAAGTTAAAAATGTTTTGTATATCTTAAAGACAAAGTCCCATCATGACCTTGGAAACAACCAATCATTTTAAAATAAAGTAGAACTTGTTTATGAAGGTTGCTACAAATTTTGAAACAAGTCAGAATTTAGATCAACACCTGGTGTTTATAAAACTAACAATCAAGGTCAAACTATTTTCTAAAAAATGTATAATCTCTAGTGAATAAATTTACATTGGAATATCGTGAAATGAAAAATAATCTTTTTTATAAACTGACAAACAATTACATTCAAATAAGTATATATTAAATCAGATATAATTAAATCAAATATATATAACAACAGTAACAGTGAGTATGACTAAATAAGGATTGAATATGACTTGATATTCTCCCTAATGCCCTCACTCACCAAGGTACATGTGGAATCTTGCCAATGCTCGAACGATATGGACGATTTTAACACACTCAAAAATACAAGTAAATACATTTCTCTAGATAAATTCCATATGGTCTCATTCTTTCTCAATTCCTTTTCGCTTTTATAACCGTTTACACAATGAATGGAACGTTTTATGTAGTAACTCATAAAATATTGTATTTTCTCCCGTGTTTTACTGATGAAAGAATTCAAGTCTTGTGCAGCTTCAATTCCGCAGGATGAGCCAATCGTAATTGTGATATTTTTTTACTGCATAATTTATATTGCTTTGTGCAACCATCAGGTGTTAGTGTTTATGTCATCGTTTGTTGTGTGCAGTTATGTCATCGGTTTATGTGTACTTTAGTCAAATTAATAAGCCGGTCCCTTTCTTCTTTTGATATATTATCATCTGTAACATTTTCAAGGTATACCGACTTTCTGACCAGAAGCTTTTGTTCTATATTCCTATGATTAACGCAAACACAACGGGACACTGCTTGCTGTGTTATATTAACTTACCTGTGCAATCATAGCAGACGATATTTAATTAGCTATATTATAAGCATACTGTTTAAGTAGGTTTTAGAGATTTTTTTAGAGTTGTCATGTCTCTGCACGAAATGAAGATATAAAGCAAACACGAATGGTCTAGTCCTAGTTTTAATTTTAAAAGTTTGAAAGTATCTACGGCTATTTAATTTAGTAATGTGTTAGTCCATCCTATAAGTGAAGTAAAACTCACAAAATGATTACTTTATTTCCACACACGAGAGCTTAATTCCTATCAAATTATAGCCTACATTTGATATGCAACTATTATCTTGATAAAGTCAAGAAAGAACTTTGCTAAATCTAATCAGGGTCCCGGGTGTCCGAGTGGTTTAAAATGCTCGCCTTTACCGATCACTGCCATCTCACTTCTGTCCGCATTGGTTCGAGTCTCGGGATCGGCCAGAGTGGATGTGTGAGAAAGCTTGGCAGTAACTTCCCATGGGTCGGAGGTTCTTACCGGGGTTTTCTCGGGCCTTCCTCGATCTGTTATACTGTTCTTCATGTATGGTGTGCTGAAAATATGGCGTCAAACCCAAAACAACAACGTTGCTAAAATATTACATGGATTAAGCGAGTCTTGGAGACTTTCACATAGGTCTTCTAATTTCCCAGCCAGATATTCATCTATGCCCAGTTTTGATGTAATTGTTATGGCTTTGCATAATGTATACTAAGTACTCTTTAACCAGGATGTATTTTTATCTCAGGGCGCAAATCGTCTGGCAGTAATGGCAAGACCGTTCCGAGTATCCTTTACTTTGACAATCCTAACGTCACCGATTGGCGCTATTCGCATACATCGACTGTCCACGGATATGGTAAATAGACTATAAGCTTTCTTTTCACATTTAAATGTATCCGTACTTTCTTGTCCTAATTTACCCGTTTTGCTCCGAGTTTATTTGGGTAAGTACAGGTGTTTCTGTATTGCCTTTAAATCTCAGCTGATTTAAACAACTGGTGCAACTGTTTGAAACAAATCAGAGCTTCTCAGACAATAAAAACAGTTGAGATAAATAACCGCTAGTTTTTTGTCCTATTGCAAAGATTACTTATAACAAATTTAAAGGCAAACAATTACCACAAATGTAACTTTTTTATTAATAAGATGTTGACGTTTGCTTCTAAGTTAATTTTTGCCAATAAATTGTTAGCTATAAGCGACAACGATGCAGCGTAACAGCAACACTTAAGAACGTATTTATCTCGGTTGGCGGATATCTTAAAAGACGACAACCACTACTTATGACTGTCTGACAAATAAAAACCACAGACAAACGACGTAAGTATTTAGCATCGTCGTGACGGAGGATGATGAACTAGTTTTCAGATGTCATGTTTACAATAACAGTGAATCGTTCACATTCCTCTTCAGGTATGCCACTGTTTATAAAATACTTACTCATGCATCCAACCATTTTATTGTTAAGCTGTAATAAATATGAAACTGTTTCTATTTGACATAAATACTCATATACTGTGACTGGGTAAGTGAATGAATTTGATCAGAATAGCATTGTTATACTGCAGGAAATATCGATTATCTATTTCTTTCCAGTTAACATCGGTTTTCTATTTCGTTCCAACGCAATTGTAACAGTCAGTCTGTAAAAAAGGCATTATATAAAAGTGATTAATTTTATTTTTTGTAACAAAGAAATGAATCAGCGTCTTTTTTTTTCAAAAGAAAAATATATCAGGTTTTATATTTTATCACACTTATTTTCTCTCCCAAGGTTCACATGCGTTGTGCCCAATCAGCATTTTTCAGTAGCATCAAAAACTAATTCGGGGAGAGGGGACTGCAAATGTTCACATATTCTCCATTTTGGCTAGTTTGGTTTCCTGCTTTCCATGCTCCATGCGTTGCGCTAAGCTCTAAGAAGACATTATTTAGCGGAGTGTATCATAGGGAGCATACGAAGCAGGGAATCAGATTACATCCTGGCATTCCGCGTAGTGGCTACGTGTACCGAGGTAATTTATACTCGCGTCGTTTCTCGGTAGAGCCATCGTCAAACAGCTGTTGGGAGATGAAAACTAATCTGGTGCTTTTATTAGTTTCTAGACAAAAAACGTGATTGCGAACTTCCTCAACTAACAACTTCCAACATATTTGAAACGCTCTTTGTTGCAGATGATTGTAGTTTAATGAGGGAAGTGTTTTCAATCCTGACAATGTAGCAATGGTCTGACGTCTGTCAGGATGAGGATGATTCCATCTGGCCTAACCTTGCAGCTTGAGAAAAGTACAGAGCGTAGGATACAGTGTGTAGGATACGATGGCATTATAAAGCAAGGAATCTGCCTGTAAATAATAATAATAATAATAATAATAATAATAATAATAATAATAATAATAATAATAATAATCATCATCATCATCATCATCAGCAGCAGCAGCAGCATTTTCATCATCATTAATAATTACAGTAGTAAATGTCGTCATTTATCATTTACCTCAATTACCTCATCCTTCTCCTCGATATCATCAGCACTACTGCTATCTTCATCCTTGTCGGTGACAAAACTGTAAACAGCGCATATCCAGTTTTGTCGTATTATGGTCTTGATCCTCATCTTCCTCTTCATTTCCATCGCTATCGGTATAATCATCGTCGTCGTTCATGTTTATGTATTCAACGCTATATCAGAACAAAACCGTCGTCGTAGTCGTCATCATCATCAATTTATTGACATGAGCGTCGTCATCATCATCATCATCATCATCATCATGCTGAGTATCATCATAATTATCGTTTTCATCAAATCAACCATCATCATCTATCACACAAAATTTTTCAAAGGAAAGTGATATAAACAGGTTCCTTCGTCATACAAATAGTACTTCACAATGTCCTAATCAAACAAATGCTTGCATTTCTACATTACGAGCAAACCTTCGGAGTTACATTTAGTACTCGAAATGCTGAATAAATTTAACGATGGAAGTCTACTCACATCAATTTTTACGATTGGCAATTATGATTGGTAAATCGACCCCCACCCCCATACATTTACATTAGGAGATCTTTAATTCAACCACATACATTATTTTGAAGAAAGCAGAAACTTTGTTCAGGAACCCCCAAGGTAAATAAAAAAGAAATACACGTGAGACTTAGACTCTTTTAAGAAATTGATTGTAAAAGGACAATCAGTGAATGAATTCGCAGTCTTTCGCTTTAATCATATTTTACTGTGAAACCTAAAAAGAAATTAAGAATGTGTTGGCAAGTCATTTGCCGTTCCTTAGCAACTTGTACAAATAACTTAAAACAAAAGATAGAAGATAGATGACTAGGGAAGGGACATGAAATTGTACCATGCTTGTAAATATGCAAACCATACTATCTTTTTTTACTATATGCAAACCATACTGTCTTTTTTTACTAACTAGACAGACTAAATATAATCCTTAGATTAATTTCCTGGATTGAAAAACAAATATATTAAAGGCATATGGTCAGATAGTCCTAAATAACTATTAAATCATATATGTATGTATGTATGTATGTATGTATGTATATATGCATGTAGGTAGGTGGGTAGGCAGGTAGGTAAGTAGGCAGACAGGCAGGTTAGTAGGAAGATAGATGTGTAGGTCCCTTCCTCTATCAGTCCATTAATCCCTTTTCTTTTTGTCCAAAAGTATATTGAGATGCAATGCAATGAAGTTGCAGCCCAAGCTGTACATGCTGAACTAGGTACCATGCACTGGTTTGTAATTTGGTCGTGTTTTATGTTCATCAAGAGCTACTGTCCATTTTTAGAGACGATGCTTATTCAAACTGGCATTTCCCAATTTCAACTTATTCATGCTTGTTTCAGGACAGCCACTATACCACAAAAATCATAAGAAAATATGAGAAAGAAAATGGCGAACATGCTTTTCACAGTCTTTTAAAACTCTTATTTATTATCATGGTTAGCTTCAATTTGACTCTCAATGCTTCATTCACGATTTCGTTGTCTCATTTTTTTGCTCCTATTTGATAATTTTATAGAAAATAAGATTCAAGATTTGTTTTTACAGTATCGGCAAATTTCATGTCACATGTGAAGTTACGAAGAGGGAATAGAGGTATAGATAAGAAGCAATATTATAATTAAGTATTCAGGAAGCATATACACAGGCTGTTTTCGGATAAAATACATGTACATATAAGTGAGATCTGGAGAAAGTATCAAAGAAACTTTGACTTCTTACGTCACTTGTTTAGGCTCGAATAAACAGAAACACAAGAAAGAGTGAAAACAAACAAGCTTTTAACAATACAATAATTTATTTCCCTGGACAAATTCTGTAAAAATGAAAACAATAATAACTTACGGTTTTATAGAATTATATCCAAAAATAATCCAAAAAAATCTGAGAATAAAATTTTAGTAGTATTAATAACAAAATGTTCTACTGATTTCACGTTCGAATCCCGACGAAGAATCCAAGATGGAAGACGATGACGTATGCTGCAATTCGTAGTGCTGAAGTCTTCAGTTTCTTGTAGAAACAATAATTTTCACTCCGCTTTCTGATAGCTGAAAAAAGTTATATAAAAAACTGTTCTTGTTCAACAATATTACATGAGCACACGTATTTTCCAGAAAAATAACACAATTAATCATTTTGAATCCAAGTAATTTGAAATAACTCCAAACCAACTAATTTGAAATAACTCCAAACAGCACAACATACAACTAACAGTTTAACAGCCCAGCCTCTACTGAGATTAATTCTCCAAAACATGGGTTATATGGACTTTCTAAGACGTAAACAAGGGTCACGTGATAATCTTCTGGAAGTTTATAGAAACCAGTACTTGTTACAGATCACGTTTACCCAGTGTGACCCTGAAGAAAACCAATCATTTTTACTCTAAGAAATACAAAATTAAAAAAAAATAACCTTGGAAACAACAAATCATTTAAAATACAATATAATTTGTTTATGAAGGTTGCTACAAATACTGAAACAAGGTCGGGATTTAGATCAACACCTGGTATTTATAAACTAACAGTCAAGGTGAAACTATTTTCTAAAAAATATATCATCTCTAGTGAATACATTTACATTACAATATCATATAATGAAAAATACTTTTTTAAAAACTGACAAACAATTAAATTTAAATAAATATATGTTAAATCAGATATAATTAAGTCAAATATACATAACAGTCTTGCGAACAATTACTTAAACAAAGGAATAGGTAGAAAAATAATCAAACACTTCGAGAAATAAACAGGATATGACAACTGTAACTTTTAGTACGTAAACAGTCGCCCTTATTCAAAACGATTGTTAGATAAAGTAAATAAATAAAGCCTGGATCCTTGACAATAATTGATCTTTAGCTAGTGTAGAGATAAGAACGTCAATCCATTAGCATAACTACTGTTTTCCCTTTGTCTAACATCCCAAATAATAAGTACAGTATTGGATTATAAATATAAACTGAAGAATTTAGGAACATTGATTGATACAGTTATTGTTATTTAGAACTGCATGTATTACATAGCGATTCCACCTAGGCGATGAATATCAGTCATGAATGATGAAACGCATTTTAACTTGTCTATGATTACGCGATCCTCAACATTGACAGCCAGCGATTGTATCGGTCTTTAGTTCATTAGCATCTATCCGGTGGCCTAAGTGGGTAGAGCGTCTGCCTCGGATGAGGGAGGATGCGGGTTCGAACCCCCGGCCAATTCATGACAAAGACTTTTATAAATGGTACTCGCTTGGCACCCATCCTTAACACGTTAGTGTTAGGACTGGTCGGCTTGTTTTCAGGATAATGTAACTGAGTGAGGCATGATGCTAAGTGTCTGCAGCATGATACACCAGTGATAGAAATCACTATAAATTTTCCACACTGCAGAAATCGTAGCGATATGACTGAAAAATTGTTAAAGCTATGCCGAAAATGCAAATCACACACACACACACACACACACACACACACACACACACACACACACACACATATATATATATATATATATATATATATATATATATATATATATATATATATATATATATATATATATATATATATATATATATATATATATATATATATATATATATAATTATAATTATATGTATATGTTATGATTTGACTGACCTTGGCGCATAAGTCATATGGTTTACAAGGAAAACAATATCATAAAATCAAGGTGACTTGATGAATTCGTAACGTTCCATATCACACTTGCGTCTTCTCAGTTCATCTCACCGTTGGCTTGAAAGTACTAATTTATAGCATATTCATTGTTTATAGTAAACACTCGTATGAGGAGATAGTGCGTAAATAAAGTCATGTCAATGACAAGGACTTAAACGCCCGTATTTACATACCTGTAGATAAAGTAAACATTCCATGCCAGTGGGGTTTTACCGCAATTTGTTAGACGTTTGTAAAACGACGGCACGTTGACTCATCCAACTTCACCATAATAAGTGTTAAATTTGTAAGTGAGGTTAGAAGCTGTTGTTTTCAATGCAATCGAGCTTTGTTCAGATTCATGTGGTAAGTAATTGACAGATATGTGTTATCGTTTGGAAAGAAAAGGAGTTGACGAGCTGAATATTGTTGAGGTCTGATCTGACAAAATACGCTAGAACATTATAAAACTAACACAAAGAAAATGTATTGATATAAAGATATAATAGGAATAGGACAATAATTTGGAGAGTATTCGATAAAAGAATGCTAAGTGGACAATAAATGGCGAAAAACCAAGTAACTAGATGATGGTGACAGTATCATCTTTTGGGATCCGTTCCACAATTCAATAAAAAAAATTCAACGCAACTTACGCAGTACAAACAATTAAGAGGGTACACAATTAGCGCTTAATTAAATAAATAAATACAAAAGAAATACGAATTGAAATGTGGACGTAAGAAAGCAAAATAGAATTAAATTGAACTAAGAGTAGTATTAAAAAAACGTAGCATTTATAATTAAAAGTTGCTTCCAGTAGTTAACAGAGTTAATTGCCACTTGTGATGAAAATAAGGAAGCTAAGCGAATAGTTGCATATGGCCCTGAGAGTAATTTTCTCATCAACTCAATTCGTTGTCTACTGTAGTTGAGACAGAAGATGAAGAAATGCGTTTTGGTTTTGATCCAAAATCAGGAGAGAAACAATATGGTGTCAGCTAATTGAACACAGTAAAGATAGATCGGCTTTTAATGAATTTACATCATGTCGTAATCTGGCATGGTAACGTCTAGAGTTATGTTGATAAAACTTGGCATTTTGCTAGATACGATATTTGGACATGAACACTTTTTCAAAACACTTTAAGGCATGTTACATTGAGTATTCTGTTCCAGATTGTACAGCAAGGATGTTGTTGATAATATAAAAATGATTTGGTAGAATTTAGCCTGACATTGCAAGTGCAAATTTTATTTGAACGTCGAAGGTTATACTTTGTTTGTTCGTACACACGGGGAGGGAGTAATTCATTGAGATAGTTTGGAGTTTGGTTCGTTTTAATGTTCTAGAGTGTAAATATTTTTTTGTCATTTTCTCCTAGATTGCAGACTATCACACCCTGTTACAAAATAGAGAGACTGCCTACTAGTATATTTTGAAAATCCTGTAAATATTCTTGCCGTTTCAAGCTGTAGTTTTTCAAATTTTTCTAAATTGATCAAATAACATCTGACCCAGATTACACTAGTATATTCCAATATAGGTCTGATATAAATTATATACATTTTTGATAAAATTTGCCTGCTAAGTTTGTATTTTAGTTTTCGAAGATTGGTCATTCGAGATGATGATGTGTTTGAAATGCTATCAATATGATATGCCTATTTGGTATTTGATAAAAGTAATAGTCCTAGATGGCGATGAGAATCAACGTATTTAAGTTCGATGTGATCAAAAACATAGCCTCAAGTTTTTATGGATTAAACTTTAAAAGCAATTACTTTGACCAGTTAAGCAATTGTACTAGAGTATTATTAGTGGCAAGTTCTGTTTCAGCACAATAAAGGGGATGTATAATGCTGAAATGAGTCGTCTGCAAAAAAGACAAGCGAGAGAGCTCATACCATCGGCAATATCGTTTACATAAATTAGAAAAAAAGAGTGGCTCAAGCACGGATCCTTGTGACACACCATCATTTATAATAATTTTCCGTGAATTAGTATAGCGCAAAACTACCGTTTGTTTTCTATTACTTAAATAACTTTCAAACCATTTTATCAGATTACCTTAATCAACCTTTTCGTTCAGTTTAAATAACAAGCCTCTGTGCCAGACCCAATCAAAAGCTTTGCTAAGGCGTGTCCTGGATCAGTCCATGTATTATGAGATAAGAGGATCAGTCCATGCATTATAAGATATGAGGATCAGTCCATGCATAATGAGATATGATGATCAATCCATGCATAATCAATTTAGTACTTAACAATGCATCTTAATATATTCGCAAAGACTAACTCATTGTTTTAATGAACTTTGTCCTCCTAAAAATCACCCAAATCCATTTTAAGCTGTTTTCATTTGTCCATTAGAATGTGATTACTTTTCCTAAGATATTCCATTATACAGTACAGTAACCATTTTCGCCTGCATCGTAAGTCGGCCTTTTGGATAAGTATCTCAGTATTAAGAATTGAATGGTCCAGTTAAGCATAGAATCATCGGTTAACGTGATAGGTCACGTGGTACCAGAGAGAGAGAGAGTGAGAGCGAGAGAGAGAGAGAGAGAGAGAGAGAGAGAGAGAGAGAGAGTGTGTGTGTGTGTGTGAGGAGAGAAGCGAGAAACCAAGAAGTTGATCGTTAGGTAATTATTGTAATAACTGGGTTAGAAGTGATGGGCCTGAAGAAGGCTTTCGACGAATCTAGCGATATTAAAGGCGATAAAAGGAATCATTGTTTTTATCTTATTCGTATAGACATGCACCAGGGTTCAAGAATATTTATCGGCTGAACAAATGATAGTATGAACAGCAAGTCACGTAGGTTCGCTACCAAAGCTATAAATATTCGTTAATGAACGCCCCCTTCCATGTTACGGTACACCAAACAAACATAAATGGTGGGTACTTCGACCAATTTAATTGTTATTTTCTGCAGATTTGCTAGATCACGGTGATCGTATTTGGTGGCGAGTTCTATGGTATTTCTTCATCGAATTTAACCAAAAATAAAAAAATAACACTTGTACATGTCTCGAATCATTATAGGTGCAACAGAGAAGCCATTATAGTTACAGTTATTTATCGATCATGACCATCTAAATCCTGCACATGTTCTTCCAGGGTACTTTTAATTTCTGTTTGTGAACCGACAGTTTTCAAAGTTTGGCTATCAATTTTCTATACACAATTCTCAAAATCCTGCAGGTAGCTTTCCATGTGAGTATTTGTTTGCATTTGAGAGAGAGAGAGAGAGAGAGAGAGAGAGACAGAGACAGAGTTACATTTCGATCTGTAGTGAGAATTCCTACTCCAAGGACCTTCAGTTCCTGGTTGGTGACCCTCAATATTCAGCGCATGGTCTAGAATGTTGTAAATATTGGACTCTCAACTTAGACTGGGCACACCCTCTCAACTTACATTCGGCACACCGTAGCCAGGATTGTCCTGATGTGTTTTTAAACCCAATACATACAGCTTCGGATTAAACTGGCCCTGTACTTCCATTTTTAAAATCCTGCAGTTAGCTCTGTGTGTTTGTGTTTGTGTGCTGGTGTATAAGAGAGAGAGAGAGAGAGAGAGAGAGAGAGAGAGAGAGAGAGAGAAGTTAGTTTAAGGTAGACAGAAAATGTTTGCAATATTTTGTTCCTTTATAATGAGCAGCATAATATATTTCAACCTGCATTATAAGCGGTGTAACACAAAGTAAAGTAATTTGACCCTCACTAATTAGCTGATTAAATTAAGGGAACTGGATCAATATCTTGTCACTTTCATTTAATACTGACGTATTATTTGTACTTTAGCTTTTTAGCAGATAATCGTTTCGAGTTTTGTCACACATGTTTTTTTTTTCTTAGTCCACGAAGTTGAACATTTGGATAATTTACACGTAAAATATATCATACATGGAGAATTTCTTCATTATTCACTCATTCAGTCATCATATCTGAAGATCGTCCAGTCTAATGAATAATACGTAATTAATGTACTTAAAGCAATAAAAGTGCTGGTAGAACAATATAATACTTCTAAATTAGAAAGTCGCATTTATCAGCATGCTAAGTTATTGTTTAATAAAATTTGCATTTATTTTTTGTCAGCTGTAATTAATAGCTTTTTAATTTGGTTGCCAAAAGAGTATGATGATTTTAGGTTACCTACTCAGGCTGCATATATATATATATATATATATATATATATATATATATATATATATATATATATATATATATATATATATGACCTTTTTAAAAAAATTAAAATTCAAGTAAGTAATAGCATTTTTATTTATTTAGATAAAACATATGTCCATGCGAACATGAAAAAGTCATTAACAGGGATATAAACTTAATAATCTGTTCAAGTTTTAAAATAGAAATGGCTTATTTGGTCTTAAATGTGAATACAAATACATAAATGTCATGAGTTGATCAGTTCTGGACCATACGGATTTTATGCCATTAGTATACCAAGCAAAATGACACAATCATCACGTGATGATCATGTGACTGAAATGAACAGTAATTGCAATTTTTAAGAAAAAAGTCATATATATGATTCTTGTGTTTTCAAAAGAATCACTATTATGCGTTTATACAGAGAGAGAGAGAGAGAGAGAGAGAGAGAGAGAGAGATAGTCTATAATTTCATTGCATTTATATTCCTGTATTGAATGAATGATTCAATACTACACCACCAAATTAATCTTGGAGTTTAGTCCCTGTGCTAGATCTCAATCTGAACATTTTAGAATGTTTTACACGTCGGTATGCAAAATCACAAATAAATCTATGATGCAACATATTCTTTTAGTATAACTTTTGCACGTTTCAGAACTAAAAGTCTCACGATATGTAACTGAACAGGTCAGTAATGGTAATTTTGGGTGGGTGGTAATTGTTCCTTATCGTTATCATATCCTGGCTGGGTCTGCCTATCGCTTTGCCACCTCTCCTTTCTTACTCATCGAAAACCAAATGTATATAAACCTAAAATCTTTTTCCAAAATAAAGTTTTAAATCGTGTGAAAATAGTATCAACGTTAGTAATCAATGAATCATCTCGGTGTTAGCTCAAGAAATGATCCATCATTACCACAACCATAGTTGTTGTGGTTTTTAAATTTTATTTTAACCCACGCTCAAATTATATTCCGTTGCAGGCTATTAGAGGAAATACGTATATGGCCACGATTAAATATACATCATTACAGAAAAGCTACTCTTCCGTTCAGAAAGATAGTTTTCGTCTGTTTCATTCACTTGATAAAAGTGCTGTACGGGCTAACGGGAAACGCTCATATTTTTAAATTAGTACAGCTTGCATGCATTTCTCATTGTTGGGGGGGGGGGGGTGCGATTGGCCGAGTGGTCTAAAGCGCTCACCGTTACGGATCATTGCCATCTCACCTCTGTCTGCGTGGGTTCGTGTCTCGGGCTCAGCCAATGTGAGTAGTTAAGTGGGATACTATAGGGACAATGGGACTTAGCATTAAAAAGACCCCTGGGACACTTTAGGGACAATGGAAATTTAACATGGAGAAAAATCGTGGGTCACTTTAGGGACAATGGGAATTTAACATAGAGTTTGGGTCTGTCTAGGGACAAGGGAAATTAACATGGGAATAGAGTTTGGGTTTGTCTAGGGACAAGGGGAATTGAATATGGGATTTTTTTAAATTTTTTTTTTAAAAAAGTTTTTTTTAAATTTAAATTTAAATTTAAATTTAGAAAAGGGGTAAGCAATGGAAAGGCTATATCTTTTCGAGAAATATGGCTGGCCCTGAAAAGGGCCTTTGGGTTTATGTTAATATTAATATTAACATAGATGGCATCTGTCACATCTTCTTCTTCTTCTTCTTAAACTCCTTCTAACTGCCGGTCCATACACAAGTACCCTCTTGAGACATCCTTGTCTTTCTATGTAAACTCTCCTCATCCATTGACTAGTATCTGTCCTATCAACAACAGTCCACTTGGACCTGACATACATGAGCATGTCCGTCCTAAACATCATGGAAGACACAAGGGTGGATGACTCAACTGTGGTCCACATCTTGAAGCGACGAGAATAGGTGAATCAATGGAGTGAACTGTGCTTATTTATAGGTACAGGAAGGATTGAAACGGATTGAATTCATTCACCAATCCGAACACGCGTTACAAAATTCAGTCAGCTCGTCTCCAATCCGAAGAGAGCAGTCTGTGACGTCACGTGGTGCATATAGATTCGTTAGCGCTTGTGTGCAGTCAATCTATGCGACAGTGATTCAACATGACGGAAACTCAGAAAACGATCCATTGGGGTGCACCAGCAGGGGAGACTGCCCAAGGGAACCCGGACTTACTTTCAGAAGAGGTACACTGGGATTTTGTGGATTTTCTTACCTCGCAAGAATTTGTTCCAGAACCTTCGTTACCTTCTTCATTACCGCAAGTGGAGAATTTTAGACAGAGACAGAAAGAAGAATTGGAGAAATTTATGCAACGACAAAAGGAAGCGGAACAAGCTTTTCTCCTACAGCAACAGCAACAGCAACAAGAAGAGGTAAGAAAAAAACAACAGCAACAACAGCAAGAAGAAGTAGCAGCAAAGAAACAAGAGGGTGAAAATCAAACGGCTACGGTACTGTTGGACATTTTAGCGGAGTTAAGAAGTCTGAAACAAATGTATCAGACTTCTTTATCACGACCGAAGAGAATACGACCTTCCCGAGCTAAACACGCCAACCCTGTGACTAAGCCTGTCGTACCACCCTTAGTGATTTCAACCCAATCATCAGAAGTAGGCCTTGGCCGTGGCAAAGGCTTAAGGCAGTTAAAGTTGATTGGTTAAACTCACTCCTACACCAAAATAAAAAGGCCCTTTTCAGGGCCACCCACATTTCTCGAAAAGAAATACAATTTCAATTTGCCAATAACTCAAAAATAAACCCCACCCATTTTACCCTTATAGTACGTGTCTGTGTATGAGTGCGTGAGTGTAGCTTCTTATTTTAAAATCAAAACTCAAAGACACTTACCTTATATCATTCATGTATTCTTTTATCCATTTTTTTACAATCCAATTCACAATTCACCACAGAACACTTTAATTAAAAGTTCATTGACTTCTTCTTTCTCCTTGTTTAGTCTATCTGTTTTTTGAATTTCTTCACCGTTTTTACCTCATTTTCTTCCCTTCTTCTTTTCTTCTCCTGTTTCTTTGCTTCTTTTAAATAGAATTGTCTTCTTTCTTCCTCTTCTTCCTCTGAAGAATCCCTCTCTTCTTCCGAAGAATCCCTCTCTTCTTTTGAAGAATCCTTCTTTTCTTCTGACTCCTCTTGTTTCTTTTTTGGGCAATCTGGAGACCAATGTCCTTTTTCTTTACAATAATAACAGGTATCTTGACTTTTGTCTCTTTTAGTCCCTGTTTTTGTTCTTTTTTGACGGTCTGGACACTCTGAAGACCAATGCCCTTTCTTCTGACAGATATAGCAAGTATCTTGACTTTTATCTCGAAAGGAAGGAGAGTAGTCCGTCGGCTGGTCTGAAGAGAATTTTCTAATGACCCCTCGCCAAGCTCTGACGAAACGTTCCATCTGGGTAGTCTCTTCCATCGTTGTGCTCAGCTTGAGAGTGAAATGAATAGTGAAAGGACAAGACACACACCCTTTTTATATACGCTGGTTTGCCAAGACTATAAATTAGTCTGTGGTGTTTAAACTTGAGTCATTTGACGTTTTGCACTCAAGATGAAACGATCCCATTCATTCGAGAAGAAAGAAGAAGAAGAAAGTAAGAGGCAGAAACGTGATCTATCGCCTCGTACCAGGGCTGAAATCTTGGCACAAATTCATGCCAGTGATTTTGAAGAGGACATGAGTGAACCAGAATCCGAACCCTCTAAACCAAGTTCACCACCCTTAGTCAACCCTGAAAAGTACTATTCCATTCGAGAGACGGAAAAGTGCTCCTCTAGAAAATTTAGAACCACGGCTTACACCTACACGGTGAAGTTTAAAGATTTCAAGGCTGACGTACCCTTGGAGAAAGCAGAAGGGTTTATCACCGAGATGTGGGATTCTTTGCTCACCTCACTCAAGCGACAATGTCAACCCAAAGAAGACGATCGCTTGACACTATCCATAGATCACGACGGTTTGAAATCCCCTGTTTGGATCTAGTTTAGCAGACCTGCAGAACTAACCCCTTCCAAAGTCATGGACAAGATTCAACACGTACAACAATCTAATGACCAGTTTGACATCACCGATGGTAAAGCCACACTGAAAATGGCTCACGTCTCTCTTCCTCAAGGGACAGGACGCAAAAAGATGTTATTGGTGGACGACCTTCGCAACATTAAGCGTAGTCTTGTCCGAATTAACAACCCTCAAGACCAGATGTGCTTAGCCCGTGCCATCGTGGTGGGACGGACCTATGCCAACAAGAACGACACGGTAGAATGGAAAAGAACCTGGGAGAACATTCGAAAATCGAACCGAACCAAACAACGAAACGAAGCAGAACTCCTGTTGCAACAAGCTGGCCTGTCCAAAGACACACCCTGTGGCATTCCTGAGATGCAAAAATTGCAAGATGCCCTAGCTCCACGCTACACCTTGAAAGTGCACCCTCAAGAAATGCGCGGGTCTCTGTTGTTTCGAGGCCAAGACTTTAAGGACGGAAAATACATTCATGTCTATCATCACGATGACCATTTCGATACCATTACCAGTATCACTGGATTCCTGGGATACGGTTATTATTGTGAGAAATGTGATTATGGTCATAACAATCGAGAGCAACACAAGCATTGTGGATTGAAATGCCCAGGATGTTTGGCCTCTCCACCCTGTCTGAGCGAAGAACCAGTGCCTTGTTCAACTTGTCTGCGTACGTTTGTCAGCCCTGCCTGTTACCAGCAACATCTGAAGACGCAAGGTTCACAGCAGAAATGTGCTTGTCAACTCTTGAGATTGTGCCCTACCTGTGGACAAGGCATACTTACCAACAATGCCAAGGCACATGTATGTCGAGGAAAGAAAAAATGTCACATTTGTCACCACATCGTGGACTTGGAACACCAATGCTACGTGCAAAAATACCAACCCCCACCAGAGAAAGAGGACGGTCACAAGAAGAAAGGCAATTTCATCTTTTTCGATTTCGAATGCATGCAAGAGACTGGCATTCACATTCCTAATTTCTGCGTGGCTCATCGAGCGTGCGAGAAGTGCATTCAAGAACCTATCTTCAGTCATTGCCCTCACTGCAGCAAGATTCCTGGAGGGCGTGAAAAAATCTTTCGGGGACCAAACACGTTAGCCGATTTTGCCCAATGGGTCTTAGACCCCATCGACAAGACGTGGAGCCAAGAGGACATCGAACGTTACGGAGATTGTCATCGTCATGCCACGGTGATGGCTCACAATTTCTCCGGATACGATGGACAGTTTCTTTTGAGGTACTATACGGAACATGGCACCGAACGTCCTAAAGTGATTTTGAACGGAGCCAAAATCATTTTCATGCAAGTGGGACAAGTACAGTTTAAAGATTCGATGAGTTACTTGGCCATGCCTTTGAGCCGAATGCCTAAAAC
Source organism: Sinohyriopsis cumingii (assembly GCA_028554795.2). NCBI lineage: Eukaryota > Metazoa > Mollusca > Bivalvia > Unionida > Unionidae > Sinohyriopsis > Sinohyriopsis cumingii. The sequence continues at coordinate 36,432,143 of CM068834.1, read as the reverse complement.
GTTTGGAATGACAGAAATGGCTAAAGGGTACTTTCCACACTTTTTTAATACGGAAGCCAATCAACATGCTGTTCTACCCCATTTGCCTGAGGCTCACTATTACGACCCCGACAACATGCGTACCGAACAACGAGAAGCTTTCTACGCTTGGTACCAGGCTCACGCCTCGGACCCTTTCGATTTTCAGGAAGAAATGTTAAAGTATTGTCGTTCCGACGTGGACATTTTACGGCGTTGCTGTGGAAAATTTCGAGAACTGTTCATGAAACACGGAGGGGTCGATCCTTTGAAAGAAGCTTGCACCATTGCCAAAGCGTGTTCCTTAGTGTACCGCCAACGATTCATGCCTGAAAACACCGTGGCTGTCATCAGTCCTCAAACGACCCACTATGTCAAGCGTCAATACTCGGTCAAAGCCCTACGTTGGTTACATTACTTGTGCGACAAGGAAGACAAATGGATTCAGCATGCCCGCAACGGAGGAGGCGAAAAGACCATCGGAACGTATTCGTGTACGAGTTTAACGGCTGCTTATTTCACGGATGTCCCGTCTGTTACCCTGACCGTGGCACTAAAAATCAGTTTTTGCAACGAACCATGGAAGACTTGTACCAGGACACTTGTCAGCGACGCCTAAAGTTAGAACAGGAAGGATACCAAGTGGTGGAAATGTGGGAACACGAGTACGATCACCGTTTGAAAACCGATCCCGAGTTTAAACGCCTCGTGGAAAGTTACCAGTTCATGGACCCGCTGAACCCGAGGGATAGTTTGTACGGAGGAAGGACCAATGCCACCTGTTTGCTGTACCAAGCCGACGAAGAGAAAGGAGAAGAAATCAAATACTTGGACGTGTGTTCGCTGTATCCCTACGTGTGCAAATATTGTCGCTTTCCTGTAGGGCACCCGCAATTGTTCACGGAACACATCGACCTGAAAAACATTCGACAATACGAAGGCTTGATCAAGTGTAAAGTTTTGCCTCCCACGAACCTATACCATCCCGTCTTACCTCACCATTGTCAAGGCAAACTGATGTTTCCCTTGTGCCGTACTTGTGCCGAAACGTGCAACCAAGACCAACCTTGCCGTCACAGCCAGGAAGAACGTGCCTTGACGGGAACCTGGGTCAGCGTGGAATTGTTCAAAGCTCTGGACATGGGATACCAACTGTTAGAAGTGTACGAAATTTGCCACTTTCCCAAGACACAACAGTACCACAAGGGTGACCCTACTCAGAAAGGCATTTTCGCTGACTACGTGGATGCCTTTTTGAAACTGAAGCAAGAAGCCAGCGGCTATCCTTCCTGGTGTCACACTCCCGAAGACCAAATACAATTCAAAGAGAAATACTACGCACAAGAAGGCATCTCCTTAGACCACATCGAAAAAAACGAAGGTAGGCGATCGTTTGCCAAAGTGATGTTAAATTGCTTGTGGGGTAAAATGGCACAACGACCGTGTTTACCCAAGACGGAATATTTGACAGAACCTTCCCGCTACTTCCAGATGATTCACGACAAAACCAAATACATGAAACACGTGGACGTCGTTCGAGAGGATTTGATCTTGGTCAATTACGAAGAAGATCTGGACTTTGTACAAGACGACCCTTTTGGAAACGTCATCATTGCGGCTTACGTGACAGCTCATGCTCGCTTAAAATTGTACGAAGCTTTAGAACTGTTAGAAGAACGCGTCCTGTACTTTGACACGGACAGTTGCATTTACATCCATCACCCGATTCAACAGCACCCTGACATCGAAGGAGACCGTTTAGGAGCCTGGACAGACGAGCATCCCGACGACAAGATTCTAAGTTTCGTCAGTGGTGGTCCCAAAAATTACGGCTACGAATACCGGGACAAACAAGGAGAAGTGCACACGACGTGCAAAGTGAAAGGACTGACTCTGAATCATCGTACCAGTCGAGTGGTCAACTTTGGGGTATTGAAAGAAGCCTTGCAATCGGGAGAGGATGGAAACTTTAAAGTGACCACCTATCAACCGAACAAGATTGTACGTTTACCCACTCACCACATCGTCAGTCGACCCTTGGAAAAAGTCTATCAAATTGTATACCAGAAGCGAGTGCGACTTCCCAATCACTTCACCTTACCGTACGGTCACGTTGGTATTGGTCTGTATCTGAAAAGGAACCCTAGGCAAGATCGATAGTTCATTGCTCATTGAAGTAACTTACCATGTCGTTGACGAAGAAGAAACCAGATTGGTTAGGAGTCAAATGTTGGACATCACCGAGACCAGGGTTTTGAGGCTTGGACACAAGAGGTGGCCCAGTATGCACGAGAGTTATTCAAGGAAAAAAGTTACTTTTCAACCTGTGTTAGTGACGGTGCCAGAAGAACCCGTCACCCAGGACAGGACTGTCGTGGACAGGCCTGAAAGACCCTTTCGGGAGGACACTTGTGTGACCTTACCCCTACTATAGAACTGGTTAGAACTTTACCCAAACCATGTTGTACAGACTTTTGTGTTTATTCCACGTTCATGGTTATCATGTGCCTTTTATTCTTGTACTTAAGCCTTTGGCTTTTATGCATTTTTGTCTTTCGTATTCATGTTTGAAACATTCAATAAACGTGTTCTGAAAAAGTATATAAACTCTTGTCTTGTTTGTTTTTCGTGTCACAAGTGACATTTCTCACACCATGGCTACCTCTGCTGTCTCTGCTCCCTCTTCCTCTACTGTCAAAGTCATCGACGAACACTTAGATCGTGCCAGTTGGGAGGCTTTGTATCTTCGCCATCCCTTTAACATGCTCATTGCTGGACCTAGCGGTTCAGGCAAAACCGAATTCGTCAAACGTTTGATCGAACATAAACATCATTTAATCGATCGACCCCCTCAACGAATCGTGTGGTGTTACAAAGAGTGGCAATCGGCGTACAGCCTCTTGCGAGAAAGTCAAGGCGATTCCATCGTGTTTGTGGAAGGCATTCCTAAAGAAGACGATGGCATCGTCTCTGACTCCCGTCTAACCCATTTGGTCATTTTCGACGACATGTTAGGAGAAGACGAAGAAGAAATTAAACTGTGGTTCACGCGCAAAGGGCATCACCGTAATGCCAGTGTCGTTTACATCACCCAAAATTTGTTTCAACAAAGTAGCTTCGTGTCTTAGAAGCTAGTCTCAAAGAAGTCTTACGATGGTTCACGGTGACGGCACGTCAAATACTCCAAGGAATCATTCAGATTCCTCATCAAACCAAACGCTTTTTCGATCGAAACAAAGTCGCTTTGGTCCAACTGGCCGATCCCCGCATCGACACTCAAACCAAAAAACAGATCATTTTGAAACCTGGAGGGAGCGGTACTCTAGGAGGGGTCACCATTCGCTCACTCTTAAGATGGGATCCTAATGCCCCCAAAGTTATCCCCAAGACAAAAGTCCAACGAAGCCCCAAGAAGAAAAAGACCAGGTCCCCAAGGAGAACTTCTCCAGTGGCAGGACCCTCCTCTGACCAGACACCACCACCACCCCGGAAAAAGAAAAGAAGCCCCCAGAAAAAGAAAAGTCCACAGAAAACTAGTCGCAAGAGAGGCACTTCGGCCAGGACGCAACCTTACACTCGCAAACCACGACCTGCCACGGCGGTGACTGCGTCTCCGGCAGCTTCACGTTTGTCCACTTCTCCGTTAATGACACCCAGAACTGAGGAGTACTTGGAGACGTTGATCACACCAAGAACTTCTCCGTTGATGACCCCCAAAAGAACTTCCCCAGTGGCAGGACCTTCCAATTTAGTGGCAGTGGCTGCTGCTCACAAAGCACCTTCTCCCAAAATCAAAGTTCAAGAAAGATCGGGCATGTTACAAAGTTTACTGGATTTGTCCAAGCAAGAACTGGCTCGATTTAGTCCGTTACGTACCCCTGCACGACGTGTCATGCCTGTCCTCAAACTGATACGACGTAAAGACAATCAGTGGCGACGCGTTCCAGTATAAAAAAGGCCTGTGACCAAGTCGGGTATCAGTGTGTTTTTGGTGCTCCTGAAGACTCAAAGATGTCACCCTCCAGAAAACCCCAAGGAAAGAAAAGGAAAGGACTGCCACCACGTTTAGCCAAACATGGGGACATGTTATCTGTCCTGTCCAAAGCTTCTCCACCCCTACGAAAAAAACTCATTCAAACAGCCTCCAAAGAGGTCATCGATACCGTGTGCGAATGTTGTTTGAACGTTTTGAAAGGCACGATCCCTTTGTCCAAACACCAGAAACAATGCTTAGGCAAACATCGTCACGTTCTTCGCCAAATGGTTCAAAAGAAAATTCCCATTCGTCAAAAAAAGAAGATGTTAGTGCAACGTGGAGGTATTTTACCTCTCTTGTTAGGCCCCATACTGAAAGGAGTCTTGGGAACCATGTTGGGAGGACTGGTGGGAGCAAGATAAAAAGGCCTCGGAAGTTCCAAGATCTCAGAATCGACCCCTGACAACCCCATGGAAGGACGAAAACTAGCTTTAGTACCTTACAAACGATGGATGGAATACCATCGGTGGCAAGAACAACACACCCCGCATTTACCTCCCAATCCCCATTTGAGCGAGATGTCCCAGTTACAACACGAATTGCAGTCCTTAATGGATCGCCAAGATTTGTCCGAAACAGAAAAATCGCAAAAGTATGGTCAACTCTTGCAACGACTGCAACTCTTTCACCAGAAAGCTTTAGACGAAACAGCTCTACCCACTCTGAAAGATTTTAAGACCTTGATGAAAAGTCCAGCACCATCACCAGTACCAGTACCAGTACCAGTACCACCAGTACCCGTGACCAAGACAGAAAAAGGAGAAGAAGAGGAAGGGTTTCAAACTCCACCAGAAAAAGTACGCAAGTTAACAACACCACCTACCTCCAGAATTGGATGGATTAAAAAGATGATGGTCACCCCTTCTTCATCACAAGAGAAAAAGAAAGTGAAGACAGAAGTGAAGACAGAAGTGAAACAAGAACCGATATCCCCCGCTCAGACATCCTTCTCCTCTTCGACACCTATTGCTGGCCGCACACGCAAAGCATTGCAATCCAAGAAAATACCCCAAGAGAAAAAGAGTAGCATCCTCCAAGAGTGGGTGTCTTATTAACACACCAACCAACACAAAAAATGGAAAAAAGTCTTAGCCAGCATTTACTACGATCCCTCCCATCCTGCAGGTTACGCAGGAGTTCAAAAATTGTATCGTGCTGCCAAAACGCAACTGAAAAGTCTCCGTTTACCTCAAGTGCAACGATGGTTACAAGAACAAGCTACCTACACTTTACACAAACCCATTCGACGCAAGTTTGCCAGAAGTCGCACCCGAGTGGAAGGCATCGATCATCAATGGCAAGCCGATTTAGCCGATGTCTCTCATTTGGTCAGCTACAATCGTGGCTACAAATATTTGTTTTGTGTCATCGACGTCTTTTCCAAATTTGCCTGCGTCGTACCATTGACTTCCAAATCGAGCAGCGAGTTAGTGCGAGCCCTGCAACGGGTGTTGAAACAAAGCGGTCGTCACCCTCTTCGATGGCAAACGGACAAAGGCACCGAATTTCTGAACCAAGCTTTCCAAAAAGAATTAAAGAAACGTGACATTCATTTTTTTACCACCGAGAATCCCGAAACCAAATCCAGCATCGTGGAACGTTTTCAACGCACTTTGAAAGAACGCATGTGGAAATATTTTACGCATCACCACACTCTGAAGTACATCGACATCTTACCTCACCTGGTGCAAGCGTACAACCAATCTTACCATCGAAGCATCGGATGTGCCCCGCAAGACGTGACTCCCGACAACGAAGTGTTGGTGTTTGAGCGCCTGTTTGGTACGTCCCCGACGAGGGCTGTATCCGAGAAAAGTGGAATGTTGGCCGTAGGAGATTGGGTGCGCATTGGCAAAACCAAACGCACTTTCGACAAGGGTTACTTACCTAACTGGACGACCGAATTGTTTCGCGTCACTGGACGAGTGCATGGCCGTCATCCTGCCGTCTATAAATTGGAAGACATGAACGGAGAAGTGCTCAAAGGAACGTTTTATTTGCCCGAGTTACAACGTGTCACCAAAAAAGAAGACGACGTGTACGACATCGAAAGCATTCTCGAACGCAGAACCCGTAAAGTGGGCAAACGACGTGTCAAAGAAGTCAAAGTACGTTGGAAAGGATATCCCCCCAGTTTCGATTCTTGGATCGACGCTTCGCAAGTCATCGACTATAAAAAGAAGTGACCATCATGCCCTTTCACACAGCAGACGCAGCTACGTCGACCACTCCTCCTTCACCTAGTTCTTCTGTGCAAGATTTACAAAAACAACCCTTGTGGGTGTGGTGTGGAGAACGTGTGCCTAAAACGCAAATCGTCTTTTTCTGCCAAATCTTCGTGGTGTATTGTGTCATCGGGGCAGCCATCGCCAATTTGAGTTTGCAACAAGGAGACAAACAATTGTGGACCATTTTATTGAGCAGCTGCTTCGGTTACCTGCTTCCTAATCCCTCCCTGAAATTCACCTCGAACGGGAACCCCGGGAACCTTGTGTCCAGTGCCAGTGCCAGTCACCACTTCAATCACAACCAGAACCCCATTTTAGAAGGAGGCACGCCTCTGACGTCCACTAACCCCTCGGACAGCCACAGAACTCTGGAATTATGAGTCACCAAAACCAATTTTACTTAACCTTACCCAGTGACAGTTCCATGGAGGTGTTTCCCAACAACACGTTGTGCTGTTACACGGCCAAATTACCTCAAGCCATCCCCTTAGATCACGAAGCCCATTGGGAAGTGGCTTTAGTAGAAATGATTCACCCGACCCAAGTCCTCAATGTCCTTCCCAATCAAAATTTTTTTGGTGTGGAAGTTCATGACGAACAATTGCAACAGTGGATGGATAGCAATGTCAAATATGACAAGAAAACCCGTACACAAAAGTACACCACCTATCACTTGTTCATTTCCCCAGGCTATTATTTTAGTGGTCAACATTTGGTCAGCACCATAGCCTCCAGGTTTAATGCCGTGTTTCTGAAAGCTTTGGAGTATGTTAACAAAAGTGTCACCATGGAGTACCACAAAACAGCTCGTCGCTTCTTGATGAAATTTGAACGGAGTAAAATCCTGTCCATTTTATTTTGTCCTGAATTGTATGACATGTTGGGCGGAGACATGAACCTGAGAATGAGCATGATGAAGAAAAGCGAATTACCCATCGTTTACGACAACGAGTCTTTTAGCAAGTTATTTCGTGCCCCGGTAGAACTGAGCCAAGGACTGAATTTGATGTTTGTGTACTCCGATGTGGTGGAGTATAACGTGGTGGGACACACCTCCGTACCGTTACTGCGTGTCATTCCTTTCAAAGTGGATTCTGCCACGAACACTGACGAGGAAGGTGGAAACACTTACCACGTCCACCGCGAATTTGTACATCCTCACTATTTGCCTGTCAGTAAGTCGTATTTGGACACGGTCAACATTACTATAAAAGGAGATTTGGGACAAAATATTCCATTCACCAAAGGAAAAGTCACGGTGAAACTCCATTTTCGAAAACGGTTTTCTCACGATTCGTAAGTCATGTATCCAGTGTACCGAGGGGTTGCTCGACAGCGAGGACACGGTTTAGGAGATATGTTAAAATCGGCCTTTCGTTCGGTGGCCCCGGTGTTGAAACCGATGGTGACACGCGGATTGCACGCCTTGAAAGATGCGGCACTGACGCAAGGCAAAGAATTTCTCCAAAATGTCATCATCGACAAACAAAACCCTAAAGAAGCCTTCATGAGGGCAGGCAAAAATGTCTTGCTGCAAACGGGCAAAGACATTTTAGGCCAACGAGAAACACCTATAAATGCCCTGCACGCTACCGAGTCAGGCATTCAGCAAGGACAAGTCAGAAAGAGACGACGAAGAAAACACCCTTTCACCAGACTTCAAGCTAGAAAGGCCAAGAAAAGAAGAACCGTTCGAGACTTAGACGTTTTCGATTATTGAGAAAAGAGACCACAAAAAAAAATGATGCACCGAGAATCTTGTGCTTGTTCCAAGACGGAACTGGATCTGTTTGCCATGCCCCCCACGATGATGACGATGCAAGAATCCCAGTGGGTGGAATTTCACCTCGTCTCCTCACTGACCGATTCCGCTCCCATCGAGTTTGAAATCAAAGGACAGCCCGAAGATTACATCGATCTGAATAGCAGTTACTTGTACCTGAAAGTCAAAATTCTAGATAAGACTGGAGGTGCTATAGACGATGAAGCAGTAGCTCCCGTCAACAATTTCATGCATTCCTTGTTCAGTGGAGTGGACTTGTACTTGAATAACAAACTGGTCAGTAGCAGCATGGATACTTACCCTTATCGTGCCTACCTGGAAAATCTCTTGACGTACGGAATAGATGCCAAGAACACTCATCTCAATGCCTGTGTGGTATGGGAAGCTGACGAACCTACCAAGTTTGAAATATTGGAAACTGATGACAAGAAAGACAACAATGATGGATTTGTAGAACGAAGAAAGAGAATCACGGGAGCCGACACAAGTTTAGAACTGATGGATCGTTTGCATTTGGACATGTGGTTGCAAGAAAAGTATTTGCTGAACGGGGTGGATGTCCGTCTGAGACTGAATCGTAGCAGTGCCGCTTTCCATTTGATGGCTGATAGTGACGGTTACAAAACCAAAATCCTAGAAGCCAGACTCTACGTACGCCGTGTGGAAGTGTTACCTAAAGTGGGAAACGACATCAGTCAGACGTTGAGCAGAACGACCGCCAAGTATCCCATACGACGCGTGGAAGTGAAAACCTTCACCATTCCCAAGGGACAGCGATCCATGATCGAAGATCATCTGTTCCAAGGACAGTTACCCAAACGTTTGATCGTTGGTATCGTCGAGAATACAGCCTTCAACGGAGCTGCCGAAAAAAATCCTTTCTACTTTCAACACTTTGGTGTGTCCAAAATCGAAGTCAGTCGCGATGGCAAGACCTTGTGTACCCGACCTTTCGAACCTGACTTTACCAAGAAGAATTACTTGAGATCGTACTTGTCCCTGTACGAAGCCACCGGACAGTTAGGAACCAATACCAGTCACGGTATTACGTACGAGGATTATGCAGGAGGCTACGCTTTGTGGGCTTTCGATTTCACTCCGGACCAAGGCAGCGACGAGGGACATTTCCACCCTATAAAATCCGGCCAGATTCGTGTGGAAATTCAGTTTAAAGACCGAGACCCTGATGAAACGGTGAACGTCATCCTGTATGCAGAATTCGATAATACCATAGAAATCAACAGTTTGAGAGAAGTCATCCTAGATTACTAGAAACCATGGAAGACTGTTATCCCTCTTTACCTAGTGGAGAAACTTTTAGTGTTGCATTGTTGTTAAAAAATGTTAGAGTTGTTGTTTAGTGTTAAGTGATTTTTGAATAAAAAATGTTGTGTTTTGAAAAAAATGCCTTTGTCTTTTGTTTAGCTATAAGAATGTTGGATTGATGCTCTTTCATTTCTTACTATCCCTCTCATGACACTCACTAAACGTTGCGACTCAAAAACCGTGTGGGGGATGTTTTCCTTCACGTCCGCGCTTTGACTTTAAGAACCGGGTTGTTTCCAGTCTAACCATCCATTGTCGACTCATCCTCCTAAGAAGATGTGCTCCAAACTAGCTAAACTCAATGAAGCCTACGTGAATTTGCATAGGGTCAGACACAGTCTGATACCGAAGCCAGAAGAAATAGAGAATGTGAGAATGTTAAAAATCACTGAAGACCTGATAGAAGAGCTCTTCAGAGAAGAAATGAACAGGGAGAAAGAAGAATGGACAGAGAAGTACAGACTTCAGAGACAGCAGCAACAGCAGCAACAACAGCAGCAGCAGCAGCAACCTGAACCTTACAGAGGCTTTGTCGATTGCCGTATCGACACCAAAGAGTTCTTCTTTTCTTTCCGAAGAAGCAGACCTATCGCCAGAAAGTCTATCCTCAGAGGACATCGCATTCTTAGAAACTAAAAAAAGAATGCCATAGCAAACAAAAAAAAAAACAGCCCTTTTCAGGGCTACCCCCAATACTCTAGAAAAGAAATAACGATCAATTTGCCAATGTGTGTAGGTAGAGTAGTGTGAAAATAAACACTAACTCTTTTTTAAAAAATGTGAGGGTATGTGTTTGTGTGTTAGTAAGTGCTTAAGTAAGTTGGTATGAATAGTAGATTAAAATCATGTTTTTTTTGGTGTTTGAGGTGTATATTTGGAGTTAGATTGGATTGCTTTGCGTATGTGGATAGTCTATTGAAGTGATTTATAAAAAATTTTAAAATAGTGATGGGTAGCATAAAAAAGTGAGTGAGTGTTTCTTTTAGGTCCGCGCGTTGTTGTTTCTGGTCATGATGTAGGTAACATCAATTTTATGTTTTTTTAGGGGGATGTTTTCCTTCACGTCCGCGCTTTCACTATAAATTGAAACTCGCTGGGCAGTCTAGCTACCCTTGTTGATTGATCAACACCAAAAATGAACACGAGACTGTCTAAACTGTTGGAACTTCATGTGCATCTGGAATATGCCAGGCGCCTGTTGAATGAACTGGCCGCGGAAGCCATTGTGGAGGAGGGAAGGATAAGAGAGGAGGAGGAAAGAAGAAAAAAAGAAGAGGAGGAGAGAAGATATAAAGAAGAAGAAGAGGAAAGAAGATACAAAGAGGAGGAGAGAAGAAACAAAGAAGAGGAGGAGGAGAAGGAAAAGAAGAGAAGAAGAATAAATTTCAGAATCCCAGAGAGCGAAAATTGGGATTCTGAAGCGACATATCCTGCCTCTGCTCTCTCCCCCAAAAAAGTAAAAAGTAACTGGGGGATAAGATGTGTATGTGGCGCCAGGCCTGGAAGGTGCCACCATTAACCAGGTGTCCATGAAGTTCCAAAAACAACAGCCCTTTTCAGGGCTACCCAATACTCTAGAAAAGAAATAACCATCAATTTGCCAATGTGTAGGTAGAGTAGTGTGAATATAAACACTAACTCCTTTTTAAGATAGTGTGAGGGTATGTGTTTGTGTGTTTGTGTTTGTACCCGCTCACGTACGATTGTGTGGATAGTAGATTATGGATTTGTTTATCGTTTCTTAGCGTATGTGTTTGTGTGTTTGTGTTTGTGTGTTTGTGTTTGTACCCGCTCACGTAAGATTGTGTGGATAGTAGATTATGGATTTGTTTATCGTTTCTTAGCGTATGTGTTTGTGTGTTTGTGTTTGTGTGTTTGTGTTTGTGTGTTTGTGTTTGTACCCGCTCACGTACAATTGTGTGGATAGTAGATTATGGATTTGTTTATTGTTTCTTAGCGTATGTGTTTGTGTGCTTGTGTTTGTGTGTTTGTGTTTGTACCCGCTCACGTACGATTGTGTGGATAGTAGATTATGGATTTGTTTATTGTTTCTTAGCGTATGTGTTTGTGTGTTTGTGTTTGTGTGTTTGTGTTTGTGTGTTTGTGTTTGTACCCGCTCACGTACAATTGTGTGGATAGTAGATTATGGATTTGTTTATTGTTTCTTAGCGTATGTGTTTGTGTGTTTGTGTTTGTGTGTTTGTGTTTGTACCCGCTCATTGAGTCATCCACCCTTGTGTCTTCCATGATGTTTAGGACGGACATGCTCATGTATGTCAGGTCCAAGTGGACTGTTGTTGATAGGACAGATACTAGTCAATGGATGAGGAGAGTTTACATAGAAAGACAAGGATGTCTCAAGAGGGTACTTGTGTATGGACCGGTAGTTAGAAGGAGTTTAAGAAGAAGAAGAAGAAGATGTGACAGATGCCATCTATGTTAATATTAATATTAACATAAACCCAAAGGCCCTTTTCAGGGCCAGCCATATTTCTCGAAAAGAGATAGCCTTTCCATTGCTTGCCCCTTTTCTAAATTTAAATTTAAATTTAAATTTAAAAAAAACTTTTTAAAAAAAAATCAAAAAAAATCCCATATTCAATTCCCCTTGTCCCTAGACAAACCCAAACTCTATTCCCATGTTAATTTCCCTTGTCCCTAGACAGACCCAAACTCTATGTTAAATTCCCATTGTCCCTAAAGTGACCCACGATTTTTCTCCATGTTAAATTTCCATTGTCCCTAAAGTGTCCCAGGGGTCTTTTTAATGCTAAGTCCCATTGTCCCTATAGTATCCCACTTAACTACTAATGTGTATACGTGAGAAAGCTTGCCAGTAGCTTCTCGTGGGTCGGTGGTTCTTTCCGGGGTTTTCTCGGGTTCCTCCTCCGCCATTTATACTGGCCACCATGTAGGCCTATAGCATTCTTGTTCTGAAAGATGGTGTTAACCCCTATAACATCATCAACAACAACTGATTGCTGGGCATTATTCCAGGTCATGGTTGTTATGTATATTTAATTTAATTGTTTGTCTGTTGGTTGACATTTTTTTTTATTACATTCTATTGTTATGCAACATTGTTTACTGGACTTGACCTTGTCCAGAACTGAGTTCAGTTCTATTTGGCCTGATTGACCTTTTTATATATATTTGTTTATTTCATTGATGTAAAAAAACTAATAATAGCTTCTTTATCCTCTATGAGAGACGTTGTATCTAGTTGCTGACCGTGTTCCAAAATCAGTGACAGTTTTGGTAAACAATTTTTTTAATATATCTTTCTCAGAGTAAGAATTTTAAGTTGAGCCAAGGTCATAGGTGGACTACTTGATGTTTAGCGCGTTCCATATGATAACAAACTTCTATTTACTTCTAGGAGAATGAATCTTGACTCTCATACGGGGATGTATTTTGCATCGTAATTCGTCGTATAACTAATGTTCTGATAAAGGTTTGTTAGTTGGGCTATACATTTTGACACGTTTAGTTGTGTATTTTGAGTTGTATTTTGACCAGTTTGGGTTGAATTTTATCTTCTTCAAATTATTGAATTCAAGGGATTATTTTCCCTAGATATACCAAAGTGCCTTGATATAATGCTTGGACAAAGGCAGTCACTGGAATTCATACTGAATTCAAAACTGGTATAATATTTGTGTGATTCAACGAGACTGTGGACACTACATCGCCTTCCATCTTGAATTTCATCAGGATTCGAACTGAGATTCACTTAGAACTTTTCATTGATAGGACCTGTGTTTATAATTCTTGGATTATTTTTGGACTTATTTCGCAATACCGTAATTTGTTTTCTTCTTTTTCACTTAGTGTCTTAAGGAAATAAATTTTTGTTAAATTTTACAAAACATGTTGCCTTCACTCTTTTCTGCTACTTTTTTAAGAGCATAGACTCGTAACCATCGTGAACGACAATTAACAATTTGTTTATAATGCATGGCAATACCAGCATTCTTATGTAAAATCGTGGATAATGAACTTTGATAAACAAGAGTGCTTTAAAAAATGAATCCCTCCCCCAATCGATGTTAAACACCATAACCAGATTTATGTTCGAAACTGATAAAACGTAAAAACCGAAAGATTCAATTCTTAATCATGGATATTTCTGCAGATTTCGACAATGTTTGAGCAAAGAAAAATTATTCTGAGCGGCATTACTTACTACCGTGGAAGCAGAACAGATTCAGCTGAGTTAGTCTTTAATTTTGTATTTTAGCGCCCAGTAATATGGCTGTGATAGATGAAAGATGACTGCTCTAGAGTCATTGACGTGAAGATGTAAAATATCATGAAAACATATGCTGTTTGCAACCTACCTCTGCAGGAAAGTGAAAGCAATTTGTATAGTATAGTATAGTGTATTGTTAATTGTATAGTATAGTGTATTATTAATCGTATAGTATAGTTTATTATTAATTGTATAATATAGTGTATTATTAATAACATAGTATAGTTTATTATTAATCATATAGTATAGTGTATTATTAATCGTATATTATAGTGTATTATTAATAACATAGTATAGTGTATTATTAATCGTATAGTATAGTGTATTATTAATAACATAGTATAGTGTATTATTAATCATATAGTATAGTGCATTATTAATCGTATATTATAGTGTATTATTAATAACATAGTATAGTGTATTATTAATAACATAATCTAGTGTATTATTAATCGTATATTATAGTGTATTATTAATAACATAGAATAGTGTATTTTTAATTGTATAGTATAGTGTATTATTAATCGTATAGTATAGTGTATTATTAATAACACAGTACTGTGTATTATTAATAACATAGTATAGTTTATTATTAATAACATATTATAATGTATTATTAATCGTATATTATAGTGTATTATTAATAACATAGAATAGTGTATTTTTAATTGTATATTATAATGTATTATTAATCGTACAATATGGTGTATTATTAATCGTATGGTATAGAGTATTATTAATAACATAGTATAGTGTATTATTTAATCGTATAGTATAGTGTATTATTAATCGCAGATTATAATGTATTTTTAATTGTATAGTATAATTAATAACATAATATAGTGTATTATTAATAACATAGTTTAGTGTATTATTAATCGTATAGTATAGTGTATTGTTAATTGTATAGTATAGTGTATTGTTAATTGTATAGGATAGTGTATTATCAATCGTATATTATAGTGTATTTTTAATCGTATATTATAGTGCATTTTTAATAACATAGTATAGTGTATTTTTAATTGTATAGTATAGTGTATTATTAATAACATAATATAGTGTATTATTGATAACTTAGTATAGTGTATTATTAATCGTATACAGTAGTATAATGTATTATTAATCGTATATTATATTGCATTATTAATCGTATGTAACCGTTAACTTAGGAGGAGAGGAAAATGGAATTCTCCCAACTTGTAATAGGCCATCAAGTTAATCTTTGTGACATCATCTCACTGTACAGGCTGTAGGGAGATCAACATTTTGGGGAAGAAATATTAAGTGCAAGGGAAGGAAACCAAAATTACATACACAATATTATATATCACATGTCATTAAATTATTTTATTATAAGTGAACAAAGATTACTCTCAAGTGAAGGACATATACTATACACTGTACGTACATCATTTATTTATTGAAAACGTTCGCTTTGTGATAACTTAAAGAAACATAAAATTTAGACCAGTAATTACCGACTATACTCGCTATAAGTCTAATTTAACTGCATACAATATGGACTCGGACCTTCTGTTGTATAATGCGCTTGCAGATCAGGTTCTAAGTTGCCTGTTCTACTGATTACTCCTAGCATACTGCATATATCCGGATCTACTGGCTCATTATGTGATGGTAGATCTGGGTCTGTGTAGTGTGCTATCGGATCTGATTTATATTCCGAGTATATACGGTAATCCATGAACGTACCCTCTACTGTGCCGGAAGCAATGGTAACAAGTATCTACATTAGATGATGACAATTTAAATGCGATACCAGAGATATTATAATTAGACAGTTCAAAGAAGAGCATTATTTTACAGGTATTTGATTCTAAGTTCTGTCAACTATGTCAGATAAAAGGCATCAGTCTGTTTTAATAATGAAAGCTACAATATATAACACAAAGCCAGGCTCTGTTCATGCTATTGGTGGTATTGGAAGATTGATTTAAACCTACTTTCATGGTCACATGTGTTCAGGACTAACCATGTTTTAAACAGCCACTTTTATAACGTCCTTCGACAAACTAATTACAAAGTAATATTTTTCGTATCCTACAGGACTGAAGATCTGTAGGTCTGTATATTATTCTATATACCATGGCTCTCTATTTATACTAGATGACAGTGACGATAGCCGTTTGCTTTTTTAAAATATAAAATCTGCGGTAAAGCATAGGGTGAGATAGAGATTTTGGTGTAGTATTTTGTTGATCTTGTGGTAGCAACCTCGCTTGTCATCTCGTGGGGTTCCTGAGGTTAGGAGAGGTCATAGGTCAAATGTACACACATTTCAAGTACAATAATATTTTAAAATACTTTCTATATTCAATGTATGCAATCTTCGCAGCATATATATACCAATACATGTCTAAGATAAAATGAATTGAAATGTAAACGTAGCAAAAATAACTTTATGATGATTGCTTCTTCCAAATAAATTTAAACGTGTTGTTCCACATAATAAAGATGAAAGGTGAATATATTAAAATTGTTTATGGTGAATAAAAAACGAAAACAGTATATAAAACTCATAAAATACAGAGTCGATTATGCTATATAATCCACATTCTTTTAAAACGTCAAAGATATTAAAACCATACTGCTTCATAATTAAGTTCACTTCAGAAAACCTCTGTCACACAGGGTGGAAGTCGACACAGTTGGTTGTTCCACTGTCAGTGGACGCTACCAAAGCATGCAGTCTGGTTGAGGTTCATCTTTCAGGAGGTATGCATGGATCAGACATGTACAAATTTCGAATGAAATTAGCCTGCCTAAATGTTCAAAAGAGATCCGATCTCGACAAAAGATGTCTCAGTGTACAACATCTTTTAAACAAACATAACTCTTGAGTGGGTAAAGACGATAGTTCTGGAGTAAATTGAAATTTAAAGTAGTACAATTTTCTGCAAGGCTAAGGTAAATTTATACATAAAATAAAAAAAATATAATTCCAGTAATTTCTTTATATTTTCCTCTCCATATATAATCTACTGTTGTGCTACTTGTGACCACTAAATGATATAATCATGATTGAAAAAAAATCAAGAAACGACGTTGGTAACCGAAATACAAACGTTGTAAAGATTGCTTATTAAGGAAGCGAATTGGTTGGGACAGGCCATATGTGTGTTTTACGTACTTGAAGATTTTTGTGATTATGCATTGAAGTGTTGACGCTGCATAATCATTAAATATAAGGTACAATAAATTTCATTTAACGTCGATGGTCTGGGTCAATATGCCTACAACACTAGCTCTAAGAGCTATTTCACCGACATGATATAACAAAAGTATTTCATGTTTCAACAGATAGGTACACATATAATAGATATTTACAGTGAAACAAAATACGTATAAAAATTACAGCTCCAAAGGTAACATGAGATTAAAGATCACAAAAGCAGTACACGCAACCCATTTAAGTAACGAGTATGGTAGTTCCATTGCTCGAAGCATGCACACTGTCAGCATTAACAGCATGTTAAAAGACAAGACAGCAAAATTAGTAAAATGGCATCAAAATAATATGTGTGCTAAAAGTTAAAATTTAGCCTTTAATATATATATATATATATATATATATATATATATATATATATATATATATATATATATATATATATACGTATCATGATAATTTTACATTGTCGTTGCTGAATTGTTTTTTACTGCATTTTTATAGACTATCCCGTAAGTCTCTCTGACCACTTTCGTGACTTTGCATTGAATATGAATGATATGCAGTGAACTAAAAATTTGCTGTATATTTACAGCATAACATAACCATTTGGACAAAGTCTATCGAGTAAACGTGCTAGGAAATGGAACAATGAGACATACCGTATTATAAAGAATTTTTGAGGCTGCAACTGCCATAAACATGAATGATATATACTGAGCCGAACACTGACTATGTATTTACAGCATAAAATAACTGTTTCAACTAAATATGTCAAGTACACGTGTTGGTAATTTAAACACTGAGACAAGAGGCATTATAAAGCAATTAGGAAACTGTACAATCCGTACGATGTTTTAAGAGATTACTGCGGATCAAAACGCCTCAAATCTGAAGCAATTGAAATCAGTCATATCACTAACAACAAGATAGCATACTAATTATGTACAGGGAGGTACGATAGGGTGGGGAAAATTCATACAGAAAAGCCAATACGTACGGACTTTGAAGGAAACTGGCTCAATTTGTTGAGACCCAATCACACTTCCCCTAAATGTCCTTACGCGAACGTATAACACACACACACACACGCGCTCGCGCGCACACACATATGATCTTCCTTCTGATTTTACCTATAAATCAACATTGCTTGAGCAGTAATCGGAAAAGTTATGAAAGAATTCATCCTGAGTGTATTTAAAATTTAACAAAATTAAAATGAAGTATGTACAGGACCTCTATATATCCCTATTAAGGGTCGGTCACAGCCATGGATCTTTTAGTCTCTATTTGTTTTCCCACGGACATTATATATATTTTTTTAGTTTAAACTTTGCTCATTTTTATCTCTGACTGTTGTATGGTTATGAATTTTTCGGTCTTATTTCTTAGTAACCTGTATTTGCAAACTTCACAACCTTTTAAAAGTAATTGAATGCAATCTATTCCTTTGCAAACTATTGACTTGTTTATCTTTTGGACTGATATGAAGTAAACGTGAAACCCTGTTTGACCGTACTTTGCTGTTTTAATCATCCGAGATTCGTCAATTTTGACATTCACATACATTGACACTTACGCAACACAATTTATGCTATACGTGAGTTTTATTTGGCGTTAATAGTTATAACTGAGTTTTATTTATACATGATATCTATCGAGTTAGTTACATTGCAACATACTTCATTGTGTTTCGATAATTTGTTTGATGTATACACAAAATTCAGGCCTTTATTACAAATGAGTTTATTTCTGTGATATCTGTTTATCTGTGATGATACCAATCTTGTAAGATCTTTAATTACAACATAGCGGTACCAATCAATCTTTATAAACAATAGCCCAACCAGATCGAAACATAATTACCAGGTCGATATAGCTGGATATTATTATTTCAGTCATTTAAACCGGTTGGATGCAAGATGGTTCAATTATTATATAAATATTTACGGATATATCGAGTTTACTTTCCAATGTTCCCGTCAACGTGTAATGTCAAACAGTCTGTACAGTCAAATATCCATCTTGTACATTCCCTCATTTTATGATCTCCATTTGTAGTAGTACTGAGATTTCCAATATCACAATTGTACGTAAAGGAAGTAAACAGAGGTGCATATATAGAGACAGTTTTTGAATTTCTCAATTTAACCCTTTCTTTAAGTTTTACGCGAAGAGTTCATAATACTGCAAGAATCACTACGCTCCAGAATCCTCTGTTAACCTACTACACACTACACAACCATTTAATTAATGCAGTGTTAATTAATGCAGTGTATCTGAATGCATTGATACTTTCATTGTAAGTGCGTATCTTGCATACATACATCCATCCTTATATCCATCCATATATCCATCCATACCTACCTACCTACCTACCTACCTACACACACACACACACACACACACACACACATGTACATACATACATACATACATGCACACACACACATACATACATGCCTGCCTGCCTGCCTACCTACCTACCTACCACATATATACATAGCATGTGTCGTCATCAATTTGTTTCCTAATTTTAAACGATGACATTAGAAGTGACAATCACTTTGACGATACGTGTGATTTATGCCAGATGGATGATTACACCAGCATTAGTCTTAATAATGGAAAATGATATGAAATGCAAAATATGTAAAAATTCATTGCATTTGCTATGACCTTCGCGAGATTTACGAACATGTCATTGACAGTGAAATATAAATTGTTAATAATCCCTGAACGAAATGAATTACATGAACACTGTTTTGATCTGACAATAGCTATATCCGGTCATATCAATTATACTCGCCCTGGTTCTTAAAATAGTCCATGTAAATTATCTAAGCATTGATTTATCATTTATCGCAACCACATACAAAGTTCACCAGGACATAATATTGCAAATTAAATTAACTCTGAACATATACAAAGAGAAAGTTTGAAACGTCAAATATGTCTAGAGAGTGTGCGATAGAAAAATCATGCATTAATAAATTCACACGTGGAAATGTTATAAATTATAAGCTAATAAAATCAATTCAACGTGTGGAATAAATAATATCACGGAAGCAATTGCAGTAAATATGAATTGTATTGCATGGACAAAATTACGCTCTTCATTTGGAATACAGGTGAAAATTAATATAATTCGTGGGGCAGAAATATGACAAGATGTTGAAATTAATTGAAGCAGTTACCGGGACAGACTATTTGGCAATTAGATCTATGATTGAACGACGAATGCTCTCAAACTACCAAAAAAGTCAGCTAATTCACAGCATATTGTTCTTCTTTGCTCGAATTGCTCGAGATGGTTCATATTGTGGCTGACTACAAGTTTCATGAGAGAATTTCTCAGGATTCGACTGCAGAGAGAGAGAGAGATATATATATTTAATATAGTCATTTCTCGGGGATATATACAACAGTCTTATTACAATAAGCAAATGAAATATCTACCTGCATATTACAGGCTATTTCATCTATCCTTAAATATGGGTGTGTGTTTGTGTCGGCTTTCATGATCGTCAGTGTTTGATTCTGTCTTTAAGCTGGACCCTCTGCTTTTATTGAATACAAGTTTCATGTTTCATTAGTTAACAAATCTCCAGGAAATCTCAGAGAAACAATATTCTTAAGGACTACATCTGGATGATGTAACTCTCCATTAACTGAGTTAAAGCGGTAATACATCGAAGATACAACAAAAGTTGCGCCTATTTAATAATAAATTTACTTTTTCTGTATCTGGTTGCATTTGTTTCATTGTGATAATATTTGCAAACTAAGCATCCATTGGCACAAAGTGAAGTCCTAGCGTACAATAATGGATTTTCATGGCATGATTAATGATCCCATGTCAAGCGGCAGATATAGGGATGCAAATCAGTCCGTCAGGTGATAACTTTAAATAACAAATATATTTAAGTACAATATTTATATCACTGTCTTTAAATTGTGTCTGTAACCCTTCCTTTGATTTCTCATTCAGGTGTGATCGAGCCTTCAATTACACTTAAGTGACATTTTTATCTCAGGCGTTTGTTAAATTGCTTCTGTGCTGACTGACATTAGATATTATTTATTACGACAATAAGGATAAAACACATGTCAAAAACGAAAAAAGCAATAACAGCAATCGAATGTACTGTACGGAGAAAGAAAAAGTAAAGAAAAAAAAAATGAATACAGAAAAACATCACATTGCATCATGAGAAAAAGTTTCTTACTGACATTATCAAAATGAAGAATATTTTTGATAATTTTGAAATCCTGATCGCATCCAAAAAGGTCTCTTGCACTCAGCTCCTCATCCAGCCGTATGTTACTTAATAATAATAAAAAGAAGAACGTAAAATGTTCTCCTTATACTAACATTAAAAAGAAAAAAGTTCCCTATGCATGACTGGAATAACTTCCTTAAATGATTCTATATTAATGTCAATCTTATTCAACAGATAACCTATATATTCACAGGCAAGGAAACATAGATAATACATATACTACTATGTTGTAGTTTCTCCCTTTAATCAGGATAGATTAAAGTTCAACAGTGATTCTTAATCAATCTGCCTTTGCATCATAAAACAATGCGTAGAAAACTCTCTTCACAGTCGGAATGCGACGAGCGATTTGTTGTCTCTACTCATTTTGGCCGATCCAAACTCTTATTTTATTTTGATTCGGGTTCAAAAACGAAACATCCTTCTTTCATCACATATGACAATCTCACTCAAACGTAGCTGGTCTATCTCTTCAAAATTGATTGAGTAGCTTCACGATTTCAACACATTTGTTACACACATCTTTTCGAGCTTAAAATGGTTCTTTAATATCGGCAGGTGTCCGGCTTGCTGCATGTGCTACAAATTATCTTTATTTGACATGTGCAAAGAAACAAACAAATTATAACAAAATATTCGGAACATTTCAAACACCCGTCGTGTTGGAGGAGACACAACACAATAACCTTTATTTTTCTACGAGGCTTGCTGCACATATTACTTGAAATAAACATCCTTTATAGCTCGATAGTCATTTTAGATTTGCATTCATGTTATTTTATCTCATTGTAGTCCATTTAAACAGTCTTTGATAATAAAAGTGGAGCACAACATGATGACAATATTCTGTCTGGTCTAATCGAGGCAAATAATTGGCAGAATGTTACTTGTGACATCGTAAACATCATTTACCCTGAGTCCTGAATCACTTCTGTCACGTATGTCTCGAAATCACTTCGTGGAATGATTATAACAGCAAATGACCATTCACGTGTTTTAATATTGTCGTGTAATATGTTAGAAATGTTTCCTTTCAAATGTAAACTCTATCCTATACACAAGGATGGAGGTTGTGAAATAGAGTCGAAGTTGTGTTTACCTGAATCAAGAATGACGTTTTTAAAAATGCATATTTGTATGTATTGATCATTTGCAAGCCTTTGTCATTAAATATGGTGGTATCAAATTTATTTATCTATCCAAAAGTTGATCGTATATGAGTGCATAAATATATAGATCGATATGTGTGAACGATGTGTGATCGATATGTGTGAACGATGTGTGATCGATATGTGTGAACGATGTGTGATCGATATGTGTGAACGATGTGTGATCGATATGTGTGAACGATGTGTGATCGATATGTGTGAACGATGTGTGATCGATATGTGTGATATGTATACTCAATCTATTTTTTAAATAATTATTTTTTGGCCCTTTGATTTCTATTTTGTCCAGTTTTCTGATTTTCAATATATCATTATCTCACAGGAAGTGATATTTTGGCGATATTAATTCTGCTCATTGCTCCATATTAAGACAGAAATCCGTTTAACAATCTTCAGTTTCTTTTACTGACTGCCGATTCGTCCAGAATTCTGAGTTTTCCCATAAAGATTGAAAATTAAGACTCCTAGTATTGATTCACATAATCTCAAGGAATACAACTAATAAGATTCAAATAATGTTATTAAAAAATGTATCCAATAGAAACAACAATTAGGACACACAATTCCTCCACCATTAATACTGGCCGCCATGCATAGCCTATCGTGTGCTGAAAAATGGCGTTAAACCTCACAATAACAATAACAGGACACACATACGCGTCTCGACCCTTGTACAGTCGTACGATTCATGAACTGATGAACCGCACAGTTTCACGGAGTTCTTGGGTTGGCCCACGCTTTTATCGGCCGCTCGCACCCTTCACGGATCCACCACATGTACAGTACACACGTACAGACAGCATACAGCCCCCTTGAATTAACTACGTCTACTTCCGTGGATCCACCACATGTACGTGAACACATATCGACAGCACGCAGCCCTAACTCCAGACAGCTCTAAACAGCTTTAGACAGCTTAAGACAGCTCTAGTCAGCTATAATAAAACCAAACTGGTCATAATAATGGGTTCTGAAAAAATCTCTAGATATATGTTAATACATTAAACTCTAATGGCAACTTGTAATTCAAAGTTCACAACGTTTCAAATCTGCGTTGTAATAAATGCATAATTACACGATATGACACTACAAACTGAATAAAACTTCGCATATCAAATAAAATATAAATTTAACACTTACCCCTATGGCTGGAGAACAACAGACAGCGTACACTCCTAGACGTGATCCAAAACGACCAGTGTGTTGGTTAGAAATTGATCTTCCTTAAATCCATTGGAGAGTGATTAATATTCAGGGAAAATACACGTGCATATCATGCTTTTAATGTCCATCGTCGCAAGTAATTTTCGGCGAGGTACATGATTAACAGTCGCTTACCTGGAAAAACACTTATTCACCCTAGATAACGTTGTACGCCTGTACAATGAAAAATAGTCAAAATAGTTCTAAGGCAAAACCAAATTATTTTTTGACCTAATTCTGTGACAATTATGCCAAGGTATTTAGTTGTTGCCCCAGCAATTACTCAGTAGACTAGCTGTATAAATAAGATCTTCCTCAGATAATAGATGAAGATCGGCTGTTAAATTTTGGTCAATATTTTTGTTCAATCTTGTAAGATAATACTGTAAAGTATTTCTCGTGCGCTTGCTACTTCATCGCTGGTCGGTTTATCTGATTCAAATTATTCTTCAAGAATATAGATGGTCATTTTCTAGAATCGAACCCACAAACTCCCGCACCCGAGGCGGACGCTGTAACCACTAGGCCACCGGAGAGGTCAATAATTTCATTAAGTTCAAGTGCAGCTGGATCAATAACATGAGGTTCTGCAGAGATTTTGGTCTCTGAGACCTTTCTTTTAAGTGAATTTGTATTTATATGAGATTTACCAGGGCGTGAAATCAAACCACGATGACAAAACCCCATTTTGTAGCAGATAAATATTATCCATACGATCATTAAAGTATTTCTAAACTGCATTATACGAAAATATTCTTTTTCCAGATCCGCGATGACCTATCATCGTGGTATAGTGTGGCTGAAGCGAACTAAAATAATTGGCTTTATATTGGTGCAATTACTTAAGCGTGGTAATATTAACTTGTTTGTTGGTATAATCTGATCGTCCTTGTGGCATTCAAATCTGCGAGTACATGATCAGGTAGATGTAACAGGTTAATACACGAGCCGTTTCAGCATTCGTTTCTATCAGAAGTGATATTCATCTGTTGCATTCTCTGTTTCATGACGGTTATATGACGAGAATTATTTTCGGTTTTACTTTTTTGCCTAACACGAGTAAAATCATAGCTTCCTCAAGGTGATAATAAAGACTCTGTCCAGATGATCGATTTGGGACTCCCACAATGATTGCAATTACTCGATTGATTTTTGGATTGTACTAAGAATTCTTATCTCGAGTAAATGTTTGATGTGCCTAGATTAATCCATGTAGTCTCGGATTTATGTGATGGTGTTCGTCAATGTCGCAGAATTATGTAAGTATATGTCAATGAATTGTGATCGTATACTAAATATGTGCTCCAGCAAGTGCTGATCCCATATGTAACAGGACAGACCTGAATGGATGCCGGGATCGAATGACAACATAACACAAGGTGATGAATGATGTTAATTTATATAAAAAATGAATAAAATTATATATATATATATATATATATATATATATATATATATATATATATATATATATATATATATATATATATATATATATATATATAACAAATACAGCGATTCTTTCACGCTCCAAACATACGTCTCATTCAAATACTCTGTCCAAACATTTACAAGTGGGGAAACAAAAACGATTCCAATGAAAGCGAGATTCAAATAATCTCCTGGAATGTAAATGAGGTTCAAAAATAAAGATTCAAATCTTATGTAAACAAAATGATTCAATTGTACTGAATTTACCAATTGAAACAAATATGACTCAGTCATTTGTACAGCCGTATGATTTATACACATCTTTATAAAACTTGCAAATTGTGTCCTCTGACAAACCATACGGCTCTCTCGAATTCTTGGGTTGGCCCTCACTTGTATTGGCCGTATACACCCTTCATGGATCCACAATGCACACAAGTTTACAGACTAGAGGTTTCGTCTTCGTATGGCCTTGGTGGTTACATCATATTCCATATCAACACACAGACTGCAAGATAGATAGCCTGAGATACCCGCACACACATAAGCACCGACAGCACACATTTTTCCTAGATTGGTTTGGCCCACTTGTATCGGTTACACCCTCCCATCATGGATCCACTATGCGCACATGCATACATATATACATACGTACAGACAGCTACAGGCAGCCCTAAACAGCTACAATAAAACCAAACTGGTCATAATAATAGTTTCAGGATTAATATCTATAGATATGTGCTGCTAAATTAAACTCTGATAGCAACTTGTAATTCAAAAGTTCACAACGTTTCAAATCTGCGTCGTAATACATGTATCATTTCACGCTAAGACATTAAAATCTGAATACGTTTCACTTATCAAATAAAACATAAATTTAACACCTACCCTTATGGCTGGAGAACACACATAGAGAACGTTCACTCCTTGACAAGTGTGTCAGTTAGAAACGCAACTTGCCTTAAATCCACTGGAGAGTGAGTATAAGGTTAAAATACCCGTGCTTACCATGCATTTAGTGAATATCGCCGCAATATTGTCTACGACGAGGTACATGTTAGTTCAGTTGCTTTCCTAAAAAAAAGTATTCGCTCTAGTTAACGTTGTACGCACGTACTACGAAAATGATCAAATCGTTCTAAGGCAAAACCAAGTTATTTCTTGCCTTATTCTGTGACACCATATAAGAAGATTCTTCTGGCTAGTTAACTGTCTTAGATTCCCATATTATATGTCATTGTATATTTGGCATTAGTAATGCGGACCGAATCGAAAATGAGCATGCGTTGAAAACTAAGTCTAGCGAAAATCTCTCAGTAAGTCCATTTTGATAAAATGGAAAATGATCGTTAACAACTTCTACATCAAATGGGATACACAATCGAGACGAATAGGCATCTGCCGCAGCCGTGATGGCAGTTGCACTTAAAGCTGCACCGGTAGCACCAGTTCGCCTTCGAGTAACATCGTCGTTGGCACCAAGGTCATACCTTGATAAACTGAATTGTTAATTTCATATCGGTTTAACAATAAATCTTGATAAAAGACAAAAACACATAATCGTCCATAAATTGTATGCTAGTACCCTCACATTTAGAAAGGTCGACGTGGCATGATTGCTAGACCACCATTATATAAAGTCTACCAGCTGAATCTGTAATTGGTCATCCGCCGTTGAAGTTGCATCAAGATTAATTTTAAATACCAATAGGGTTGATTCTGGCACAATAACACCATATGGGCCTAAATTCAGAAATCTGACTGATAGAAGTTGGTTTTGTCTGCCGTAGATTGATTATTGGAAACAACCACGGTGTTTTTTCCTTTGGGCCCATTTAACGACGTGAAATCTACTGGGATACAGTCTGGTTTCATATTGTGACAGCATTATTGTTAAATGAATTATGAATTAAAATCTGACAAGGCCTTTTTTCTATGTAGTAGCCGTATATGGACATTCTGAGTCTTTATTTCCAGACGTCCATCGTCGACTGAGTGTAATAATAATATGTTATAGGAAAAATTAAAATTCTGGGCTGGTCGGCATCGTGAGTTTTAAGTTTCAGATCGTCAATCAGATAAAAATAGTACTATTCTTAAATGGCCTAATTATTATTAGGTCCACTACGTGTACTTCCAACAGTTTTACTTCCACGCTTATTTCTACTAGATTCACATCAACAGTTACTGCGGCGATTGCTGTTGGTACTAGCACCACAATTGACACTATAATCTTTCTTGCAAGAAATCCAATTCCAGCCGTAGTATATTGAAATAATATTGATAATATTGTTATTATTATTCCTGGATGTTCAATGGTTGCTGCTGCGGCAGTTGATAATAACCAATCTGTCGATTTAATATCTTGCTTAATCATTGTAGTAGCAAAATGCGTTTTCAACTCTTATGATTGTATGTAAGTTGCTAAGGCTGGACAATTTTAGTCAGTTTTATATCAGTCTGCAGACATATATAATGTTTGTATTTTGATATTATTTGAAAGGCGACTTGTTCAGATTATTTATTTGAGTTTCAAAGTGCTCATTGAACTAAAATATTATTTGGTACTATTGTGAATTATTCGAATGAGTTGTGGACAATGTGATTTGGATACATCAAGAAGTTCGCGGCCCGGTGTATTCGAAGATCTGAAATTCATTCGAAATAATCGAGTCTTTTGGACTATATTTTTAGGACTGTTTTGGATTCAATTTATAAGACTGTAAGTTCTTCTAAAATTTTTATTTTATAACATTGATAATTATATTATTTGTGAAATATTACAAAACTTGTTGGTTTTGCTTTTTCTGTTACTTAGTTTATGATCATAACAATACTTTCTCCTGTACCCGTAGTGTCAAGATAGTAGATCATAATTTCCGATATGAAAAACATAATAATTTCAATTCGAAATGCTGTTCTTATCATCCTCAATTTATAATTTTCATTAAATTTGATCGTTGTGTTATGAATATTAAACAACGTGGGCTATTATTTTAACAAAGTTTTGGGGGTTTTACGTTTGTAATAGAGTCTGGGAATTTTGGGATTTCGCCAGCATTATGTGACCGTAGTTCAGGTATTTTAGATCCTGCTTTAGCCTCAGGTGTCATGTTAGAATTATCATAT
Source organism: Sinohyriopsis cumingii (assembly GCA_028554795.2). Taxonomy (NCBI): domain Eukaryota; kingdom Metazoa; phylum Mollusca; class Bivalvia; order Unionida; family Unionidae; genus Sinohyriopsis; species Sinohyriopsis cumingii. The sequence continues at coordinate 36,404,098 of CM068834.1, read as the reverse complement.
TTTTATAAGTTTCCATCAATTGTTTTAATACGTTTAAATGTGTGATTTGTATTTTTAACGTAGCTTTAACACTTGTTCAGTCATATTGCTACGATGTCTGCAGTGTGGCAGTTTATAGTGATGTCTACCACTGGGGCATCATGCTGTTGAGATGTAGCATTATTTTCCATCTAGTTACATTATCCTGACACCAGGCCGACGAGTCCTAGCGTTTAAACCTGTACCTTTTCCTAACAGCAAATTTATTATCATCCATGTATATACTAACTTTCGTGCATTATTACAAATTCAACCATCATTGTAATAAACATTACCCACATCTCTGATACAATCTTTTATCCTAACATCCTACTATGAACTCTTCCACCACGTCAGGACCAGTACCATATACGGAAAGTAACTTTATTAATTTTATTCGTTAATATATCGACTAGGTTTTCTACGACTTCTGATGATTCTGATCATGTATATATGGTAGTTTCGGACCGTAGACTATTTCCTGGTTCTTCCTCAGATGTTTTTGTCATGGATGTGTCCTCCTTGTTCAGCCCGTGAAAACTCATTTTCTTCTGACAGAAGAAAATATTTTAGGGATATTGGGCTTACTGAAAGTTGCTTTAGTCATTATTAAATTTTATCGAAAATAAATGTTTGATACCGCAGTTGTAAATCAACCTCGAATTATTAAATATTTTAACATTTAATATACTTGTTTCTGTCATATATTTATCAATGATAGGTCTATCAACTGATATTTTGGTCTCAAGAGGTTTATCTATTTTATCGAGAATAGGTTTATCAACGGTGGATTTAGTCTCTGAGACCTTAGTGCATGATACTTTAGTTTCAACAGGTGTATCTGCTTTATCAACTGCAGACCTATCTGCAACATGTAAATAATAAATAAATAATAAAACACCGTGGCGGTTATGACGGTAGTGACTTTCCAACACTTAAATCTAGTTTCAGAACTCATCTTCGAGATTATTGCGTCGAATTCTTATTGCAACGTTTATAAGAATTTGTCACGAGAAGTTCTGTACTATTATTGTAATGCAAATTAAAATAATTTTGACGTTGCAACATACGATGGATCATCTAGTGATACTCCAAGTACCATTCCGCCACTTATAGTCATTCCATTGTTAGGGCAGATAATAATGACCAAATATATGTATAAATACTTCTGGTTAACGGGACTATACCATCATTTGTAAAACCAATGACTTCAAATCACCAACGGCTCAATAGAATTAACTGATCCATTATCGGCTATTGATTTATCTTGGGCTATATAATCGATGTATTTGTACGTGTAGTTTAATTTCCATTTACATGAATGGGAATATACCGTTTATTCTGAATCTGATCTGGAGCCCGATCAACTTCAATAAAGTATGTTTGTCTAAGGCCTTTATGTCTGCCAATACTTGTTTGCCAATCGTGATTGGAGCAACTTCATAACCGTTGCAGATATCCAAATAGGCATTATGATCGTACTTATAATTCACTTCCTTTTGACCCATGTGACCGGTCTGGCAATTTGACCTTCATTTCATGAGAATATTCATAACTGTATAATAAACGTGATATTACATAAACGAATTTACCATTGACGATATTTTGCCATAAACTCGCTTAGATTCGCTGCTAAGTTGATGTTCTAAAGAAATCCCATATCCAGTTGATGCATTTGTCACTGAAAGAGTATCATGAGACGACACAAAGACTTTGGATAAAAGCAAGCGTCTGCGGTTCTATTTGCGGCAATTACTCGTGAGATGTTCCTTGTGGAGACGAATAAATATTTTTCCAGTTATTTCTATGTCGGCATCTCACCTATTACAATATTCGGTAGTAACATTGAATAATATAGTGCTTGTAAATGATCTATCTGCGGCATAATAAACCTGTCAATGACAGATCAGTGGCAATGCCATTACGACGTTTTTTATGATGGCCAAGCTTTGGATCGCTGTGGAAAAATATAATTTTATTATTAATAATTGTGCCCGCGTCCAAATAAGATCCAGACACTTTCTGAGCAAGTTCATGTTGGCTCGTCACGTCCAAATTGAAGAAGACAATTTACCAATCTATCAATGAAGTTATACGTCGCAGCATTCTAATTCTGTTGGTCTATTTGCTCGTTTGACTTCCGCAATGGTATCATGTTCAAACCAATCGAATTTAGGAGTCATTATCTAATTATTAATAGTTATTAATAATCATGCACAACATTTTGCAGCCAAATGTGTCCACTGGAGACAATCTTACATTATATTTCATTATTGATAATTCATCTAACAATGTTGAAAATGCATTAATTGAAACCTCGCACGTGGTAGGATGGTATACAATTTCATCTAGTGCTTACAGTGATACACAATCAAGTAATTGTCCGATTGTTATTTGGATAATTCCTGCTGGTTAATATAACGTCTACACGTTAGCAGGAATAAAAAATTACTATACCTATTTTGGATACGGTATATAATGATTCAAATGCAACTTCGACAATTACTATTCCGACTGGAGTCGTAGCAACGCTAGGTACATTAATTGTATGCCTATATGGATTTACACAAACAACGTTTACGTCAGGGACTTAAACATCTAAGACGCAGTTAGGATCTCGTAATATTCATAGAACTTATATTTTGTAGATCAGATTAATACGTTAAATACATCACCATATATCTGTTAGATTAACTGATATCCTGACGGAACAATTTGGAGACGAACAAGTATTTGTACCAAAGCACACTTTATATGGTGTTGATTACACGCGGATCATATTTATGAAATTACTGTCAGAGTTCTTGATGACATCGGCGACGATGTTGATGCTACATGAACGATGCTGAATTTTATATTTAGAGACCAAAGTATCAGAGACCTAAGACTGATAACCTAAAGTTTCTATTATAAATGCGGGTCCTTCCCGAATTCTGATTTTGCATATTAAATATTAAAATTACACCCAGTTTCATGAAGAATATTCTTCCTGATTATTGGCGTCGGTTTGATTATACAGAGACTATTATCTGTAGCACACAAATTATCTTCACATGCGGTTAGTAAAGAAATATGTTGATAGCAGCCCCAGACGTTGCTTTGGTGTTCTCGTTAAATGCCGTTAAACGATCGCCGATTTGCTTAATTATAGACTTCCTAAAGGTCTCCAGCTAAAAACAAATTCAGCGTTGCAACAACCTTGCACTAAGGTTGTGGCAACATTGTCATATAAATATTTGGTAACGTGACTGGTGAACCTACCGGAATGCTGCTCAGACGTTATTGTTTAACGTGTTATGTAACATTTCTACAACATTCACAATCTATATTAAAATGCAAAAAATGAAAAGTGCTTATGTTTCTGAAACACGTATGCCTCACTGCTGGCAAGAAAGTCCAACTCTACAATTAAACATTACACAAATGTCTCTTGGACACCGATAACAACTTGATTGATGTATATCTTAACAAGTTATGGACAATACGATGCAACGTGGGCACAAATTGAATTTTACCCAGTTATTAAGACCAGCGAAGATGAATCACCATATTGACTTGTAGACTCGAAAGGTGAGGCGAGTTCAGGCGATATTCGCGAACCAGCTGGATAATGTGTGATGATGTTTCAGTTGAAAATGTGGACATTTAAAATGTCAGGCACCTAAAGGTTTCACCATTAAGCCATGGAAATTAATAATAGTATCAAATGTTTCCCATTGGAATTATGTCAAATAAGTTTCTGTCAATCAGATATAAAACGAGTCATACAGGAACATACAAAAAAATAAACAAAAATATAATCAAATAATTATTATCATTGATGGAACTACGTATGGAATATCTGCAATTGTTACTGCAGCCTTTACACCTTTAGCGTCGCTTAGTGCAGCTTATAAGATTAATGAAGCAAATGGAATTACTTTTAGTGTCATTATTTCTGCCGCGTCGGTTCTTGATACAATTGAAGAAAAAAATAGCACAACGTATATTTAAGAAAGTGCAGGAACATGATCGCGTTCTCAATATTGCCACTAACACAAATTTGCAATTTCAAAAGAAAACTCATCTCCGCTGTCTGAGTGTGAATCATCGGACGATGAATCTGTCATAATAGGTGATATTCGCCATAAATTTAATAGTGATATTAACAATGTAAATGGAAGTACAGATCAGTTAACTGAACCCCACACTCAAGTGTTACATGCGACCAACATCCCAAATGTTTACTTTAATCGCTGCCCAAGTAAAGACTATAAATACATATAAATACAAAATATATATCACTTCACTTTAAAAAAAGAAAACGAGGCTATCGAAGCACTTGGTATCCCGACGGGGTTATTATTCAATGTAATTTAAAATATTTATACGCCTATCATTAAATGGCGATAAGCGTGCGTTTAAAGATTCAAAACACATATAAGAAAGAATTGCACATAATAGAATGCGCAAAGCAATTATGAACAATATGACTGAACAATATAAATTTTATTATGAATTAACATGAGGGCGGTCAAGGATATTATGAATTCGAAGGTGATTATATTGACGGAGCTGCATGTGGAATGTATTATCGCATGGACTAGTTTCATCTGAAGTCACTAAAAAAGCAATTCATGGATTTAGATGCGTTAATGAAAATATATTTTTGGCAGTTAATTTACAGCCATGACTCAGAGAACCATTAACCATCGCGTCGATTAGAGCTTTAATTGTCGAACGAGAACAGTTTGCAGAAAAATGTGAATGTGTATAGATGGATCAGAACTCCAAATGCCGAAGATCATGCTACACCATTTTGTTCTGCCATTGTTGAAGAAAATAAATCTTGGAAATATTTACTAATCGGCTGATATCTATATGCTTTACTGAATATACCCATGAATATGATATTCTCGGATTAAAGAAATATGATAACCAACCATTCACAGATCATCCTATATCGTCATAATTAGAATTTCCATATGTCCAACTTATTGCAGAATCATTACTTCTGCCAATAACCATGAGTATTACATATAAGAATGGTGAAATTATTTATATTATTTATGATGATAAAAGTTATAAAAATTATATTCCTGAAAATCATCTTTCAAAATTATTTGCAGGCGAAATTGATTTTCTTGAATAAAATGAGAACAGATACAATACATATATAATTGGCCGAAATTAACTCGTGATCGTAATGGCGATAGATTCATATAATCAATTAATCATTTAGGATAATATGCATCTGAACACGAAAAAGTCGATGTTAATAGAAATATTTAAAAGCCCTTGATTTACCTGACATTGTTTCAGAAGATGTATCAGAGGTAAAAGAACATATTAAGGGGGCAAATACACCTCGGCAGAGTAAACTGAGGCCTATACCGAAGTGATGGCCCAGTGGAAGTTATTTCTTGAATATCAGATTAAAGGTAAAAAGAAAGCACTAAAATGTTATATCAGCGTTGTGGATCAACATTGAAAACCCATCGTGAGGAGATTATATTATCATCCAATGGCCCCAATGGCCAAGACCACCAATACTAATTAATCCGACATGGTTAGAACTGCATGGATTTATCGACGGTGGACTAACATCAAAAATGTCGTTTAATAAAATATCTATTGAATTTCTGACAAAATTAAATTATAGATTGTTTCAACCAAAAGTAAGTAGTCAGTAAATAGTTATTGATGGTTAAAAATTACTGAAGGTTCATTGAAGACGACCAAACTTCTAGACCATATGCGGATTCGTCCATAATATGATTTGTAATATTCGATATTGATAGGAAAACTCAGAATTCTTGGCGAATCGGCAGCCAATAGAAACTGTAGATTGTCAAACTGATGCCTGTATTAATATGAACCGATGAGCCTAATAATAATGATGAAATATCACTTCCAATGAGATAATTTTAATTCGTCAATCGGAAATGGGACATAATATAAAACACCAAAAAATGAACATTTTAATTTTAACATACTGATGCGAAATACTTCTAGAGAAAATATAGTAATTTGATTAATATCGGATTATTTTTTTCTTCTTCTGATATTAAAACATTATACAATGGTTTTAATTAGAGACGATATACATTAAATCACATTAATAATAACATTAATTCTTGTTGCTGTATCTGATAGTATAACATACCGCGGCGATTTCAATTAGAGAAAACCAATTTTATATATCTATAAAACATACATACATTTGATGTCAAATAGGGGATTTTACAAGTGATAGAAATGTGATAATTTACTGGACTGAAATATGATAAATATTTTTAAGGCCATATTCATAACATTATAACCAAAAACTGAGCAATTTCTAGACGCTTATTTCGTGTACTGGTAAGTATGTCTGTCTCGTTTGCAATCTAACCAAAGTCAAATCCATTTTTTTGCGTTTTATCTTCGATGTTTTGAATTGGCCGTTTTGCCTTGAATTTGGAATGAGAATTATGTCACAACTGACATGTTCTATGCGAATATGCACAAAACAAAGCATCAGAACATAAAACATAAACCTCTAATAGTATCACGAGGGTTACAGTAAGAAATCTGCTATCAATCTGTTATACATGTTGCTGGCCATTCATTTGAACATAAAATAAATAGACAAGTTGCTTGCTCCTAGTCAATGAGTGATATATTAACGTCAATATAATTTAGTGCCAGAAAGCACGGAATATATATCAAGGTGGAAAAGAAGTTGATTAGTTGTTCTGTTAAACTCTGGATAAACATAGATTAAAGCTTAACATTCTGCTACAAACACTGTTCCAGTGATTTGAACGTTTGAAATAAATACCTCTCGTTACCCATAGTTGCTGTGTTTCACCTTTTTTAATATATTTTTTTCTTTTCATTAACGCACGAAGAAACAACGGCTTTATATGAAGGCAATAGACGACGTCCATCATGTTTATATATACCAATGTAAGTTGCTTGAGTGGGCTGCTGAGCGATACATTATATCTCACTCACACACACACACACACACACACACACACACAAACACACACACACGCATACAGACACACACACTGACACAGATATATTATATATATATATATATATATATATATATATATATATATATATATATATATATATATATATATATATATATATATATATATATATATATATAAACTGAATATAAACATATACAGAGAAAAATGTTTGCAAATAAAAAAAAACATATAAATATGCATAAGTGTTAAAACCATTATTCCATATTCCAGCTATTAATTTTTGAAACAGAAGTTGGAGCGTATTTCGTAATTTACATCCTTGTGCACTGTGGCTGATTTTACGTTTGAAGATCACGGCCCAAACTTGTATCAGACAGTAGGAATTCGTCAATGATCAATGGCTGTCATTTTCTTCCATGTAAAATTTATTAGACATACGTGATAGAAATGATTGAAAACGATTTGTAAATGATGGTAATTTGCGGTGTCAGAAGTATTATTCTGCCTAATATTTGCCTCGATTACATAGACATAATGTTCTGTCGACTTTATACGATGAAATCCATCATGTTGTCAATCAACCACAAGTAAAATGAATTCCATCGGAAAAGTTCTAAATATGGCCGTTAAAATTGGAATGTAGTTTATTTATGGTCTTGTATTCCTTGCAAATTCGAAGTGTCATTTTGTCTTTACCTTTATTTTTAGTTGCTGAATATTGTTCATCGGAATAATAATTTGGCAACAAGTTTCACGTGTTTATGGAGATTTCCCATTAATGCAAGACGAAAAATCAGCTTTAGAAAACGTCAATAGACGTAAATTATATTCGTATCAAACAATGGACATCATTTTAGCGAACTGACGAGCGATACAATGATCTCTCTCTCCCTCTCTCACACACACACACACACACACACACACATATATATATATATATATATATATATATATATATATATATATATATATATATATATACATCGTGCTATCATATAATACAAAGTTGGATTGATGCTTAAATTGGGCACAAACGTATCCGATGATAAAGGATTGGAGAATATCAATACATACATATATACATATATGCATAATTTAGAAATGTTATATCCTTGTAGTTTATACATTTTGAGACAAAACCTCGAGCATTCTTCATCATTTCCATCCTTGTGTTAGATTTCACTTTTCAAGGGCACTATCCAAACTTGTATCAGACAGTAGGAATTCGTGAATGATCAATGGCTGTCATTTTCATTCCATGTAAAATTTATTAGACACACGCGATAGAAATGATTGAAAATGCTTTGTAAATGATGGTATTTTACGGTGTGAAAAGTATTTTTCTGCCAAATACCTGACTCGATTACACAGACATAATGTTCTGTCGACTTTATTAGACGTAATCCATCATATTGTACATTACAGGCATCACGACTTCCACTCTGTCTCAGCCATAATCAAACGTTCTAAAAATGACCGTCGAGCTATGAATGTCGTTTATTTCAGGTCATGTATTCATGTATAGAGGAAACCACGCGGAAACAAAAATGCTACCAGATGTGATGTCTCGTCAAATCCGAGGAGTATTTGAAAAAATCTGAGTATTTTTGTTAGAACTTGTTTGTTTCTTTGAACGTATAAATAAAATAAATGCCGATTGATAGCTCCGCTTCCAAGACACAAAGAAGACGAGTTTTGCTTTCAAGAACGACCAAACATTCCCATCATGATCTGTATCTGCCCACTAATGTATTGCTGCCAGCTGATGTGTTTGAGTTAAATTTCATGACACTGCCATGCACCTGAACAAGTTAAATCCTACACATTACTTTTAGTCACCAGGTTGGCTTCGAATTTGGTGTCAAACGCCAGCAACGAGTTGGAATTGGTCACCGACATTGATCAACATCTATTTATTGAGCTATCTTTTCGTGGCGTGATTTCTATGTAGAGTCATATATATACGAGTGCGAATAACATAAACGTGGATGGGTATGTCCGCTGCTCCTAACAGTTACATCATGTATCAGGATTAAAATAACCCCAATGAATATGCAATGATGCGATGTATACGCAGACATGACACAACGTTGTTTCGTAGATGAATTTGATACCAGTGATTATCCGAAAGAACATCCGTTGTTTAGTCACAGCAATGGAAAGGTTGTTTGTAAGTTCAAGGATGAGTGTGCAGGTAAACCATTCGAAAAGTATATGGGACTGCGACATAAAATGTACTCTGTTGTGGTGGGAACTTACAGTTCCACCGGTGTAGGCTCCATGAGCTTTAAAAAGGCAAAAGGTGTTCCACGTATAACTGTGCAAAAGGATTTCAAACACAATATGCACATGGAATGTCTTCGAGACCGACGCAAATTCTCACAAACTTCAAATATGATAAAGCATTAGAAACATCGCATGGGGTTTACCGATACACTGAAGTGATTTTGTCCCCGCTTGATACTAAGCGATGGATACTCCCCGACGGAATCACTACCTACGCGTTTGGTCATCACGCTGTTGTAATCAAATCGTGCATATGACTTCATTGTTTAGTGCTGCTATGATTAATGGAATATGTGCTACTCATTTGAGAGACCATTGAAGCTTCATCAACAATTCTTGTGCTTACTGATGGCCGAATAATCGTTCTGCAAGTGTGCGATTAAATCTTTCTGGAATAGCGTGGTCATCATGAAAGTCGACATATCCAGCACGAGCTCGCACACGATGTTTTGTCAACAAGGCACTTACAGATCCAATAATTTTTTTTACCATCATTCATTTGTAACAGCTGTGCCGTATTAGGGGAAAGCGTTTATAAATGCGTTCGAGTGCATCTGCAACACTTGCAAAATCGTTTGACGTCAATGGCTCTGCATTTTTGTACCTGCTGGCACCATATACATGGGTTAACGTGTACTTTTAGGTGCACAGTCAACACTGTCGATCAATGACATGACATATGGAAGAACTAAAAGATCACGCTGATGGACCTTGTTTGGTATTTGGACATCAAGGTTTTCTTGGTACTGGCAAGTACATTTGCCAAAGAACTTGTGTGGCCAACCATGTTCAAGCAATCCGATGAGTGACTTTTCCACGGCGGCTTCGAACTCCCCAATATTCACTCGGAATGTAGAATTTTTGATAACATCCGACATTGTGTGTCCATTATTTGTTTATATTAATATTATTTGCTTTTGACTTTTGTCCGCGAGATGGAGAGCCTGCGAGTGCAATCTTGGCTTTGAAGAAGAGCTCCTTTTACTTTTTCATCTTGTGGTTAGTTCTCCAACACCTGGTTCCTCAATGAAATCATGAATTAGAGCCACGTCTGCACGTTCACGTGCATGGATATCGTTTGATGTTGGACACATTTGGTCATGTCAGTAACACGGAAGGATCGACACGATTCATAGGTACTTCAACAGGTTTTGGTTGATTGTTATAATCGAGTCGTAATCAAGCCGTGTACCGACCTCACATTAATTGTATCCAGGAATGTGTTTTTCACAATTATATTTACTGCCTGATGTCCCCGGTAATTTTGTTAATGCAGCAGCGATATCACCCATGACTGGTTTTTTAAACCCTGCGAGTTTGTGGCCGATGGAATAGAAGTGAGATGCTTTACATCGGACAAAAGTTCCAATAATCACTGTTCGTCCATTACGTGTTTGAACTCGAGCTGCATACAACATCGCACACAGTATGAAGACATGATTGTCTTATATACTATATTTTTCAATGACATCATGAAAAAGGAATTCTCAGATGCTTTTAGAAAAAACAAACACTTAAAAATAATCAAAGATTTCACCGTCAATGACTTTTTTGCACAGGCAGCACACAAACTATCAAAGAATGGTGATATATTTTAAACTCATTTTGTGCACTGATCATTGTCACAGTTAGATCAGGATAAACTCAACGGTTGTTGAATATAGTTTTACGATGGTTGAAGTGGGATAGATGTCCGTGATTGCATCATAAGCAAATTGTCAGCCGTGTTATGACGTTTTAAAAGACTATCAAAAAGCGACCTGATTGACAAGGGTGCGATCGCCATCATCAATGTCTTTTCGACCATGGATGATGCACCTGCAGTTGCCGATTTGGATTCGAACGAAGCAATCTTATATCGTAGGACGACGTATTGATGCTTGAGACCAAGTTAATCCAGCACAAATATTTTCACGAGGTTGGCATAAAAGAACGTAGTGATTTACTTGGCTCAGTTATACTTACAGATGCCTAAAGTAGTGGGAGACGACCGTAACATGTTGATGATATTTCGCGGCATTACCACACATAGTCATGGAAGTATTCATCGGACTTAATGTGCCACAGACCACACATGGAATGAATTTCGTAGAATTTTTGTGAGTATCACTAAGGATCAGTTGTAGTTTACTCACTATTTATTTGATTGGAACTTGCAGGGGCAAGAAGATCATGCCGGTCTAGGCATGGACATGTCCCCTCCGCGTCAATGTAATAATTTTAACAATAATCGAATATGTGCCAGTGATGTCATACAAGAGTATGAGAAGCGACACCGTAAAGCAGCGCTAAATGGAATAGAAGAAGAACACGGTCATGTTCGTAAGATATTTCAACGAAGCAAGGATAAAAAGATAGAACATCTCCGGAGACGATTTCGCGTTTGCCAGAGGCGAGTGAGACATTCACAGAAGACCTCGGAAAAGCTTCTTTGTGTACTTGGAAAAACATCCATATACTCAATGAAGACATTAGAGACGCATCTACAGGGATACCAGACCTGCCATCTGAGTACAAATTGGAGATGAAATTACCGGTTCGATACTTTGATGAAAGAGCTTCACAAATTGTATACGTGACTCTCTTCGCAAACCTAGCAATAGGATCAAACACATGATAAAACCTCTATCAAAGTCACATGATAATTACATGGATAAAGAATAGCCTAAAATGGCATTTAGGGAGTTTAATGGAAATAAATAAACTACCGGTTAACGGTGGAAGCATGTAGAATGCATTTTAGAGCGGAAGACCTGACCTGAAGTAGGTGACGTTGTATGGACAGAATTTATAACAGGGTGATACACACCTCAACCAGTGATGCAATTACAACCACAACAACTTCCTAGAGACTCGGACTCTAAATATGTTACAGAGGAAGATCTACAACGTATGCAAGACGATCAACGTGCATATCATGAACAACAACAGTATCACGCATCAGGCATACCTGAAACATCCACACCTGATTCAGCCAAAACGTGCACCATCACCGAAAGAATTAAGACAACGAAAACGTCATCCCCAAATGATCCGCTGCACCCATACGAGGGCAACAAAGTAGTGTAACACCATTGGTAAAAGAGTTAGCAACAAAAATTGCTACAAAACAAACATAACCAAAAGAAGGAGGTCTTCACGGATTGAATGACCCTAATGACCTAGCAAATCGATTGGAAACACATGTGGATTTCATTTTGTGCGGACAACAACGAACCATAGTCATTAATGAAGCCACACCGATTTGCCATATATTGCTTACCAATGACATTATGGACAGAATAGTCATGGCTCGCTGATGCATCAATTTGTTCAAAAAATCAATGATGTATACGACGAACGAAGTTCGTACACTGATGATGAGTTCTGAAACGATTGAAACGCTTCGTGGGTAAACACTTCATGTTTTGCGCTAATTCTATGCTGCCGTGCAACAGATTCCTGTAAATACAACCCAGATCATGACAAACGATGATCACAATATCGTCAATGAAACCATAATTCAGTGTGACATTTTCTGCACCTGATACTGCTAGTGAATCACGCATGCTTGATATCACACTAGCATCGCTGCGAATTATTACAGTTGGCCTAATATCCGATCACATCCGTTTGGTGGCCTTCCCGCAGGTAACTAATGTCTGTTTTCAGCATGTACTGGTGCCACCAGGAACATTATTGAACTTTCTGATGGCGCATACGACATACAAAATATCAATGAAGAAGTTGAGTGGTCAACACTGACTTTGTGGATGTCTGTGCTAGAACTTTCACTAACTCCAGAATCACGTTTGTTATACTTTATGCAGTCGGGAACCATGCAAACACTGTCGTTTCTCGCATATACCGCAGGTGCACACCAATCAACTGGTAACGTTGGACGACTCACTTGGTAAATAAGTACCTGCGGTGGCATTTCTTCACCAAAATATGTGTTTGTGGCGTTTCAAAATGTAAATAGAGATACGTCAAGTACACACTAAGATGATAGTTGACACTTAGGAGTAACGGAAGCTTTTGTGTGGTTAAACGGTCATCAGGACCATTCTGAAGAAATCCGGCTTGCCTATGCAGTAGATAATTCTCATACAGCACGTGCATCTCAAGATGTGTGGTCATACACAGACCAGCATCAAATACCGACACTAGTTTACAAATTTCCCAACAAGACTGTCGTACATTGTACCCGACTGATTACCTTTCACTGGAACACCTTGAGTTGTTCAGACAGTCCGTCGACGACATACATTTCCATGCACCCAGCAGCTCCAGCTGTTGATAATTACAGATGTTATGCTGTGATAATTTCTGACAAACTCTGTTGCTGGAGGGTGATGGTGACCAAATGAGGGTCATCGATTGATCTGTGGAAATTCATAATTAAATTTGTTACATTGTCAAATAATAATGTCGTATCAAGAAGTGAGGGTGGACCTTAATGAAAGTCAGCTGGGAAGAAGTAAAAATGATTGAGGAGTCACAATGAAATTTTCTTCAGCAAAATTAACTGGAAAATGTCTTAGTGTGGTTCATTCAAAACTAACCCGTTCAGCTTAAATGCGGCCAAGCACAATAACACCTCGGTTTGATTAAAAATATCCAAATCTGCTTTGATACATGCAATAAGTTTGTAGAATATTTCGATTCCTTAGATTTCAGCGTTGTTAGCAGCAGCTTCTCTGGCGGATGTAAAAAGCTGCGGTGTTAGGAGTTGTTGGAACTGTATCTGGGATGGCACTGAAATTAGAGACGCTGGTGTGTCGGTTAAGTTTATCAAAGCCTATGTTGACACATTCACTGATACGATAAAAGACAAACAGATCGCATAATAGCATCAATGAGCAAAATTAATTGAGTATTAAGTAAAGAAGGAGAAGGATATTATCATCTTAACCATAACAAATAGTCGACTTATTTTCCTTAACGTAAGTATTTTTTATAAACTTAAACCTAAATGTGACAGCCCAAGCGTTGACTGCACCACCAGGTGCAAACACTCGACGGCATTGTTTCTATAACGGCGAAGAGTCATTAACCGATGAACCCAACCCGGATAAGTTTACATTAAGTTCATCAAAGAATATTTTATGCCAACAATGACTCTATTAGGATGGAATGTTATTCAACAAGGATCACTTGTTTGGGTAACAGTTATTGGGCAAAGACGATCGTTAGATATAAAAGGTATAGGTGTAATCGGTGTGTTTTAAAATGAAAAGGTCGTTTACCCTTAGAACGCACAACTGGCAGAAAATTAACTATTCCTCAATAAGAGGTTTTATATAATTGTATGAAAACTGTGCCAGTAAAAATGGTAATTGGCTAGAAGAACGTGTGCGCATTGCACCTGGATCGGACAGGGTCATCCAGTAGTGCTATTTTACGCGATTATAGTATTAACAGAAGAACTATGACCCACACTGAGTGTTTCCTATATGAGAAAAAAAAATCGAAACTGAAATCACGTTAATAGTGAAATACAAACGTGAGTGTTTGTTGGTAGATGCTATGTGTGGTCTTGCCACTGCACCAACGGTTGGTCTTGCTTTGGCTGGAATGGCAACAATGATCATCATAGGTGCATCGATATGAATTATTGTCGTGGCTGTATCGATAGTAAACACGGTCTCTGGTGGTGCTAGACATTTAATTTTGATATGATTGCACTCGCGAATACGTGTCTATACAGAGCTACTTGCAGTGGCACAAAGCAGTCTCAAAACAACTACAAACTATTCGGTGGCAATTGAGAATAGTTCGCACAGCCGAACCGGAGACTGTGCAGGCGGAAATGTAAAAATCATTGACATTTCCGATCATAGATAAGGAAGCGTGTAGATGATTTTCAGACAAAAAGGTCAACTGAACCTATCTTCCCTTTCGTTTATCATTAATGCTAATCATCCACTGGCCCTACATTAAAAATTACTTGCTTACTAAGTCATGGGGGGTTGGACGATGCTGTGGTGACTGGTAAGGACGCGAAGCGGCAAAAAAAAGTAAAACACACAATATCACATTTCTCGAATGCCTAGTCGTGAAATTCTCTTAACCTGACTATGCTATTCTAACAGCACATTTTTCGGCCTTAAGAATTGTGAAACATAGCTGAACTATCTTTCTTTGCAACAGTACACGAGATATCCATCTACACTCTGACAACTTACCGGCTCATACATTTGATGTCATGATAGACTTCCTGTAAGAGCTAAGCATCCACACTTTGCCGAATCATTCATACAACCCTGATTTAGCTCCAATTGATTTTGGCTGAATCCTGATATCCACGATTCGAGGAGGGGTAGACGGTTTGACAGCAGTGATGTAATTGGAATTGCAGTGTTCCAGTTGTATTAACAACATACCGAAGGTGACTACAAAATGGCATTTCATAATTGGACAGTCAAACTGAGAAAGTGTATTGAGGTGCATGAGGAATACATTGAGAGGATGCAATGACGTACTCTTATCTAATAAAGAATTTATTGTTCAACACACTAATATTCAGACATGTTTAAATATCCACATTACACAGACCTGTATATTAACAGTTTATATCAAATAGGTTCAGATATTAACAATCTATATTGCACTTAACTCCATCATCATTGAAAGCAATCCGGTTGTTCCTTTAAAGGAAACAATAACATAGTATTTATGACATTAATTAGAGCGATTTAGGTTTTGATACAGAATGATCAGCATTACATGTAAATAAAGTTGAAACATGTTAGATATGACAATTTTCGGCCAACTATGAAATCTGAAGATTTGGTATATATGAAATGCCAGTTCTGTTAAAATGGAAATCTAGCTACACATCATCGTAACGTTCTAATTCCGACATTTTCTACCCATGAATTGAATTCATGATCGTCTTTTATTTTCATTTTTGTTTGACAGCTCTGTACCTTCGGTTGATGTATGAAATATTTAGAGATCCGGACAGAATTTCGAAGTTACCTAACAATTTGTATAATTATATTTTGCCGTCAATAAACTATTTCTCTATTGTGATTTAAGATGATTTTTGCTTTGATGTTGCCGCATGCTGTTTCTTTTAATTGCTGTTTAATCTTTACCTTCACAGCTGTTTTGTCATCAGGTTTGAAAACAAATAACCATTACTGTCAGTCATTTGAGAAACATTCTTAATGTATTATCTCTGTTTTCTTGATTTGGAATACATTTATTATCTTTTGAATGATATTGACATTAATTTAGATAGATGCTAAAACGGAGAGTTTTGACAAAAGGACATTATTCTATTCATGTATGGTGAATAAATATATCTTTATAATATTGTTATAAAGAGAACAATGTACACTTCTGTGTACGAATATATACTTTTTTTATTATATCATTAAATAATGTATGCAGTAGTATGGATGGCTAGAAAATTTGGTTAGTGTAAGAGGTAATTTTGAATAGGTCAGGATTTAGAAGTTATCCAAATATTTTGTTGATTATATGAATATCAAATACAAACTTATTCCGTATTGCAACTCATGATGCTTTTTCTTCTATTTGTTTTTCTTTCTCTATTCAATATGTTCAGTATTTAACGTGAGTCATCAGAGAATTAGTTAATAAACAATCGACATAAACGTCACTTAAAGAGTTAAATCACATCTGAATGAAATTTAAGGAAGCGTTACAAACACTTGTGATATAAATCTTGCACACAAATATATTTGTTGTTTAATTTTATTACCTGACGGAACTGATTTGCATTGCTACATCTCTATCTTGACATATCAACATGAAATATACCAAGCAAATTCTTCATTATACGTTAGGACTTCACTTAGTTAATGCAATTAGATGCGTAGCATGCACTTATTAGCACACTAAAGCAAATGCAACAAAACTTTGCGCTTCTGCTTAAGGGTTTCTACAGATGCAGAAAAAGC
The DNA here is from genome assembly GCA_028554795.2 of Sinohyriopsis cumingii. Classification (NCBI taxonomy): domain Eukaryota; kingdom Metazoa; phylum Mollusca; class Bivalvia; order Unionida; family Unionidae; genus Sinohyriopsis; species Sinohyriopsis cumingii. The sequence continues at coordinate 36,386,913 of CM068834.1, read as the reverse complement.
AAATTTATTATTGCATAGGTGCAACATTTATCATTACATAGGTGCAACTTTGGTCGTATCTTCAAGGTATCAGCACATTAACTCGGTAAATTAAATGTTACTGCGCCTTATTGCAGTCCTTGAAAAATCTTTAATATTTTTGCTCTGTGATTTCCTAGGGAAATTGTTAGAAAATGAAGAATGAGACTAATATTTAATAAAAACAATATTAAAAGATAAAACAGGATACAGCATGCTTATTGAATTAGGCTTGTTGGCATTTGCATAGGATTCCAAAGCAAACGGATGCCATTACGTAAATCCCGGTATGGTCACATCCACTAAAAGTCTAGCCATTACAACAAAACATGCAGCATAACCATTGCCGTTGTATTCATATATTGTGGCCACACTAAAGCCAAATGTAAGTAAGGCTGACTTTGATGTTATCAATAATGTACTTGAGTAGAGAAAAAAGGAAATATATCATTCGCTTGGCCAGCATTGCGGCACCATTGTATGTTCCAAATTGCAATGTCTATTTTCAATTCCTATTTGTGTCTCTCAAAGTCTGGATAAACGAAAATAAAGCTAGCTTGTCGTACATACATCCCAATTCTTTCTCGTGCTAAGAGAAAGTGGTTTTGAAATGAATTTGAAAATCCTTTCTATGAACATGTTTACGATTATATTGTTTGTCGACACTGAAACTGTAACGGTATTTGTAAACTTGCGGGAAAAAATGACTGTTCAGGGTATAGAACAATCAATAAGACAAAAATCGAAACTAAACTGGAGGATCTCCTCCAAACATTTGGATATATGTATGTATGCATGTATGTATGAATGTATATATGTATGTATGTATGTATGTATGTATGTATGTATGTATGTATGTATGTATGTATGTAGGTAAGTATGTATGTATGTATGTATGTATGTATGTATGTATGTATGTATGTATGTATGTATGTATGATGTTCGTCCATCGGTGTCCATGAGGACCATTTAATGTTATCGATTCACTTAGGGTGGTGGTCCAGAGATGGCTGATCAGTCCGATCCGGGCCCGGAAGTGTGTGTTGCACTATCGACATGGATGTACAGGTTGCTGACCGGGAGTTGCAGAACTGCTGTTCCTGGATTTTTCAGCTGCGTCCAACAGACTTTTCTGCTAAAAGGCTTCCGCACCAGCATTGCCTTGACGCTCTAAGCAGTTCGGTTAGCAGCGACACTCTACCAGCTGTCAGGATCAATGCCTAGGTTCTTCAGCGAAGCCTTGAGTGTGTCCGTGTACCTCTTTTTTGACCACCTAGAGATCTCTTGCCTTGGTATAGCTCTCTATAGAAGACGTTCTTAGGTAGGCGTTCTACCGGCATGGCCAGCCTATCGGAGTTGTACCTTGCACAACATGGTGTGGGTACTTGTCATGCCAGCCTTAGTGGGCACCTCTGTGTTCGGTACCTTGTCCTGCCATCTGATTTTCAGTAGTTTTCTCAGGCAGCTCATATGCAAGTGGTTCAGTCCATGTCTCGCAATCATAGAGGAGGGTGGGGAGAACATCCGCTGAGTAGACTTTGAGTTTGGTGGCAAGCTTGATGCCTCTAGTATCCCAGACATTTGAGCGGAGTCTGCCAAATGCTATACTGGCTTTGGAAATCCTGGTGTTCACCTCATCGTTTATGTGGACTGCTTATGGGAGGGTGCTGCCGAGGTATGTGAACCTATCTACATTTTTGAGCTTTTGTCCATTGACAGTGATGTAATCATGTAATCTTTTCCAGGAGTTGGATGATGCAGTACCTCGGTCTTGCTGGTAGAGATGGTGAGTCCGAAGTTGGTGCTGTGGAAAAAAAGGTCCATGCTTTGTTGCATGCCTGCCTCCGTGCCGGAGTTGAGGGAACAGTCATTTGCAAACAGCAGGTCGCGAATATTCTCAACTTGGACTTTGGTATTAGCTTGAAGCCTCCTCAGGTTGAACAACTTCCCATCCAGACGGTATAGGAGACCTACTCCAACATCGCTGTCATTGAAAGCGTCCATCAACATTGCGGACAACATGAGGCTGCGTGGGGGCTAAAACGCATCCTTGTCTCACACCATTCGTAAATGCAAAGGGTTTGGAGTAGTTATCCTGGTCCTTGACTCTGGCAAGCATGACATTGTGAAACTGTCTCACCATTTCAATGAAGACTTCTGAACATCCAAATTTGGCCATGAACTTCCAAAGGCCTGCCCGGCTGACAGTGTCGAATGCTTTAGTCAGGTCCACGAAGGTGTTGTATAGCTGAACATTTTGTTCAAGACACTTTTCTTGCATCTGCCTGGCAGCAAAGATCATGTCGATGGTGCCACTCTCCTTTCTGAAGCCACACTGACTTTCTGGCACTAGGTCATGAGCAAGGTGTTTTGTGAGTCTGTTCAGCAGTAGCCTATCAAGGACCTTGCCAGCAATGCAGAGTAGAGAGATTCATCTTTGGTTGTCGCAGGATTGGCGATTGCCTTTGCGTTTGTAAATGTGGATGATGGATGCATCTTTGAATTACTGTGGTATGCGTTTCATCTTCCACATCCCACGGAAAATCTATGTTAGTCTTCCCACTAGCATAGGCTCACCAGACTTGTAGATCTCACCTGGGATGGAGTCTGCTCCTGGAGCTTTCCCACTAAATAGGAGCTAAATGGGCTTATGAGTTTTCAGCACTGTTGGAGGGTCAGCAAATCTATCGTTGATCTCCACCTAGTGTAGAAGGTTGATCACTTCATCGTTGGTGGAAGAGGGTCTGTTGAGGATACCGTCAAAGTGTTCCGGTATTATCCCCTTCTCTTTTATGAGATTTGCTGCCATCGGAGCTGAAGAGTGGGGCTGTGCCTGATGTTACTGGGCCATAAACATCACGAAGAGCAATACAGAAATTCTTCATGTCGTGTCTGTCGCCAATGGACTGGATTTCATCAGCTTTTCGGCTCAGCTATGTATCCTGCATCTCGCGCAGTTTCTTCTGCACAGCTTGGCAGATTCTGTCGAATGCATCTTTCTTTGCAACGGACATCAAGACAATGTTGTATGCACGATGGAGACGATGTTTCTTCTCTTGCAGGGACTGTATTTCTTAACAGTTCTAAGCGAACTAGTCTTGGTCCTTTCGTGCAGTTACGCCAAGGGTTTCAGATGCAGTAGAGTACACCAGATGTTTGAAGGCCGCCCATCATTTCTCTACGTCGTTGATATCAAAGTATGTGGTTTCTATCTGGCTTGTCAGAGCTTCAGACAGAGATTGCTTATTGTTGCAGACTTTCAGCCTGGAGATGTTGAGTCGTTTTGGGACTTTAATTCCCCGTGGGCGTCTGGGAGGTTGAATTCTGAGATTCATCTTGGAAATCGGTAGCCTTTGGTATGTCCAACAGTCAGCACCACACATGGCCGTGGACAGACGGACATGCTGCCTGTCATTCCTACGTACTAAGATGTAGTCGATTTCATCTAGGACCGTGGGTGCATCCAAGCTGTTTTATTACGGTTAGGCAGGCGGAAGATGGTGTTTATGATCAGGATATCATATGTTGCGCAAATCCTCAAGAGCAGATGTCCATTGCTGTTGTAGTTCCCAATGCCATGTCTACCAATAACTCCCTCCAATGAGATGTTATCCGCGCCAACTCTGGCATTAAAATCACCAAGAATGATCAGCATGTCCGACTTTGGTACCGAAGTATGTATGCATGCATGCATGCATGCATGCATGGATGTATGTATGTATGTATGTATGTATGTATGTATGTATGTATGTATGTATGTATGTGCTTGTGTGTATGTGAGCGCGTATGTGCGTTATTTCATGCATGCATGTATCAATGAATTCATGCATGTATGTATAAGTCACAAGCCATAGAATGTTTACTGAAATAATTTTTAAAATAATTCTGTTTAATAATGTATTATACTTCTTTGATACTTTCTTTTGCTTGGGAATTTTTGTTTAGTTAAGGTAAATGTAAGGAATATTTTGCTAACAGTGATTACTACTCCATTGTAATGTTTTATATTCTTTAAATCTCGCAAAAGGCAAATATAATCAATATCCTGCAACTGCGCCGGTTTCATTTCCTTTATGTAAAAATATATAAATTTTATTCATACAGTTTCATCGTATTGTACTATCAGGAAATATTTAGATTACATAAAATTAGAAACGAAGGTCATCATTAATAATAGAAAGTTGTGCATAAAAATACCTGAGGTACTTACAGTTAGGATGTTAGTGTCTCTGACGTGACTTTTGCTTTAAAGACAATTTTTCATTTAGGTTTTATCCATGTCACTAGTATTGTTTTAATGAATAATAATGTCATCGAGCTTCAAGTGTGTATAGAGTCTTCCACTGAACACAGGAAATCTCAAGGAAACACAACAGGTTTATGTGATCACAACTGGGCAGCACTCTAATGCTCAGAGGGTTGTGGGCCAGTACTGAGAATGTCAACCTGAAGGAAAAGAACAAACCGTTGCAATCTGATCTTCCCCTTGTCAAATGTTTCATTGCCTAAGACGTTTAAGTATCTAAAGCGTAAAATTTTGTTTGAGTCATTAGTTAATTTACTTTCAAATTATTGAACTCTTAGTATGCGACTTTCATTTGCCTTTTGTTTCAGCTCGCTTGAACACATAAACATGTTTCTGTTTCTCGTGGGGGACCCGAGTGGCCGAGTGGTCTAAAGCGCTCTCCGTTACGGATCACTGCCATCTCACCTCTGTCTGCGTGGGTTCGAGTTTAGGATTCGGCTAACGTGGGTATGTGAGAAAGCTCGCCAGCAGCTTCTCGTGGGTCGATGGTTCTTCCCGGGGATTTCCCGGGTTCTTCCTCCACCATTAATACTGGCCGCCATGCATAGCCTATCGTGTGCTGAAATATGGCGTTAAACCCCACAACAACAATAACTGTTTCTCGTGGGGGCCCCGAGTGACCTAGTGGTCTAAAGCGCTCTCAGTTACGGATCACTGCCATCTCACCTCTGTCTGCGCCGGTTCGAGTCTCAGATTCAGTAAAATGAGGGTATGTGAGAAAGCTTGCCAGTAGCTTCTCGTGGGTCGGTGGTTGTTTCCGGGGTTTTCCGGGTTCTTTTTCCACCATTAATACTAGCCGCCATGTACTGAAAAATGGCGTTAAACCCTACAACAACAACAACAACTGTTTCTCGTATTTCCCCATATAGTGTACATAATTGTTGTTTGAGCTTTTTACAAAGCTGCTTTGTCTTCGCCTCGATCATAAAAAAATATATATAATATATCAATCAAAGAATCATTTAACCGCAAGTTTACATAAATGTCACTCAAAAGCGATTGAAGATTAAAATACATCTAAATGAAAACAAGGAAATGATAGAAACAAATTTACCGACAGTGAATTTTGAAAGTAAATATATTTGTTAATTAAAGTTAACACTTTAAGGACTGATTTGCATTCTTATCGTTGCTTCTTGGCATATGAATTATATCAAACAGATCTTTCATTATACTTTAGGACGTTATTAAGTGGATGCAAATTGATTCTTAGTTTGCAAATATTATTATACCGTGCGTAAAAATAAAAATATTTAGAACTGTTAGGTATACGATGAGACCAATGAATGAAAATTTGACGTAGCTGAATCGTCTTAACTAAATGAAGGAAAGCATATCAATTCGATGTTCTTTCACACGTGCATATTATTCGGAATATCATCGTCTCTTTCCAGTGCGAGTCGAATAAATTTGAATCTCAGAAAGAGACTAGGAGGTAATAGTAGTGGTACTTTCTGAATTGGTAAATTATTTGCTGGACGAACATCCGGCTATATGCGCAAAGAATTGAATGTGTTTCAGGATTGTATTTTGTCTGATTATTGTTGGGTTTGTAAAGAGTCAGTCAGCTTTACTGGTATGCACAAATATATCGACTTATAATTGGTACATATGAATGATCGGTAGATAAGAAGCGTGTCGTCAATGATATACATTTTAAATGACACGGATGTTGCGACTCTGTGGTTATAAAGTAACATAAAAAAGCAAAACCATAGCGTTTTGTAAAACCTAATAGATACTGTAATTATGAAAGTCAAAAATTGAAAATTTAAGGGGAACTTAGAATATTTCAAATTAAATCCAAAATAATCCAAACGTTTTGTCACAAGTCATAAAGAATCGGATGTTCCGAATAAATTCCAGATCCTTGAATGTACGGGTTAGCCAAATGTTCTGTTATATTATAATGACATTGACCAGAAATCCTTTGAATAATTTTGCAAAAGTTTCAAAATAATATTTAATCCATTGCGCAATGTATCTAAACACAACATTAAACACATATGCAGACTGTTATTAAGCGGTAACATATGAAATAGGCATGAAATAACTTCTTCAGGTCAATTAATTTAGACGCATACGACCATTAAAAACAAGTTTATCCTACTCACTATGTTACATTTCACCATACCCCACGTCGTATAAGAACACAACTGACCGTCCAGTTAAAAGGGAAATAACGTAATTCTTCTAAGAGCCCAAAAGGTCGACCTATCCAATGAGAAAAGACCCCAAACTATTAAACAGGTTTCTTATTATTATCAATAATCGTATATACCTAATTAGAGATTATAGCCAATCTACAGGCACTCTAAATATCTTAAAATAGAAGTTACACAACAACCTGTCCACAGAGGATCACCAAAATCTGCAGTGATGAACAAACAGTGCACATAATGTATATGCAATCATATACCGAAAGTTAGAAAAACATAGATATTCATAACACAGAACAGATTTACCATACAGTTTTCAAACAAACTCATGCATCTGAAAGACGCGTCTTAATCACTGCCGACCCAGTAGAAACTCTGTAAATGAGTTCCTAAGCTTTTAAAATTCGAGAACAAATCCTCGTTAGAACAGTTATTTATATTTCAATGCACAATAATGATGCTCTTTACAGTAAATAATACACTGAATCTTGTGTTAGTATATAATACGAATGCTTGAGCAATATTGTTATGGTGTTATGTATAGCTATACCTTTGTAACTCTTGGGTCTATATATGTTGTTGTTATTCATGAGTATAAATTGTAATCAGGATATTAGATAGATCATTCTTTGTACTCGGGTATATAATTCTATTTTTAGATATTGTCAGTGTAGACTACGTAGGCTCTATAAATAGATATTGCCGGGTTTCTAATAATAAAACCTGCTGAAAACTGGAGTAATTTCTCATTGGCTGGAGGGTTTAAGTCAAGTGCGCTCTTAGAAGAATCAAGTTATTCCCCATTCAATGGGTTGGGTCACATGAGTAGGTATTTAAAATATTATATCGAGTAGTAAGATCTGTCACGTGGGGTATATTGTGAGATAGGCTCTTGAGGTTATGCATAAGTAGAGAAGTGGGCAATCAGATTCATTTCTATTTAGATTCATTCCTATTTCGGATTCTATTTTCATACGTTGGTATCAGACTGCTGATGTGTTTGATGGATGTTGTTTTGTGATAATTTGGGAGGAGATATTTGGTTAGGATTATTCATTGGAACTAAAAATAGCTCATTTGACTAGAATATAATATTATTCTGTGACTACTGTGAATTATTCAAAGGAATTCTAGACATGCCACTGTGATACGTACATTTGAGGATCTGAAATAATATTCTCTGTAACCTGGCGGGTCACTAAGTCAGTACTCTAGAACACTTAGTCATGTCATCATTTCTAAATTTGGCTATGACAGAATTTCGTACTGTTAATTTTTTTTTGCATTGGACTTAGGATCTCGCTAAAGCGATTATCCTGCTTAACGTCCCTTTGTCGAAGCTTTGTCATAGCTAACAAACTTAAAGCCGAGATATTCGAAACTTTTGCCATAAAAACCACAATTGAATGTATGGTTTATGAAACAAAATTACTAATTCAGCGTGTATCTGCAAATATCAGGTGTAATGCAAAGGTCGTTGTTTGGCATATATGTTTCACATATAGTTATAACGGTCCTAGTGATATAAACTTGATAGAGCACGCGTTACTACTACTACTACTACTATTGTTGCTGCTATTACTACTACTACTACAACTTATACTAATACTGATACTAATCATAATAAAAATAGCTCTTTGTTTCTGATGGAGACACAGATGGTATTAAAGGTATTCTCAATTGTCTTCCATTAATCAAACATGTACAAGCAAATATAATAAGTGCAGATGTGACACAAGTATCATACAGACCAATATCAAGGATTAGTGCACACAAAAGCAGCAGATAATGGATTAGGCAAAACAAATCAGTGAGTACACTGTTCTGTATATTTAATTTGTATTGTTTGTTGACTGTTTTATATGTTGTACACATCTGTATTTTGTACTTGACCTTGTCTTAAAACACGTTCATATTGTATCTGACCAGCGACATTTATTTTGTAAACAACAAAATACATAGCTAATATTTTTCTAAGAAAGAGTGTGGGTTAAAAATTCTGATCATTATTAAAGCAAACATGTTTATTTCGATTAGAGCTATGGGAAAGTCTTGATTCTGACATCATTAAGAATCTTCCAGAATGGAATATTCTTATTAGTTTTCAGGTGTATTTTCAGAAAATGATAATTTTGAACCAGGTCAAGTAGAGGGCATATAATCTTGTTTACTTTATAATTACTCAGTGATGCCTTAACATACGGAGCAGCATCGTTATTTTTGTTGTGTTCAGTTTTTGATACAAACAATTGGAGGAATCTGATAAATATTTATTTTCATATTAAGAGTGAGATTATATATATATATATATATATATATATATATATATATATATATATATATATATATATATATATATATAGATATAGATAGATATATATGTGTGTGTGTGTGTGTGTGTGTGTGTGTGTGTGTGTAATCAGAATACAGTGGAAAGTGGCATTAGTGATTCCGACAAGAAAATGCTTGATAACATTAAGAAAATTTGTTAAATATGGGTAAAAAGTATTATCTTACAGGTTTAATACTTTTTAATTCGTACTCTATAGAGATTCCGACTATCCGGAGTGAGTGATAGAATAATTAGATAGGACATATTTACTGGGTCGATATGCTGGTGTATCTGCTACGCACTAAAGTCTATATAGCGACTTTGTAGCATCGTATTTTCGGTGATGTGCGCATGGCCAAGAAGACAGGTGTTGGTGCGTGCAGGCAAGGCGATGTTTGCCATAACGTAAATACCCGGGATCCAATGTCTGCAGAGTAAGAAGGATAAATCCTGCATTTTTTCGTATTAAAAAAATATGTTAACGTGATCAAGCTGCTGTATGATCCATGATTCATCACTTTCCTTTCTGCATGGTGTTGATATGTATATGTCTGTCTGTCTGTTTTTATATATATAATCGTTATGTACTCGTTGTTTTAATTAACCTTTGCGGCAATGAAAAAGTGTCGCAGGATAAATATAAACCAGCACAATTGCGGTTAATCATAAATTGACTTTAAAGTCATTTGAAAATGACTGAACATAAATTAACTCCGTAAATGTAAAACAAGACATGTTCGTTTAGCATAAATTAGGACAAGCTATGCTAATTAGAAAAGGATCTCATAAGATAGCATAAACAGAACAGGTGAAATTGAGAGACAAATTTACATCATCTGATCTTACTGACACAGAAAGAAAACTCCTTAATTTAAACTGCTGCTTCTCTCCATTGATGAAATAGCGAGTTGCATTTAAATACTACTAGGAAAAGGTAAGGGAGGGGTTTGGCATTGATAACAAAAAATTAATATATTATATGTTACAAAATCTAGTCAAACTAAGTACTCGCTGATGAGACGGAAACGTTACTGGTTTTTATTAAATGTTAATATATATATTAATATATATATATATATATATATATATATATATATATATATATATATATATATATATATATATATATATATATATATATATATATATATATATATATATATATATATATATATATATAAGATGAATCTGACCAAATATCAGTGTGATATCTTGTTTTATATTACTTTCAAAATATTATTACCAGTAGAAACGGTTCTTGCTTGAGTTTCAACACAGGACATTTGATATTTGAGAGTGTGTGTGTGTGATTTGGACTTTTAACGTATCTTAACAATTTTTCAGTCATATTGCTACGATGTCTGCATTGTGACAGTTTATAGTGATGTCTAGCACTGGGACATCATGCCGCAGACATGTAGCATGATGTCCCATCCAGTCACATTATCCTGACACCAGGCCGATCAGTCCTAACACAAACCTCTTAATGCTGAGCGCAAAGCGAGACATCTGTTAGTATCATTTCTTCAAGTCTTTGTTATGACTCGGCCGGGGATCGAACCTATTATATTCCGCATCCGAGACGGATGCTTTAACCATTAGGCCACCGGAGAGGTCTTGATATGAACTAAAACCTCTATACCTAAATCTTTCTAAAATTGACATGATGCTAAGCATAATAGTGGGCTGCAGGTTCCCCCCTAAGAATATAGGGTGTTTATATGTTACATTACGACACTGGCTAAAATTCTCGTAAATTGCAATGAAGGCACTATCTGCTATTCTGTTTCTCTTAAAAACCTATAAATAAAGTAACACGTTATTCGTCTTGTTGGGGATGCTAGTACTACTGAGATGCTGATCTAGAGCCGTAATTATTCAATTAGTAGACTGACAAAAGCAATTATAAAAGAAAAGCTTTTCCGAAATCATGTATGGAAACGACAACACTAAAATATCTCTTTATCAGCAATGGCGGAGTATACAATTCAACATTCAAAAACATGAAGTTGATTAAAATGCTATATAAAAAAGTAGATACGGTGGTACAGCCTACAAGTCTGATCATAGAATTCTAATTAAAACGAATGGCATTAATGCTGATTCAGTTATGATATAATTGAGACTTCTTTTAGATTTCATTCACAGACGTGGAAGAGTTAACTTAATGGAATAAATTCACCGAAATAAGAAAAAGCACGAACAGAGGACTACTAAAACAAACTTTATGTAAATCGAAGCAGAATTTAATTTTCGAAAACTACTCACGATGTATTTATTATCGATTTGAATAGATCAAAAAGCTGGTAGATGATATCTCCATCAAAGTCTATCTTTGAACAATTTTAGCCAGATATAAAATAAAACATTGAGAGAAGGTGTTAGTAACAATAACTTAGTATAACGTAATGTTGAGGAGTTAGGCAAAAGTATGAATAAATGGATTTAGATAATTCGCAAGGAAACGTTTGTGTAAAAAAGTGTTATATATATATATATATATATATATATATATATATATATATATATATATATACAGACTTTCGCATTAAGATGTTCACGTGATACAGATGACAGGTATAGTTGATGACAATAAAGATATACTGAAAAGTGAACTCGGACGTGGGAAGGGGAAATAATATTAATATTGAATCAGAACATTAATAAATACAAAAAGGAGGTACATAAAATATAAACTAATTACTGGATGTCTCTGCTGTATGATTTTTGCAACGTGGCGTGATCGGAGAATGCAGCAGAATGTTAAAATAGCGAAATAAAGCTCATAACTTGATTTTATTTGTCTTGTCAGTGATGGAAAAAAGAATTTTGAATATTTTCAAATCAGAAACTACTTATCTGACACTAGTTTGCAGTTATGGATATAAGTTGCTCTCAATATATTCTTGAAAAGGCAATGTAATTGTATATCTTAGCGGTAAACAAAGTACTGCTTACACAGTGAATCTACAAGAAAAATGTGATTGTTACCTTTTTAAAGAATCGAAGACGTGAAAGTAGATAGAAACCTATTTACCATTTTGCACAATATTAAAAGATCACAGATATCATTCTAAATAGTTAATATTAAATTCCCTCAACGCGATCACAATTTATATATCGCAAATGCAGGGAAGTAAATGACCTGAATAAGTAGATATCATAAGTAACTCCTTACAAGCATGAAAAGAAGGGCGTGTTAAATGCTTCAGTCCAGCACAACCTTGTAGCCTTTACACACCAACCAACACGAACACTATGTATATCTAAGGTATGCTCAAATGTACGGATTATAGTTTTGTCGGATAGCTTTAAGCCTTGCTGGATTTAACATTATACCCGTTACTTTCACCGATTACACAGACATAATGTTATGTCATCATTGTAAGACAAAATCCATTATGTTCTACTTCACTTTAATCATCAAAGGATGAACCAAAATCTGATGGAATTACATTGATTTCATAGTCAACACGTGATGCATTTTCTATTGTTTAATTTTCTTTCTCCATACAGAACGTGATGTATCTAATCACATAATCAATTAACCGCCAGCTGACATGAATGCCACTTAATCGAAATGTTAGGCTAAAAATACCCATATCTGAATGAAACCTAAAGGAAGTGCTGCGAACAAATATAATGCTAGTGATATACATCTTGCACATAAATATATTAGTTATTTAAAGTTATTACCTAACGAACAGATCTGTATTCCTATATATCCCTCTTGACATATCATGATGAAATATACCAAGTAAATTCTTCATTAAACGGTCAGACATCACATAGTTGATGCAAACGATGCTTTGTTAGCAAGAATTAGCACACTGACATTATAACTAACGCATATGAATTCATTTCACAAATATACAGAAAGGAAAGAATATATCACTCACTTAGCTAGCATTGGGGCACCGTTTTATATTCCATTTGTAATGACTATTTTTAATTCCTGTTGGTGCCCTTTACAGTCAGGATAAATGAGACCACATATATTTTATATTTGATAAATGCTAATTCTTTTTAATGTTAACAGAAATTGATCTTGAACTGAGAAATTATAAAGTCGTTAATATGAAGATGATGTTTATGGTTATATGGTCGATACGATGTTTATGGTTATATGGTCAATACGAAAATTGTAATCTATATTATCTTCACTCTAAATATATTATCTTTATCTATATTATTTTTACTCTACCTACATTATCTTTACTCTGCCTTTCGTCATCAAGGTCTAGAAAAACATGGATAGTAATATATATATATATATATATATATATATATATATATATATATATATATATATATATATATATATATATATATATATATATATATATATATATATATATATATATATTTATATATATATAACAAAACAAGATTAGAGGAACTATTCAGAATGTCAGTATACAAAACTGTCTTTCACTTTCTAAGTATTCAATATACACACCTTAGAGATAGAGAGAAAGATGCACAATTATGCACACACACACACACACACACACACACACACACATATATATATATATATATATATATATATATATATATATATATATATATATATATATATATATATATATATATATATATATATATATATATATATATATATATATATATATATATAAGAGAGAGATAGAGAATCCACAGAGCAACAATAAAAGATCCGGTTATGTAACAGATTGTTTGAAGATCACCCAAAGTGGTGAAACAAAATTTTATAACCAATTTCAACTGAGAAACAACCCGGAAGGTCAAGCTTTAAGACATAATTAAATACTGAACAGGCTGGGTTCCGGAGTGGAAGAAGCACAACAGAACAAATATTTAATCTCAGGGTTCTGTGTGAAAAGTACTCGCAACACCAACAAGACATCTATCACGTGTTCATATATTTCAAAAAGGCCTTTAACAGAGTGTGGCATGAGGCATTGTGGCCACAATGAAGAAGTATAACATGGGCCAAATGTTAACCAATACCATCAAGCAGCTGTACGCAAGGCTACCAGTGCAGTAATCGCCCAAGGTTCTCTGGGGGACTGATTCCAGACAACAGTGGGAGTGCGTCAAGGCTGTCTCCTGTCACCCACGTTTTTCAACATCTACTTATTCGAGGGCGTAACATCACCAACTTCCGCTTTGCAGACGACATTGATGGGCTGGCAGGCAGTGAAGACGAGCTTGCCACATTAGTGAAGAACCTGGATGAAACATCTTCCAGATTTGACATGGAGATAAACGCTGAGAAGACAAAGCTGATGACAAATAGTGGCAAACAAATCTCAGCCAAGATTAATGTCAGAGGACATGAGCTCGAAACAGTGAGCCAGTTCAAATATCTTGGTTCCATAATCACCAAAGAGGGATCAAGAGCAGAAATTTTGTCAAGAGCAGCACAAACATTGGCAGTTATGTCAAAGCTAAGACCCATCTGGAGAGACAAGAATATCTGTCTGAAAACTAAAATCAGATTATTGCGAGCTCTAGTCATCTCAATCTTTTTGTACTCATGTGAGGCCTGGACCCTGACAGAAGAATTACAACGAAGAATCCAGTCACTTGAAATGAGATGCTACAGAACCATCCTTGGCATCTCTTACATGGACCACATCACAAATGAAGAAGTGCGTAACACCATCAGGTGCAAAGTAGACCAATATGAGGACCTCCTCACCACCGTCAAAAACAGAAAGCTGAAATGATATGGCCATGTCACTACAGCCAACAGTCTATCCACAACAGTCATACAGGGCAGCGTCCAGGGTGGCAGAAGGAGAGCTAGACAGAGAAAAAGTGGACTGACAACATCACAGAATGGACCAGGAAAAGTTTTGCGGAGACACAGGCATTGGCATATGATCGAAACAAGTGGAGGGAACTGGTCAGATGTTCAGCAGCACAGTGCCTCGACGACCACACTAGGTCAGGAGACTGAAGATGATGATGATGATGATGGTGATGGTGATGATGAAATACTGACAATGAAGCAAACCGATGTCTACAATATATTGCTGCCATAACACATGTGGTTCAGAATAGAAAACAAATATTTCGGGATACTGGAGAATCGTAAAACCAATGCATATTACCATATCAAAGTCTGTGCATAGTCAAATGACACCAACTAAAAACCTATTAAAACGAACCGCTAGTCATAGGTAAGCCCCAATGATACCAGAGGATATATATATAACAAACAATATACAAGACTGAACCGTTCAATTGATAGGCAAGATAAGTTTATGAAGAATATCACATTACACAATAACAAATATAATTAGGTGGCTACGTAAATGTTGTGACAGTTCAACAATAACCGCGAAATATGACATTGAAATGTATGAAAAACTGATTGAAGCTTCAAAAACGTGTGTAGTAGTGAATAGAAATCAAACAAAAAGCTATTATGCAAGAATGTTTGAAAAGTGATCAAAGTTAAAAGAGCACAGTTAGTTAAACCACTTGAAGAGAAATTTTAAGGAAATCATTGAAAAGGTCAATCTAAAGGTTAGAGACATTTGTTTAAAGCAGGGCATATAACAATGTATGTGGTTGGTAAACACTCCAGTTGGTTTGACTACACAAATTGCTTTACCTGGATGCAAAAATGTTTCCTTCGTTGCAAAAGTTTAAAAAAAAACAGTACATTTGAGAATGATTTCTTTAATAGCCTCATCGTTGCATGGATTACACAGTAGCATAATAAGATGGGATTGGAACCAATTGTAAAGTTACTTCTTTGCTAGTTCAACACGTTATTGTACTTATATTGGCATCATTTCGACAGTTGCTTCATTGCTTGTATGAAAAGCGTAATCAAAGCAACGAGCATTTAGTAGAAATTAGTAGGCTCCTCGCCGTAGGGAACTTGTTTGTTTCAAATATTTTTATGCTTTCTAAATCAATTAAAATTAGAACTGTGTGACTTAAGTTCTTAAAATTGACGTCGAGACAATTTGGGGTTCATTTCAGATCATACGTTTACAATGCCGGTGATGTAGGAAGTTATTATCATATGTTATGCTAAGTCAAACTAAGAGTACTAACACTAAATATACACGGACGTGAACAATGTGTATTACATTAACTCGGGCATGAACATTCCATAACGTTGTGTACTCCACTTTTACGAAACGAAGCCTCATGATACTATCGAGGAGAGACGGTCAAACAATTTACCTGTTCAATTAACTGGAGCTAAATTCCTTTAAATAATCAGTCCTAAATTTAAAACATATGTTGTTGGATATGACACACTTTAATACAGACTTGAAATGTAGAGATCATTAGTGTCAAAAAAAACTTTTGTTTTTACATTTTGATCTAGCGTTATGACATTGTTGCAGCAACTTCCGAAATCAAAAATTGTATGCCTAATGAATTTATGCTCATGCTCTTTTACTTTATGTTCGGCAGATATCAAAAATGGATTGATGAGAAAATGTATGAAATATTTATAAATCGGATGGTATTTTGAAATTATCCAATGATCTCGCTAATTAAATTATAACCTAGTAGAAATTTGTTCCATATTGCCACTTGTAACCATTTTCTGTTTTTGTTTTGCTGTTTCCCAATACTGCGTGTTCAATTGCTGCTTGATATTTTATTTCAAAGCTGTTTTGTCTTCAGCTTAATAAATAAACTGTATTGTCAGTTACCAAAGACGCATTGAACCACAAGTTTACATAAATGTCACTTAAAACCGATTGAAGATTAAAATACATCTGGAAGCAGAAGGAAACGTTAGAAAGAATTTTAATGACAGAGACATAAATCTTAAAATATATTTGTTATTCAAAGTTAACTCTTTGGGGACTGATTTGCATTCCTATATATGCTTCTTGGAATAAGAACGTGACTTATATTATACCAAACAGTATCTGTCATTATACTTTAGGACGTCACTTAATCTCTTTCCGATGCGAGTGGAATAACGTCGACTCTCTTAAACAAACTAAGTAATCGCGGTGATACTTGGCAAATTGGCAAATTGGTAAGTTTTTGGCAGATAAAACATCCGGCTAACTGAGAAGAATAGTCGATTCACTAAGACCTTTCTTGTAGCGTGTAATTGATTTTAAAGCCTCATTACCCCTGTTGTTATTTTTATGGGTTTAATGCCATTTCTCATCGCAAGATTGGCTTTACATGGCGGTCAGTATTACTGATGGTGTAAGAACTCGAGAAAACCCTGACAAAAACTACCGACGAACGGGAATCTACCGGCAAGCTTTCTCAAATACTCACATTAACCGAGCCCGAGGATCGAACCCAGAGATAGCATTAGGAAAACAAATAGCAAACTGAATTTTCTACAACCCGTTTGAAACCTATTGACCTTGTTTTCTTCACTATTTCTATGTCAATACTCTAGAATGCTAATTATCTCTACATAATTTCGCTATGAGTTTCTTACTAGTAAAGGATAGCTCTCGTGGCAGAATTAGTTAGAGCGTCCGTCTCGGATGCGTGAGGTCGTGTGGTTGAACCCCAGTCCAGTCATACCAAAGATTTATCAAAATTGTACTTGGAGCTGCCTCGTTGGGAACACCACTGGAATACATCTGTAACTTGTGATGGCACTTTTAGGACTCTTTTGGGTTTTAATTCACAATACTGTAAGTTTGTTTACAATTAAGTTTGTATTCTATGTAAATAAATTATTTGTTGAATTTTACAAGCCTTGTTTGAGTTCTTTATTTTCTGTTACCTAGTTTAAGACCACATAATCGTAACAATAGAAACCTGTATGACAGCAAAAATTTATCTTCACACATGCACACAGACAGCTAAACATGAAAACAACGCCTTTACATCGTATATACAAACATAAATATACAACATTGTTTGCCATAACCTCTGTTATGTTAGATATTATCAGAATGCATCCATTCCAAACAACTGCGATAAAAGGAAGACACTGATGATGTTTCTATAACATCTATGGATAGACAGCACCAAGTGATTCGACCAGAAGAAAAAAAAATAATTTTTTTTTATACAGCTAACTTTTGAGATTAGGAAGAAAACTGTTATAACATATTTGTTTTACAAGCCTTAATCTATATGGTGTTGACGTGGTGAAGACAAGACTGAAAATAGCTTTTATAAAATATTATCCTGTGCTCCACAGTTAGGTATTCTTTAATACTTTAGTGTGTGTTTGTGCGTGTTTGTGTGTGTGTGATATTTAGATTTTTGAGGTAACTTTGACAATTTTTCAGTCATATCGCCGCAGACATATATCATGTCCCACCCAGTGACATTATCCTGACACCAGGCCGACCAAATGAAACAGGCGTTTCAAACGAAACGGGAGTTTCTTTTCTAATACGGTCGCCGTATGGGTGTGAACGAGTCTCATGTTTCAGGCGACAGGAGTGACGCAGTTCATCGTCTTCGATAAGCTCCGCATAATTCCGTAAATTTCCGTATTGGAGGGCCTTACATCCCTTTGAATCCTATGTGTGTGCTGTAGGACCTCTATAATTATATCTTAAGCGATCGCAGTCGAATATCTTACCTTCTGTGTATAATAAGTGACTTGACGGACAAATACTTGCTCCTCTCATTCTGACACTCTTTTAGGTGTTTTCTTCCTCCAAGATACAACGTGTATTTGTTGAAACCAAATGTATTTGATCCTTGTCTGTATGAATCATAGGTGTTTCATTTTTAGGTTTTAATTTTTCGTGCAGTATTTTTCCCAGCAATATCTTGGAAATAATAGGTTGCTCCGAGAACATTGTTTTGTATCTTGCTCATTAATTTGAACTACAAAGTTCTGATGGAATGTGTTTGACTGTTTTAATGCCCAGAATATTTTAAAATGCACAACACGTATCCATGGCCTCTTACCTACTTACAGATTACTTATGGCTGAGGTTTTCAAACTTAGTTAAGCGGACAAATGGTAGGTCTCCATCTCCATTCAGGTGGTCCGCGCAAAGGTTGCAATAACTATCTAACGTTACGGTCAACATTATAAAAGATAATTAATTGATTCGCCGAGACCCTCATCAATATTCAATTGGTCCTAGAAAAAAGTTCACGAACCCCTGACCTATGACATTATTGATGAGGACAGCTCTCTGTCTGGCAGACATTCTGTCCGTGCTAATCAAGCATATCAGTGTGATACTTTGAAATCACAATAAATAACGCAACTTTTCAATGGCAATATTATTTTGAACTTACGACATAACCCTCTTTAGGCATTGCATCTTTCAAAGTATATGAATTGTAACTTAGTCGTTTGTGTCCTGAAAATTCCTCCGGTGTACTGAAAACGTTCCAGTAGTTTTGTTAACGAAAGTATATTTTACTTTTATATCTGCTTATAAATTATGACACCGCTATTAAAACAAAATGTTTTATTATGCGATAGTGATGCCTTTCATTTTTGTAGGCATTAAGTCTTATCGAAAAATATTTATCATGTCAATATGTACGCCCCTCTCTCTCTCTCTCTCTCTCAGTTATTGAAACATGTTTAATATTGTTTCATTCAGTTTTCTCTGACATATAAGTTGTCTCACAATCCTTAAATTTTATATTCATTTATGGAGATATCGAATTTTTATTTAAAAAAATTCAATTAACATTCTCTGTTTCTATGGGGCACTTGTCAATTTGTTTGTATCTACAGACTGCCTTTTATGGCTCATGGCAATATTCTTTTATAGTTTTTAAAAATGATTGCAAAGCATAAAAACATTTATTATCCTCAATATTTTACATTAAGATGAGTTTTTTTTTAAAATTGTTCTATTTCAGGCAAGTCAGTGTATATACGTTCACTTAGCTGTTAATACCTTTGTATGTAAAACATTGAATGCTTAGTTCTGTCAAATATCCATTTTGTAATTTCGTTCATCCACTTTACAAAATTTTTATGCAAAATATTGAAGAAAGAAATTCTTATGGATATAGTTCATTTCGAATCTATTGCAATTATTTAGAAACAATTGTTCTATAGTATAAATAAGTATGCTCAACACGTTTATCTTCCAGAGCGGGTAGTTTACAAAATCTGGTCGTTAAGTATAATTGAGCTTAAAAAACAAATTGTTGAATTTTTAATTGATGATTTTGTTCAAATTAAGGCTCAATATCAAAGAATATTTATACAAATCTTGATTCGTAACCACCGTAAAATCTGTATTTGTTAAAATTGTGAATTAATGAAGCTGTATGTCTTTTAGTGATAACACGTTTTAAATCCTATATATTAATCTGTATATTTTTCTTCTTGAACACACATTAATAATTTTAGTATTTTCCGCATAAGTTGTTTGGTATTGATTCATCGAAAATAACATTCTTAATTCTGATTTTTCTAAACAAAAGCAAATACAATATAAATTTAACTATTTTGAATGTGGTCTAGTAATGGCATATCTTTTATAGATGTGTTCATGTTAATCAATTTCAGTATAAATATTCCATTATGTATTGCATAACTTTGCATGTGCCCTGAATCGGCACAGATGGTATATATATATATATATATATATATATATATATATATATATATATATATATATATATATATATATATATATATATATATATATATATATACAAAAAATATACACAATGCATACAAACTATGAAAACCATGCAATAAATATTTGACAAAATCAAACATGATTACTATAACAATCCACCCATTTATTCATTCTTTTTTTCCATACCCGAGAGATCGTCCATTTTGTTTTGCCGAAAATATTCCTCAGTTTTATTTATTTGTTTTGCTGTTTTAATGTTTGTTTCTGAAATGTTCAGTGTTTACGTTTGTGTGCATTAAATTATTTTAATAGTTAAAAAGCGATTATAAAATTTCACATTTGATTTATCACTGGTATCTGCAGCCTTAACTTCAACAACAACAACAACAACAACATACTACCACTACTACTAATTATAATAATTACAACAACAAGAACAAAAATAATAATAATAATAATAATAATAATAATAATAATAATAATAATAACAGCAATAATAATAATAATAATAATAATAATAGTAATAACAATAATAATAATGTGGATTAAGTACAGCGCCTACTGTTTAGGAGCTCCAAGCGCTTTACAATAACAGATAATATATAAAAACATATACAAAGACATGATTACGAAAACAAACACAATGAAATTGGAAAACAAAATGATGTTACATATTTGCTTCGATGTCATGCCTTAATTGGGTTCTATTTATCATACTTAGGTTTAGCGTAGTATCAAACACAGATGGAGGGTAAATGACCGATACGGTGAGATGGCGTATGACGCAGACGTGATCTGATGGAAGCAGTGGGACACCAATGAAGACTTTAGAATATTATCAACAGGTACAGGAAGAATCAAGTCTAAAATGTGACCTTGTAAACAAGCTATCATCTACAACAGACTGCTTTCAGTTTTCCAGTTTGCTCAAACTACATGCCCAAAAATTAGTCATCGATGTAAGTGTTTTTATGCTGCTTGTGAAATCATTCTATGATCTAAATATAGTAATCTGATGTATGTCCTCCATTCATATCCATCTCCATCTGCTGATCTCTTTCTAAATCAGTGTTTATCTTCAAAAAAGAAAACAGAAAAAAAATGTCATTTCTTCTCTAATCAGCTTCCTGCCTTCTGCTTGTTCTAATTGTTCTTTTTTCCGTATAATGTGTGCAGATGTTCTACAAAACAAACAAACATTAGCTGATCTTCAGGTGTTAACATTGGGCGTGTGTTTTCAATGAACTCGATCAAATAATTCCCAAAGTCTTCTGTGCAATCCATTTTTCCATGACCCGATATTTAAAAAAGTATTTACATGCACGTGTATAATACAGTGTGATAAAGACAGGATACGTGATTTTTAAGGTTATGACGCATGTAACTGTTGTCAGTACTATTCACTTTCTGTCCTATGCAGAGGAAGATTTTTGTGGTCCCAAGAAAAATTAACTTCAACCGTATGACGTGTACAAAATAGCTGTTCTCGCTACTCTTTACCGTCTAGACTTGCTGTCATAAGGAAAATGACATTTATCCTTATTGCGTACACACCTATCTGAATTTTATATATTGTTCGTATGAATGGCCGATAGTTATTACCTGACGTTCATTTTAGAGCACTTTTACCTTTCTTTACAATGATAGAAAACGACATATGTGCTGCTCAAACGATTCACATAGTTTGGGATTGAATTCGTTTTTAATTTCACAAAATAGAATTTAATTTGTTGGTAGATAGAAATGATTGTAAACGAAATTTTAGAAATTAAATTTGAAAATCCCTTTACAATATTTAAATCATGCACTTACTGTAATAGGCTAGTGAGATGGTGGTCTAATATAAACTAGGAAATGTCTGTGGACTATATGACGTCATCAATCCCTTACGTAAATGAGCACATATTTGCAGCACTTCGCATTCCTTAATATTTCATGCGATTGTCGCATAATTCGAATGCAGGATAAATTAGTTTTTTTATTGTTGTTGGTTTTGTTTAAATATTATAATTTATTTCTATTTTATAAACCGGCGTATTTTGAATAAACATTGTATTCTATACGATACATCTGATGAAAACAAATACACTGTACCAGTACGTCAAAAATGTTTGATATGTTTAGTTTAGTGTTCTCGTATCCGTATTTGAATTGGGAGAAGAATTTTTACTGTACTTCAGAGTGCTAATTAATGAATTCATTTATTCATTCATAAATGCACCTGTAACGTCATGTGGCATAACATTTTAAAATTAGAGAAATTTCAAATAACTGAGTTATAAAATAAATTATGATTGGCAAGCTTTCTCCTTGTGTAATAGATATCGTTAAAAAGAAACATTTTCATTGATATTCCTAACAAAATGGGGAAACAGGGCCTAAGCTGAAAACGAAAAATTTATCAGATTTACGCTGGTTTTGATGCCGATCCGTTTAATTTATGGATGGTATCATTAGTTAATAAAAATGCACGGCGCAGCATTTTGCATATAATGAATGACGCAAACCTGTATCCTGTTTCCAGTGTCCTCTCATATTTACTTCATTCATAGGTTATTTATTCCATTTATAGAAAGTCCGCATTAATTTCCATATCATTCTGACGCATGGTTTTTCTTTTGGATAATTTTAAGACAGACTCATCTACACCTGCTTTCGGAACCTCTCTGTCTTCTACCAGTTCTAAAAATTCTGCAAATGTGTGGAAACAATATAACAAATGATTTGCTTCTTTCAGACCTTGGTTGAGGTCCATATTCCATCTTCTTTTCTATTTTTCCAGCTTATGGAAAATCAGCATTAAGACACTTGTAAACAAAACTGAAAGTCCGAGAGAGGGATCAAATATGTAAACTAGAAAAGTCAGTTGTACAAATAAAGCTAACGTGTCTCTTTTTATGTACTTAATGTCATAATCGCTTCTCTTTCTCTTCTATGAAAAATAAAAAGCCGGATTTGAAGATTTCACGCATATATTTGTAATGATAAACATCACATCTGATAGAATATCCACAAAGCTGAGGTGTTATTGTGTATGGCTGGCAAATATCATTCATAGAGTATTCTTCAAATGTAGAAAAGTTCGATATACATTATAAAGGAAACGTGATTGACGGGCACAATCGTATATTTACATTTGTAGATAGATATCCGTTTAAATTTGACAACCTACCGGTACTGTGTCGACAACATTCATATTCCTGTCATACCTAACGACATAACCTTGTACATTAAAAAGTCTATTACTGTGCATCACAAGAGAGAGAGAGAGAGAGAGAGAGAGAGAGAGAGAGAGAGAGAGAGAGAAGGGGGGGGGGGGCGGGACATTTCAAACAGAAATACACCAGAGGAAGGCATTTTTTCCTGTGATTTATAATAATGCCAGTATAGCGCATACTTTGCATATACTTTGTGTTAAGCAAGACGAAAGAGACATTTAAAACAAAATCAACGTCACATAAGGTTTATGTTTTATTTAACGAAAATATGAATGTTGTGCACTTAAAAATAAATCATTATTTAAAATAAATTAGTTATTGAAAAGACTGGAAATTCTGCGTGAAACCTGAAGTTAGAATGGGGAATCTATTTTTTTGGGATACTACTCTCGTGTACTCATTGAGCATCCTGGTCTCTAGACATGTCTACAAACCGTTCTTTCCGTTCCTGGTTTATGGTGTAGACTGATCCGTCGATGAGGCAGCTTTTGCAGTATTCCACACTATTTCAGTTAATGAAAATTCCTATTCTGATATGACAATGGGAATTCCATAAGGGGACAATGGGAATTCCATAAGTTCATTGGTTTAATATTATTGTGAGACTTTGGATACTTTGTTGTTGTTGTTGTTGTTGTAGGGTTTAGTGGTCTAAAGCTCTCTCCGTTACGGATCACTGCCATCTCACCTCTGTCTGCGCCGGTTCCAGTCTCGGATTCAACCAATGTGGGTATATGAGAAACCCCACAACAACAATAACAAAAATAACAACAACAACAATAACGCCATTTTCAGCACACGATAGACTATACATGGTGGTCAGTATTAATAGTTGAGGAAGAACCCGGGAAAACCCCGTAAAGAACCACAGACCCACAAGAAGCTACTGGCAAGCTTTTTCATATACCCATATTGGCTGAATCCGAGACTCGAACCTACGCAGATGGCAGTGATCCGTAACGGAGAGCTCTTTAGACCACTCGGCCACTCGGGGCCCCAGAGGGATTTTGTGTTAGTCCATATACATATGATGATGCATGGTGATTATTTACCACTTGATCACTATACAAATGGAAATGGTTTACAGAATGATAATATGGGTACAATGAGAATTTCATGTTTCGGTGCCCATATATATAACATTGTGTTCTCTGTGGACACGGTGAATAGTTATGCTAAAAGATGTTCATATGTTTAACATAACTATGACTATATAGGGACAAGTAGAGCATTATCGTTAACATGACATACCATCTTGTCACTCTAAATAGGGTAATGTTTAAACAATATTTACAGCCCAACGCCTGCACTGACCAATCAATACGTCGTTTGACTGGCCATCACTGACACTTACCAACCAAGGAAAAGGGTAGGAAAGCTAAAACATAAACTAATATACAGTCACCCCTGCATAGGGTTGGAGTCCTCACATATACACATAAACATCCATTAAAAAGTTAATAGTGCTCACACATACACGAATACATCCATGAAAAGGATAGGGGTGCTAACAAATTCACAAAGATACTACCACCCCCGAATAGGTTTGGAGTTCTCACACGTACAAATAAAAATCCACGAAAATGTAAGCAGTCTTAAACTATACACCACCATACCATGATCCTGAGAAAGGCACTGATCAACATCTGCACCTACTAACCAACTAAAATAGTTGGAGAGCTTACATATACGCACATACATTATCATACTGACTGGGTACGAATGTCTACTAAACAATACGTCGTCTGACTAACCAGCGCCTAGTCACCAATACGCCGTTTGACTGACCAGCACTTCCAGTTCCACATCTAGACCTAGTAACCACCAAACAGAGGTGGAATCCTTGTATATATTTACGCACAGATTACGCTGGTAAAGGTCATGATATTCATATACCTCCAGCACAGTCTCAGGTTTTGCGCTTCATGAAAAACGCCCCGGCGAGCTCACCTTATGCACTATACACAAAAACATATGTATATATAAGAATACGGGAGTCCACATACAAATATACACTATCATACATGGAGTGAAAGAAGAGAAATATGTAGGAGTGTTCACATACAGCTATATTTTATACACTATCAGAGAGGAGAAAAAAGGAGTGAGCACACATACACAAACATAACTATACACTATCACGCATGGAGTGAAAGAAGAGAAGAGTGTAAGAGTGATTAAACATTCTTATGCCACTTGTCTAGGCTCGAATAAACAGTAACACAAGAAAGAGTGAAATCAACAAGCTTTGAACAAATATACTAATTTATATCCCTGGAAAAATTATGTAATAATGAAAACATATGAACTTACCGTTTCATAGAATCAAATCCAAAAACAATCCAAGAATTATCCAAGAATAAAATTTGTGAAGTCCTAAAAACAAAATGTTCTACTGTTTTCACGTTCGAATCCCGACGAAGAATCCAAGATGAAAGACGACGTATGCTGTAATCTGTATTGTTGAAGTCTACAGTTCCTTGTAGAAATAAAATTTATCACTCCGGTTTCTGATAGCTGAATAAATTTTTATAAAAGAATTGTCCTTGTTCCACAATATCACATTAGCACACGTATTTTCCAGAACAATAATGGAATTAATCCTTTTGAATCCATGTAATTTGAAATGACTCCAAACCAAGTAATTTGAAATAACTCCAAACAGCACAACATACAACTGTTTAACAGCCCAGCATATACTTAGATTAATTCTCCAAAATATGGATTATATGGTCTTTCTAAAATGTGAACAAGGGTCACGTGATCATGTTCTGGAAGTTTATAGAAGCAAGTACTTGTTACAAATAACGTTTACCTAGTATGACCCTGACGAAAACCAATCATTGTTACACTAAGAAAAAAAGAAGAAAAAAATAACAAATTGTTTATATCTTAAAGACAAAGTCCCATCATGACCTTGGAAATAACCAATCATTTTAAAATAAAATAGAACTTGTTTATGAAGTTTGCTACAAATTCTGAAACAAGGTCAAGCTTTCGATCAACACCTGGTGTTTATAAACTAACAGTCAAGGTCAAACTATTTTCTAAAAGAAAGTATCATCTCTAGTGAATAAATTTACAATACATAAATCATGATATGAAAAATAAAAAACTTAAAACTGACAAACAATTAAATTGAAATAAATATATATTAAATCATATATAATTAAATCAAAAATACATAATAACATATTCACCAAAATACTCGCAGACTAAAACAGAAGACAGAATGGTTGGGTGCATTTTTATAATTTTTTTAAAGACATACCCAACATAGAAACACTTTACAATTTGAATGCGGCTTTGCTTGGGTCTTCCTAGATTTAGTGAGATGCAAAATATTTAATGTCAGTTTTTTTGACGTGTTACAAATGTTTTGTGGCTCTATTTTTAAATGTTTCCTATGGTTGTGCGCTGTTTGCTAAAAAGAAGCAAGAGTTAGTTTGCAACACTCAGTCAGAATTTGGAGTTAGGCTAGGTTTCCTTTCAGCGTAAGTTTGTCACATTTTCCTTTTGAGTCTAAAAATTTCAAGTCTTTCTCTCAGTACTGTTGATTGACATAAAGTTGGTTAATTATTCCTTATTCCCGATAGAATAAGGAATAAGTAACCAGTTACCGATTGAATAAGGAATAAGTAACCAGTTACTTATTTCGGATTCAACTATTTCACATTCATTTTTGGTTACGTATTCCTTATTCACATCCAGCTGGGTATTCATTCCTTATTCACAGTTCCATAAGTAATTGGTTGTATCTTACTTATTGAAAATTAAAAGCATTTCAGGTCATGCATTGGTGATCTTCTAACCAAGTTAGAGAAATAACAGTGCTCTTTGGTGCCAGCTATATATAGCTGACTAGAGACAAATCGAGGGCTACGTGGATGAAGGGGTTAGGATATTGGTGGGTATACATAATTAGCAATTTGAAATAGGATTAATTAGTTGTGTTAGATGTCGGGGTCGCGTCCTGCTGTGCATGGCGTGAAATATTAGTATTTGCATTCGAAAAGCTTACTAATGACTCAAGTATACGTGAAGCCACAAAAAAAAGCAACAACATACAATTGAGAACTTGGAGATTTCTCTTATGTGATCATAATGTGCTTAGAGAAGAATTATTCAAGTATCTACGGGTTTAGGAAGCCCTCAGTTGACATCGAATGTTGTCTTGATGTACTTGGAACTGGGTAAACAAGCATACGGGCAGGTGTATGAAACACGCTCAGTGTGAGTCAAATCTAATAATACTTAGTGCGAATTAGACCCGAACCTAAACGATTTTGACTGCAACTTCTGATGGACAGTTTCTATTCAGGAATATGTTTCAACAAAAGCCAGAGTCATTAAGAGAATTCGAAAAACCGATTTTCAGAAATTGGGGTTACATGGGGGTGGGGGTGGGGGGTGGGGTGGAGTACAACATATGCGGAAAGAAGATAATATATTACTTATGCAGGTGAGTCAATAGATCTCCTCTTTAAAGCGTTTTGACATGGACTTTTCACTGACATTTTATCTCTAGGGGATAGTGTCGAGCCACGAGAGAAATCCTGATGAATCTCATCGAGAGGAATCAACGAAAATGGCAATCTATGGGCACCGGGTACGAAAAAGACGCACGATTTTGGATCGATTGAATAGATTGTAATTATTGAACCCCTGACTAGAATATCTCGATTTCAAGTCCTCTCAGAGAATATCTAGTATGGGATCTCTTCCAAATGTAGGAAAAGTTTAAAGAAAATTCGTCGACCCGACCTTTGGAATCCGGAGATTAATATATGATAACTGTAACAAAGTTCATTAGCAGATTACCTCTTCAGTCCTGGTTCCTACAGTTCACCACTAAAATGATCTTGTTATTTATTATTGTACGATATCTTCTAAACAGAGATATATTTAACTCCCAAAGGTGTTTTTGACGGTGTTTGTCTAATGCAAGCGAAAAACTAGGAAGGTCTTTACGGATGCAAGCAGTTTTAAAACCGTTTTAATCTATGAATATATTGCATCCAAACATTGCGACGCTTGAACCCTTACTCGCAGAATTTTAATTTCAACCCTTTTAGACAGACGGCAAAGAGTAACTAATCCCAACAGTAGGAAACCTTAGAAGAAAATTAGTCGAGACGATTTCAACCAATTCGCGGTTAGATGAAAGAGGTCGAGCACAATACTTGCGATCAGAGTATTCTACCTTACGTATATAGTTGGACCTCTACGTTTCCTTTTTAGAGAGTTCTGACAATGGAACGGCTTTGATATTTTATCTCTGTGCGACAGAGTCCACCCACGAAGGAAGTCCTGACGAATATCGTTGATAGGAAACAACGATGGGTACCGGGTATGAAAAACATTAAAATGTTCATAGATTGTATCAAACTTTTGCATTAATTGAACCTCCACTAAGAGCATTTTTATTACAACGCTTATTGGATAAAACGTACATAACAGAAAGAAAAGTGGAACAAAACACGTCGAGCCAATTTCGAGAAATTCTCGGCTAGATAAAGTTAGTCGAGTACAACACATGACATAAGATTTTATATTACCTTTACATTTGGGCTAATACGTCCACTCTTTATACAGGTTTTACATAGACCCATCTTTGATATTGTAATAAGTCTGGAGTATCAGCCATTTGCATATAACATTCCATTTTAAGGAATTAGTAGATTTACGTGATCACTTGGTTGATTTTGGGAAGTCGGTGTACTCAGCCTGACTTATTGGCCAATTGCTAGGGGAAAACGTCACAGATTGCAGTGTTGTTGAGATTCCAGGATGGCATGGTTTCATTTTATAGTGAGTTCAGGTCAGAGTCACATAAGTGTCCCTGGGAGTAGTCCCTATTAAAACCTAACTATATGTAACGATTATGTGAGTGCTTGTGCAACATTCGTGATGGGTGAAGGGACGGTTCCGTTGTCTGGAGACATCTTGTGTTGTTGTTATAATGGTAGATATGGTGCAAGGTTATATGCGAAATTAGGCTTAAAAGCATGATTTGCCTGGCGTGAGGTAGCGCAGGTAAAATAGTTCCCTGTATAGGGTGTTTGAATTGTATATTTTCAAGGCGTGAAATACTACCGATAAATTACTGAAAGGGAATAAGGAGAAACAGTGTTGTTGTGAAGTTGTGACGTGAACAGCTAAATAGGGAACGCTTAAGGGGGTAATGGGTATGAAAAATAATAAACTGTATCAATAGTTTCTACTCATGGTAACCTCACTTAGAGGATTTGGATTTCAACACCTCTTATACTGTTTCGAAATAATGTCCTTTTCAATCGGCAGGAAAAGTTTAAAGAAAATTCATTAAGCCGATTTCGAGAAACTACTAAACAAAGGAAGTCGAGCAGATTACATGCGGTAAGATTATATACATGTGGACCATTAAGTCCACTCTTTATATTGTCTTGATATGAACCCTCCATGGATATTTTATCTCTAGGAGATAGGGTCCACCTATGAAGGAAGTCCTGACGAATTTCTGTGTCACAGTGTCACCAACTGGGTTGCTGAGTGAGTCGCAGAGTCGCCGACTAAGTTGTCTGTGAGTCACAGAATCATCGGCTGGGTGTCATGTGGTCGCCGGGTCGCCGATTGGGTCTTAGAGACGCCGACTATTTCGCCGAGTCATCGACTGTGTTGCTGACTTTGTCTCACAGTCGCCGACTAGGTCGCAGTGTCGCCGACTGTGTCAATGACTATGTCACAGAGTCACCGACAGATTCGCCAGCTTGGTCGCATTGACGAAGACAGGGCCTAAAGACTTGGTCGCAGAGTCGCCGACTGGGTCGCAGAGTCGACGATTTTGTCGTTGACATGGTCGCAGAGTCGCCTACTGGGTCCTTGAGTGAGTCGCAGAGTCGTCAACTGTGTTGCTGACTTGGTTGTGGAGTCGCCGACTCTGTAGCTGCCTGAGTCGCCGGCATGGTCGTGGTCGTGTGTCGTTACTCGATCACGATCGACACACAGAGAGACGAACAGTGCTAAATGATGAGAAAAGAGAGATCATCAGTTAAAATATGTATTGTCGCAAGATTTTTGCGTTTCTTGGAGAGACTTGTACCGCCCGTATCTCTGTGGACGAAAGTCCTTGTCCCTACACTTTTTAAATTCACATAGCCTGTCCCTTTCCTGTTCGTAGAACTACGAGCAAATGTGCTTGCTCCATCGAAAGGTTATATTACTTCACTTGCAACGGGTCATCTTTACACAATAACGCTTGATAACAGACCACCATCGCAGCAAGAATCGGTAAGTGTATATCTATCTTTCTATATATATATATATATATATATATATATATATATATATATATATATATATATATCATATATCATATATATATATATATATATATATATATATATATATATATATATATATATATATATATATAATACTTTCATACAGGTTAGAATTTTTTAAATTCATGTTCTATGGAGATTATAACCCAGGACCGCTGGTAAACGGCACCCACTGCCTTGCCTGTACACACGAGCCGATATTCCCTCATGACTAAGCACACATCACAAAAAATGATGTTACTCAATCTGTGTTATGTGCACTCTTGTGTAGCAGACACGGTCGCATGACGACCTAGTAATTAATTCTTATTTAACTACACAGTCATTTCTAATTCCTATGAAATAATTCAAGATATATATAATTAATTAAAGAAAATTATGAATATACACCAGACATGGTTCTGTCTGGTGTATATTTATAATTCTCTCTCTCTCTCTTTATATATATATATATATATATATATATATATATATATATATATATATATATATATATATATACACACAGGCAGAATCACATGACCCAAGCTAAGGTGCTAGACGGCACTACGAAGCCGGATAATATTTAAAATTAAACATAAACGTTAACGAAACTAATATTAGTTTATATGAAACGAAAATTACTTTATGGATCACCTCTATCACCTCGATATAAAGGCCAACTTTACATGTAAGATATAATATTCTTACGATATGTGTTATACCCAACTTCTTCATCTAACGAGAAAATCTTGACATCGGCTCTACTAATTTTCTTTAAACTTTTCCTTCTGTTGGAATCGATACCGGGTTAGATTACGCTGAAGAAGTATTGAAATCAAAATCCTCTTAGAATGGGTTCAAATAGTAAAAGTAATGAACCGAAATGGTCCCACTTGTGCACGTGTTTTCATACCCGGTATAATAGGGACCCCCTAATTTCGCTTATTCTTGTCGACGAAATTCGTCAGGACTTCCTTCGTGGATCGCCTCTATCCAATAGAGATAAAATCTTAAGGAAGGGTCCATTTCAAAACTATATAAAGAGGGAACGTAATGTCCCAACTGTATGCGTAAGATATGTTCTTTTTACGGCATGCAGTGTACCCGTCATATAGCCATACGTTTCTCGGAATAGGCTCAATTAATCTTCTTTAACATTTTCCTACTGTTGGAACACACATAAATCTAGATACCAACGACAAAGCGTTGAAAACAAAATCATCTAAGTAGTTGTTAAATTAAAAATGATTGATCTTCTTATCACTGAGGCTCGGGAAGATGCGATGTCTCAGTGGTTACCACGCCAGATTCGTGACCTAAATAGTGTGGTTTCGAATCCTAGCATCGAACTAGCTCGGGATAGCTAACGTAGTGTGTTCATCGGTAAGACAATTTAGTCCAAATGTCTTGTTACTAAAAAACTGTAAAACACGAAACAAAACCAAAGTTCTATATATCGGTACCCATTTTAAACACTTTTATCTTTCCATACAGATTCTCGTCATAAATACGGCTGAAATTGTTTTTTATTTGAGCACCCACTTCACCATCACACGGATGGAACAGCATGGTAAACCTTTTGAGTGGAGCATCTAACACCACATCTTGGTTTTTCGTGAAAGGATGATAAGACTTGTGCAATCTGCACTGTCCATTCTTCTTCTTCTTCTATTATTATTATTATTATTTATTATATATTATTATTATTATTATTATTATTATTATTATTATTATTATTATTATGATGCTCAGCAATTCAGGGCACCTTATACTTAGTTTGACCCCTATCTAGTTTTTTATCGACTAATCAGAATGCGACAAAAGATGTAAAGCTCGGCCTGTGTAATGCATATACAGTGTGGATATCACCACAACCCCCCCCCCAAAAAAAAACAAAAAAACAACGGTTTTCTGGGTAGTTCAGAAGCCATAAAACTGTTGCTTAGCGTATGCACATATCATATTGGAAAACATGGCTCAAAATAAGAATTCAAAGAAGGGATCATTGACTCATGTGCACAAATAGAAAGGAGTTTGATGGAGAAAGGAAGCATGAATTTAATTTAATTTTCATCGTTTTATTTACTCAAATGTTTGTGTTTAGTTTGAACTGTGGACAATGAAAAACATACTTTTTCATGTTTTACAACATAATCCTCTACCAATGTTTTGATATTGAAGATAATGTATTGTTAAAAGAATTGTATTCTTTTTAAAACGTCTGGATCCGATAATGGTGAAAAATTACAGTACTTAAAGCATCGTCTGTTACATTTGACTGGCCGATGAAAAAGGCACCTACTGAGACGTCGGGTGAGGGAAGCTAGACAGAAGAGGATGTGGTTCTCCGTTTAAATAAAGAATGGCGAGAAGGAGTCCTTGAGAATGGTTCTAATGGGATCGCTGCTAAAAAAATTTAAGCGAGAAACATATAAACCTCACGAGCTGATGACACTTATAACTGAGTTTAGCGGAGTCTGGGACCGTGGTCAACTGCCGGCGTTATTTATACCTGAGATCTTCGGAGGCCGCTGTAGGGATTAAACCATCGACAAAGACCGCTTAGAGCAGATTCGCCCTCAGCATATCGTACATATGTTCCAGGAAGACCTTTGATGTATCTAAATCAGCATCCCTATGTACGTGTGAATTTCCTCTGAGGGTGCCATTGGTATCGAAAGCGAGTGCATCATTGTCTTCGCTATATCCTCCAGATGTATCTACAAGATGGCTACTGACTTCAACTCATCTATAAACAGTCTAAAGTAGGCCGCTGCAAAGAGATTGGCATGTGAATCTATGGAAACCAGCGTTCGAGCATAGCTTCAAGCGACTTCACGGGATTGCGGATCCATGACCCGGTTGATATACCTACTTGTGCTACCTGATCCAGAGCGGGATGATTGAAAGGCCCATCAGGCAAATGCACCTTATATGTAGACGCCTAAAAACATAGAACTGACCATTGCCATCTGCTATATGACTGCCTCTTGTCTTTATATTATCTTCTGTTTTATGCCTTGAACAATAACTGAGTAGAGAAGCAGCAGAAGATCAGATTTTGTTCTGAGCCCTGATATCTGAATTCGCAGAATGCCTCCAATACAGATCCGTTTATTACCAAATCAGTTGTCTATAAATCATCTTCCTTCGACAGATTAGCATTGTAAATCAAAGCAACAAACACTAGACCAGGAGAACAACCGATTCATCGTTCTGTCTCCATATATGCAAGACGAGACTGTTCCTTTCCTCACTGCAGAATATGAGATTGGTGGCGGCTCCCTTCATTCCCTTTGACCATGGTGACATGGGGATAAGACACATATCATACTTATTACTGGCTCGTACGTGTCAACAAACCTTGTAGGGATTAGACAGGAACACTGAACAAGTAGGGTTTTCATTCTTGATGTATTGATTATAGCGGCAAAGTATCTGATTCTGGGGTTAACACATCAATTGCTGGCCAGTGAGTAGGATTCAATAAAATTATCACAAAGGGAGACACATTGGTTCGGCAAGGTCAGAATTCGAATGTAGTTAAAGCCTTGTTACCAGTGATTGGTCGATTGATAGCAAGTGAATTGAGAAAATGCCCAGTACCCAGTGCCATCTTGGCCAGTGTTAGCCTCCCACTGGCCAGTAGTCAACGCCTCTCGGGGGGATGCACCAGTCCTGTTCTCATGTCTTGCTTTAAGCAATTAAGCATGAGATAAAACATCCAATATTAAGACCCAGTTAATTCAATTGTTAGTCTGAAAATTTTACATTTTGTATCCTTTGACAATCTAACCACTGTTTAGTAAACACACAATGCAGTCTGATTTAGAAAACTGCAACAATTTTATTGTTGAGGTATGTTTAATCTCGATGAAGAAAACTGGTTTATTATACATGTATGTGGCTGGGGTACGTAGCATATGCTGCAACTGGTTGAGTAGGTGGCAGTTATCTAAACAATAAGAGTGCACCTACTGGTCAGCCTTGTGATGTACTGAATATAAGGCTAATTAACACACCTTTAAAGCCATTTAACACAGTTCTTACAAACATAAATAAATCATTTAGCACAGTACAGATGTTCTCCTAGGTTTGAAATAACGTGCTTTCACCGTGTCGTTGAACACAAGCCTGTGTTTGATCATGTTTGCAAGGGCATGGTCATTTGTAACGACGACTATTGAATATAGTTATCGTAATAAGTATGGTAACAACTGGCAGCCAATAGTTTTTATTTGTTTGTTATTACCCTGTAGCTGACATTGTTATTTGATGTTGATTAGATTTATATGTAGTCATAACAATGTCAAAGAGAAGGATTAGTTTAAGAATGATACATGTGTTTCTAATATATTTCACATATTAAAGATCCAGAAATGGCTATGGCCATGAGATAAATAGAGTAAATTCATAAATAGGTGGCTGGAAAGAAACAGTAATGATACAGACAGATATACATATGAAAATACAAACAGGCTGACAGACAGTTGTATATTTCATAGATTTAAACCAGACTTTCGAAACAGTGAGATGGACAGAAAACGTCATTGATCGACTGGTTGATTTAGGTAGATAAATAAATACATAAATACAAAATAATATGCGTATTCCAATGACCATGCATGATATTTATTACAAACTTACTTAACAGATTTAACGATTGATGCATACAAATTATGGGAAGAGCTAAATTGTCTTAGGGTTTCAAATTGATGTTGTCCTTTAAATGATCAATTAAGAAATTCCACTTTTCCATAAGATCCGAAAATATTGAATTACTGAAAGTCCCTTCTGTAATATGAAGTCGGTTTGATTTAGGTCTGGCAAAAACACTAAACACATTATGTGAATGAGACATTTATTTATAATGCATTTGAATGAATACCGAATCTGACACCTTACTCGTGTGCATGAAGTCTAACAGTGGATATCACAAAACGATGCACATAAAGTTCAACATGGATAAAGGAAAATGATAGAGTTCCCAAATGGAAGTGATCAAATTTTAACGAATAAACACAAATGATCCAGTATATAAACGGATAAGATCAAAGTATGGAATTTTCACAAAATATGAATAAAATATATATTATAT
Source organism: Sinohyriopsis cumingii (assembly GCA_028554795.2). Taxonomy (NCBI): domain Eukaryota; kingdom Metazoa; phylum Mollusca; class Bivalvia; order Unionida; family Unionidae; genus Sinohyriopsis; species Sinohyriopsis cumingii. Next base: position 36,350,953 of record CM068834.1, on the reverse strand, counting down.
TTTCTACATTAACCCCATATATAAGTAGTTAAGTGGGATACATTAGCGACAATGGGAATTAGCATTACAGACCGTCCCCCCCCCCCCCGGGAACGATTAGCGACAATGGAAATTTAACATGGAGAAAAATCGTGGGTCAGATTAGCGACAAGGGGAATTAACATGGGGAATAAATCGTGGGTCACTCTAGCGACAAGGGGAATTTAACATGGAACTATAGTGTGGGTCTGTCTAGCGACAAGGGGAAATTAACATGGGAATAGAGTTTGGGTTTGTCTAGGGACAAGGGGAATTGAATATGGGATTTTTTTTTTAAAAAAAAGTTTTTTTTTAAATTTAAATTTAAATTTAAATTTAAAAAAGGGGGTAGGCAATTGAAAGGCTATCTCTTTTCGAGAAATATGGCTGGCCCTGAAAAGGGCCTTTGGGTTTTCTTCTTCTTCTTCTTCTTCTAATTTCTTCTTTTTCTCCACCAAGTTCTTATTTTATCTCCTACACTCTTCTTCTCTTTCTTGTTTTTCTTCTCCTCCTCTTCTTTCTTCTTCTCTTCCTTCTCTTCTTTCTTCCTCTTTTCATTTTCTTCTTCTTTTTCAATTTTTTCGTTCCATTTGCGTATTCTTATTCTTTCCTCTTCATCCTCCTTCTCCTCCTTTATCTCTTTCATTACACCACTAATCTTGTCCTTTGCTTTTCTTAAGTTATTAATTTCCATCTTTACACGATGGGGACTATAGGAATAATGGTCTTCAACGAGTCTTATTAGCATCTGTTCCATTATTCCTAAGTTGTCTAAAACGTCTTGCAAGGTTTGTATTTTGTCCATTTGGTTAGAAGCCATCTTCTTTGTAGAATGGTTCCAACGACGAACGTGGTGGGTTCTTATACTGAAAGCGCGGACGTGAAGGAAAACATCCCCCTAAAACATAAAATTGATCTTACCTAGATCATGACCAAAGAAACAGCAACGCGCGGACGTGAAGGAAAACATCTCCCTACTTTTCTCATTTCATATAATAAAACCCAAACTATACTCTCCACATACGCTAAGAAACAATAAACAAAATCCATAATCTACTATCCACACAATCGTGCGTGATCTGTTACAAAACCCAAACTATACTCCCCACATACGCTAAGAAACAATAAACAAAATCCATAATCTACTATCCACACAATCGTACGTGAGCTGTTACAAAACCCAAACTATACTCTCCACATACGCTAAGAAACAATAAACAAAATCCATAATCTACTATCCACACAATCGTACGTGAGCGGTTACAAAACCCAAACTATACTCTCCACATACGCTAAGAAACAATAAACAAAATCCATAATCTACTATCCACACAATCGTACGTGAGCAGTTACAAACACAAACACACAAACACATACCCTCGCACTATGAAAAAAGAGTTAGTGTTTATAATCACACTACTCTACCTACACACACACACACACACACACACACACACACACACACATTGGCAAATCGATAGTTATTTCTTTTCTAGAGTATTGGGTAGCCCTTAAAAGGGCTGTTTTTTTTTTTGAACTCCAGATGCACCTATCTAATGGTTGCACCTTCCTGGCCTGGCGCCACACACGCATCTTCTTCCCCAGTCTCCTTTCACCTTTCTTCTTGGGAACGCAGAGGGAGGATGATTCGCTTCAACACCCCAATCCTCTGTCTCGGGAATATTGTACGACATCCTCTCTTCTAGTTTCTTTTCCTCCTCTTCCCTCTGTCTTCTCTCCTCCTCTTCGTTCTTCATTCTTTCCTCTTCTACTATAGCCTCCGCGGCCAGTTCATTTAACAGGCGCCTGACATATTCCAGATGTATCTGGAGTTCAAGAAGTTTGCTTATTCTGCTATTCATTCTTGTGTTGATCAATCAACAAGGGTAGCTAGACTGCCCAGCGAGTTTCAATTTATAGTGAAAGCGCGGACGTGATGGAAAACATCCCCCTAAAACATAAAATTGATCTTACCTAGATCATAACCAAAAAACAACAACGCGCGGACCTAAAAGAAACACTCACTCACTTTTTTATGCTACCCATCACTATTTTAAAATTTTTTATAAATCACTTCAATAGACTATCCACATACGCAAAGCAATCCAATCTAACCCCAAATTTACACCTCAAACACCAAAAAAAAAGACATCATTTTAACCTACTATCCATACCAACTTACTTAACCACTTACAAACACAAACACACAAACACATACCCTCACATTTTTTTAAAAAAGAGTTAGTGTTAATTTTCACACTACTCTACCTACACACATTGGCAAATGGATTGTTATTTCTTTTCTAGAGTATTGGGGTAGCCCTGAAAAGGGCTTTTTTTTGTTTGCTATGGCATTCTTTTTTTAGTTTCTAAGAATGCGATGTCCTCTGAGGATAGACTTTCTGGCGATAGGTCTGCTTCTTCGAAAAGAGAAGAAGAACTCTTTGGTGTCGATACGACAATCGACAAAGCCTCTGTCAGCTTCAGGTTGCTGCTGCTGTTGTTGTTGTTGCTGCTGTTGCTGCTGTCTCTGAAGTCTGTACTTCTCTGTCCATTCTTCTTTTTCCCTGTTCATTTCTTCTCTGAAGAGCTCTTCTATCAGGTCTTCAGTGATTTTTAACATTCTCACATTCTCTATTTCTTCTGGCTTCGGTATCAGACTGTGTCTGACCCTATGCAAATTCACGTAGGCTTCGTTGAGCTTAGCTAGTTTGGAGCACATCTTCTTAGGAGGATGAGTCGACAATGGATGGTTAGACTGGAAACAACCCCGGTTCTTAAAGTCAAAGCGCGGATGTGAAGGAAAACATCCCCCACACGGTTTTTGAGTCGCAACGTTTAGTGAGTGTCATGAGAGGGATAGTAAGAAATGAAAGAGCATCAATCCAACATTCTTATAGCTAAACAAAAGACAAAGGCATTTTTTTCAAAACACAACATTTTTTATTCAAAAATCACTTAACACTAAACAACAACTAACATTTTTAACAATAATCCAACAATATAACATCAAACAATTTTTTCAAAACACAACATTTTTTATTCAAAAATCACCTAACACTAAACAACAACAACTCTAACATTTTTTAACAATAATCCAACACTAAAAGTTTCTCCACTAGGTAAAGAGGGATAACAGTCTTCCATGGTTTCTAGTAATCTAGGATGACTTCTCTCAAACTGTTGATTTCTATCGTATTATCGAATTCTGCATACAGGATGACGTTCACCGTTTCATCAGGGTCTCGGTCTTTAAACTGAATTTCCACACGAATCTGGCCGGATTTTATAGGGTGGAAATGTCCCTCGTCGCTGCCTTGGTCTGGAGTGAAATCGAAAGCCCACAAAGCGTAGCCTCCTGCATAATCCTCGTACGTACTACCGTGACTGGTATTGGTTCCTAACTGTCCGGTGGCTTCGTACAGGGACAAGTACGATCTCAAGTAATTCTTCTTGGTAAAGTCAGGTTCGAAAGGTCGGGTACACAAGGTCTTGCCATCGCGACTGACTTCGATTTTGGACACGCCAAAGTGTTGAAAGTAGAAAGGATTTTTTTCGGCAGCTCCGTTGAAGGCTGTATTCTCGACGATACCAACGATCAAACGTTTGGGTAACTGTCCTTGGAACAGATGATCTTCGATCATGGATCGCTGTCCCTTGGGAATGGTGAAGGTTTTCACTTCCACGCGTCGTATGGGATACTTGGCAGTCGTTCTGCTCAACGTCTGACTGATGTCGTTTTCCACTTTAGGTAACACTTCCACACGGCGTACGTAGAGTCTGGCTTCTAGGATTTTGGTTTTGTAACCGTCACTATCAGCCATCAAATGGAAAGCGGCACTGCTACGATTCAGTCTCAGGGGGACATCCACCCCGTTCAGCAAATACTTTTCTTGCAACCACATGTCCAAATGCAAACGATCCATCAGTTCTAAACTTGTGTCGGCTCCCGTGATTCTCTTTCTTCGTTCTAGAAATCCATCATTGTTGTCTTTCTTTTCATCAGTTTCCAATATTTCAAACTTGGTAGGTTCGTCAGCTTCCCATACCACACAGGCATTGAGATGAGTGTTCTTGGCATCTATTCCGTACGTCAAGAGATTTTCCGGGTAGGCACGATAAGGGTAAGTATCCATGCTGCTACTGACCAGTTTGTTAATCAAGTACAAGTCCACTCCACTGAACAAGGAATGTATGAAATTGTTGACGGGAGCTACTGCTTCATCGTCTATAGCACCTCCAGTCTTATCTAGAATTTTGACTTTCAGGTACAAGTAACTGCTATTCAGATCGATGTAATCTTCGGGCTGTCCTTTGATTTCAAACTCGATGGGAGCGGAATCCGTCAGTGAGGAGACGGGGTGAAATTCCACCCACTGGGATTCTTGCATTGTCATCATCGTGGGGGGCATGGCAAACAGATCCAGTTTCGTCTTGGAACAAGCGCAAGATTCTCGGTGCATCATTTTTTTGTTCTTTCTCAATAATCGAAAACGTCTAAGTCTCGAACGGTTCTTCTTTTCTTGGCCTTTCTCGCTTGAAGTCTGGTGAAAGGGTGTTTTCTTCGTCGTCTCTTTCTGCCTTGTCCTTGCTGAATGCCTGACTCGGTAGCGTGCAGGGCATTTATAGGTGTGTCTTGTCGGCCCAAAATGTCTTTACCCGTTTGCAGCAAGATATTTTTGCCTGCCCTCATGAAGGCTTCTTTAGGGTTTTATTTGTCGATGATGACATTTTGGAGAAATTCTTTGCCTTGCGTCAGTGCCGCATCTTTCAAAGCGTGCAATCCGCGTGTCACCATCCGTTTCAACACTGGGGCCACCGAACGAAAGGCCGATTTTAACATGTCTCCTAAACCGTGTCCTCGCTGTCGAGCAACCCCTCGGTACACTGGATACATGACTTACTTACGAGTCGTGAGAGAACCGTTTTCGAAAATGGAGTTTCACCGTGACTTTTCCTTTGGTGAATGGAATATTTTGTCCCAGATCTCCTTTTATAGCAATGTTGACCGTGTCCAAATACGACTTGCTGACCGGCAAATAGTGAGGATGGACAAATTCGCGGTGGACGTGGTAAGTGTTTCCACCTTCCTCGTCAGTGTTCGTGGCAGAATCTACTTTGAAAGGAATGACACGCAGTAACGGTACGGAGGTGTGTCCCACCACGTTGTACTCCACCACATCGGAATACACAAACATCAAATTCAGTCCTTGGTTCAGTTCTACCGGGGCACGAAATAACTTGCTGAAAGACTCGTTGTCGTAAACGATGGGTAATTCGTTTTTCTTGATCATGGTCTTTCTCAGGTTCATGTCTCCGCCCAACATGTCATACAATTCAGGACAAAATAAAATGTACAGGATTTTACTTCGTTCAAATTTCATCAAGAAGCGACGAGCTGCTTTGTGGTACTCCATGGTGACATTTTTGTTGACATGCTCCAAAGCTTTCAGAAACACGACATTAAACCTGGAGGTTATGGTGCTGACCAAATGTTGACCACTAAAATAATAGCCTGGGGGAATGAACAAGTGATAGGTGGTGTACTTTTGTGTACGGGTTTTCTTGTCATATTTGACATTGCTATCCATCCACTGTTGCATTTGCTCGTCATGAACTTCCACATCAAAAAAATTTTGATTGGGAAGGACATTGAGGACTTGGGTCGGGTGAATGATTTCCACTAAAGCCACTTCCCAATGGGCTTCGTGATCTAAGGGGATGGCCTGAGGTAATTTGGCCGTGTAACAGCACAACGTGTTGTGGGGAAACACCTCCATGGAACTGTCACTGGGTAAGGTTAAGTAAAATTGGTTTTGGTGACTCATAATTCCAGAGTTCTGTGGCTGTCCGAGGGGTTATTAATGGACGTCAGAGGCGTGTCTCCGCCCAAAATGGGGTTCTGGTTGTGGTTGAAGTGGTGACTGGCACTGGCACTGGACACAAGGTTCCCGGGGTTCCCGTTCGAGGTGAATTTCAGGGAGGGATTAGGAAGCAGGTAACCGATGCAACTGCTCAATAAAATGGTCCACAATTGTTTGTCTCCTTGTTGCAAACTCAAATTGGCAATGGCTGCCCCGATGACACAATACACCACGAAGATTTGGCAGAAAAAGACGATTTGCGTTTTAGGCACACGTTCTCCACACCACACCCACAAGGGTTGTTTTTGTAAATCTTGCACAGAAGAACTAGGTGAAGGAGGAGTGGTCGACGTAGCTGCGTCTGTGTGAAAAGGCATGATGGTCACTTCTTTTTATAGTCGATGACTTGTGAAGCGTCGATCCAAGAATCAAAACTGGGTGGATATCCTTTCCAACGTACTTTGACTTCTTTGACACGTCGTTTGCCCACTTTACGGGTTCTGCGTTCGAGAATGCTTTCGATGTCGTACACGTCGTCTTCTTTTTTGGTGACACGTTGTAACTCGGGCAAATAAAACGTTCCTTTGAGCACTTCTCCGTTCATGTCTTCCAATTTATAGACTGCAGGATGACGGCCATGCACTCGTCCAGTGACGCGAAACAATTCGGTCGTCCAGTTAGGTAAGTAACCTTTATCAAAAGTGCGTTTGGTTTTGCCAATGCGCACCCAATCTCCTACGGCCAACTCTCCACTTTTCTCGGGGACAGCCCTCGTCGGGGACGTACCAAACAGGCGCTCAAACACCAACACTTCGTTCTCGGGAGTCACGTCTTGCGGGGCACGTCCGATGCTTCGATGGTAAGATTGGTTGTACGCTTGCACCAGGTGCGGTAAGATGTCGATGTACTTCAGAGTGTGGTGATGCGTAAAATATTTCCACATGCGTTCTTTCAAAGTGCGTTGAAAACGTTCCACGATGCTGGCTTTGGTTTCGGGATTCTCGGTGGTAAAAAAATGAATGTCACGTTTCTTTAATTCTTTTTGGAAAGCTTGGTTCAGAAATTCGGTGCCTTTGTCCGTTTGCCATCGAAGAGGGTGACGACCGCTTTGTTTCAACACTCGTTGCAGGGCTCGCACTAACTCGCTGCTGGATTTGGAAGTCAAGGGTACGACCCAGGCAAATTTGGAAAAGACGTCGATGACACAAAACAAATATTTGTAGCCACGATTGTAGCTGGCCAAATGAGAGACATCGGCTAAATCGGCTTGCCATTGATGATCGATGCCTTCCACTCGGGTGCGACTTCTGGCAAACTTGCGTCGAATGGGTTTGTGTAAAGTGTAGGTAGCTTGTTCTTGTAACCATCGTTGCACTTGAGGTAAACTGAGACTTTTCAGTCGCGTTTTGGCAGCACGATACAATTTTTGAACTCCTGCTTAACCTGCAGGATGGGAGGGATCGTAGTAAATGCTGGCTAAGACTTTTTCCATTTTTTTGTGTTGGTTGGTGTGTTAGTAAGGCACCCACTCTTGGAGGATGCTACTCTTTTTCTCTTGGGGTATTTTCTTGGATTGCAATGCTTTGCGTGTGCGACCGGCAATAGGTGTTGAAGAGGAGGAGGAGGATGTCTGAGTGGGGGATATCAGTTCTTGTTTCACTTCTGTCTTCACTTCTGTCTTCACTTTCTTTTTCTCTTGTGAGGAAGAAGGGGTGGCCATCATCTTTTTAATCCATCCAATTCTGGAGGTAGGTGGTGTTGTTAACTTGCGTACTTTTTCTGGTGGAGTTTGAAACCCTTCTTCTTCTTCTTCTTTTCCTTTTTCTGTCTTGGTCACTGGTACTGGTACTGGTACTGGTGATGGTGCTGGACTTTTCATCAAGGTCTTAAAATCTTTCAGAGTGGATAGAGCTGTTTCGTCTAAAGCTTTCTGGTGAAAGAGTTGCAGTCGTTGCAAGAGTTGGCCGTACTTTTGCGATTTTTCTGTTTCGGACAAATTTTGGCGATCCATCAAGGACTGTAATTCGTGTTGTAACTGGGACATCTCGCTCAAATGGGGATTGGGAGGTAAATGCGGGGTGCGTTGTTCTTGCCACCGATGGTATTCCATCCATCGTTTGTAAGGCACTAAAGCTAGTTTTCGTCCTTCCATGGGGTTGTCAGGGGTCGATTCTGAGATCTTGGGACTTCCGAGGGCCTTTTTATCTTGCTCCCACCAGTCCTCCCAACATGGTTCCCAAGACTCCTTTCAGTATGGGGCCTAACAAGAGAGGCAAAATGCCTCCACGTTGCACTAACATCTTCTTTTTTTGACGAATGGGAATTTTCTTTCGAACCATTTGGCGAAGAACGTGACGATGTTTGCCTAAGCATTGTTTCTGGTGTTTGGACAAAGGGATCGTGCCTTTCAAAACATTCAAACAACATTCGCACACGGTATCGATGACCTCTTTGGAGGCTGTTTGAATGAGTGTTTTTCGTAGGGGTGGAGAAGCTTTGGACAGGACAGATAACATGTCCCCATGTTTGGCTAAACGTGGTGGTAGTCCTTTCCTTTTCTTTCCTTGGGGTTTTCTGGGGGGTGACATCTTTGAGTCTTCAGGAGCACCAAAAAAAAAAACACTGATACCATACTTGGTCACAGGCCTTTTTTATACTGGAACGCGTCGCCACTGATTGTCTTTACGGCGTATCAGTTTGAGGACAGGCATGACACGTCGTGCAGGGTACGCAACGGACTAAATCGAGCCAGTTCTTGCTTGGACAAATCCAGTAAACTTTGTAATATGCCCGATCTTTCATGGACTTTGATTTTGGGAGAAGGTACTTTGTGAGCAGCAGCCACTGCCACTAAATTGGAGGGTCCTGCCACTGGGGAAGTTCTTTTTGGGGTCATCAACGGAGAAGTTCTTGGTGTGATCAACGTCTCCAAGTACTCTTCAGTTCCTGGTGTCATCAACGGAGAAGTGGATAAACGTGAGGCTGCCGGAGACACAGTCACCGACGTGGCAGATCGTGGTTTGCGAGTGTAAGGTTGCGTCCTGGCCGAAGTGCCTCTCTTGCGACTAGTTTTCTTCTGTGGACTTTTCTTTTTCTGGGGACTTTTTCTCTGTTTCTTTTTGTGGGAGCTTCTTTTCTTTTTCCGGGGTGGTGTCTGGTCAGAGGAGGGTCCTGCCACTGGAGAAGTTCTCCTTGGGGAGCTGGTCTTTTTCTTCTTGGGGCTTCGTTGGACTTTTGTCTTGGGGATAACTTTGGGGGCATTAGGATCCCATCTTAAGAGTGAGCGAATGATGACCCCTCCTAGAGTACCGCTCCCTCCAGGTTTCAAAATGATTTGTTTTTTGGTTTGAGTGTCGATGCGGGGATCCGCCAGTTGGACCAAAGCGACTTTGTTTCGATCGAAAAAGCGTTTGGTTTGATGAGGAATCTGAATGATTCCTTGGAGTAATTGACGTGCCGTCACCGTGAACCATCGTAAGACTTCTTTGAGACTAGCTTCTAAGACACGAGCTCGTGTTTGTGGATCTTTTTCTCGACTGATGCCATACAAGGCACGAATCAATTTGACGGGAAGATGCGACTGAAGGGACGTCATGTTCACACTGTGTGAGACAGACGAAAAAGGGTCTGAGGTTTTTATAGATTTTTTGATGGGGAGTGAAATGAAGTCGAGGACGGAGACGTGTACAGGACAGGCCCTCCGTCTTGGCACCAGTGGTGAAACAAGTGGGTAAGAAATCGCAAATCCTCGGGAGTCGTAGGTTTCAAATCGACGAGTAAATAGGCGTGTGGCGTTTGAGTGGCATCGTCGTACGCCTGAGTCAGCCAAGGCGTTCCTAACTGTTTGGCTAAGACTTGCACTTGCGATTTATCTCGAGGGCTTTTAAACAAGACCACGTAATGCGCATTGAGACTGATGGTGCGATGGGCTTTACTTTGTTGAAACAAATTTTGGGTGATGTAAACGACACTGGCATTACGGTGATGCCCTTTGCGCGTAAACCACAGTTTAATTTTTTCTTCGTCTTCTCCTAACATGTCGTCGAAAATGACCAAATGGGTTTGACGGGAGTCAGAGACGATGCCGCCGTCTTCTTTAGGAATGCCTTCCACAAACACGATGGAATCGCCTTGACTTTCTCGCAAGAGGTTGTACGCCGATTGCCACTCTTTGTAACACCACACGATCCGTTGAGGTGGCCGATTGATCAAATGATGTTTATGTTCGATCAAACGTTTGACGAATTCGGTTTTGCCTGAACCGCTAGGTCCAGCAATGAACATGTTAAAAGGATGGCGAAGATACAAAGCCTCCCAACTGGCACGATCTAAGTGTTCGTCGATCACTTTGACAGTAGAGGAAGAGGGAGCAGAGACAGCAGAGGTAGCCATGGTGTGAGAAATGTCACTTGTGACACGAAAACAAACAAGACAAGAGTTTATATACTTTTTCAGAACACGTTTATTGAATGTTTCAAACATGAATACGAAAGACAAAAATACATAAAAGCCAAAGGCTTAAGTACAAGAATAAAAGGCACATGATAACCATGAACGTGGAATAAACACAAGTGTCTGTACAACAACCACATGTTTTGGGTAAAGTTCTAACCAGTTCTATAGTAGGAGTAAGGTCACACAAGTGTCCTCCCGAAAGGGTCTTTCAGGCCTGTCCACGACAGTCCTGTCCTGGGTGACGGGTTCTTCTGGCACCGTCACTAACACAGGTTGAAAAGTAACTTTTTTCCTTGAATAACTTCGTGCATACTGGGTCACCTCTTGGGTCCAAGCCAAACCAATCTGGTTTCTTCTTCTTCGTTAACGACATGGTAAGTTACTTCAATGAACAATGAACTATCGATCTTGCCTAGGGTTCCTTTTTATATACAGACCAATACCGACGTGACCGTACGGCAGCGTAAAGTGACTGGGAAGTCGCACTCGCTTCTGGTATACAATTTGATAGACTTTTTCCAAGGGACGACTGACGATGTGGTGAGTGGGTAAACGTACAATCTTGTTCGGTTGATAGGTGGTCACTTTAAAGTTTCCATCCTCTCCCGATTGCAAGGCTTCTTTTAACACCCCAAAGTTGACCACTCGACTGGTACGATGATTCAGAGTCAGTCCTTTCACTTTGCACGTCGTGTGCACTTCTCCTTGTTTGTCCCGCTATTCGTAGCCGTAATTTTTGGGGCCGCCACTGACGAAACTTAGAATCTTGTCGTCGGGATGCTCGTCTGTCCAGGCTCCTAAACGGTCTCCTTCGATGTTAGGGTGATGTTGAATCGGGTGATGGATGTAAATGCAGCTGTCCGTGTCAAAGTACAGGACGCGTTCTTCTAACAGTTCTAAAGCTTCGTACAATTTTAAGCGAGCATGAGCTGTCACGTAAGTTGCAATGATGACATTTCCAAAAGGGTCGTCTTGTACAAAGTCCAGATCTTCTTCGTAATTGACCAAGATCAAATCCTCTCGAACGACGTCCACGTGTTTCGTGTATTTGGTTTTGTCGTGAATCATCTGGAAGTAGCGGGAAGGTTCTGTCAAATATTCCGTCTTGGGTAAACACGGTCGTTGTGCCATTTTACCCCACAAGCAATTTAACATCACTTTGGCAAACGATCGCCTGCCTTCGTTTTTTTCGATGTGGTCTAAAGAGATGCCTTCTTGTGCGTAGTATTTCTCTTTGAATTGTATTTGGTCTTCGGGAGTGTGACACCAGGAAGGATAGCCGCTGGCTTCTTGTTTCAGTTTCAAAAAGGCATCCACGTAGTCGGCGAAAATGCCTTTCTGAGTAGGGTCACCCTTGTGGTACTGTTGTGTCTTGGGAAAGTGGCAAATTTCGTACACTTCTAACAGTTGGTATCCCATGTCCAGAGCTTTGAACAATTCCACGGTAACCCAGGTTCCCGTCAAGGCACGTTCTTCCTGGGTGTGCTGACAAGGTTGGTCCTGGTTGCACGTTTCGGCACAAGTACGGCACAAAGGAAACATCAGTTTGCCTTGACAATGGTGAGGTAAGACGGGATGGTATAGGTTCGTGGGAGGCAAAACTTTGCACTTGATCAAGCCTTCGTATTGTCGAATGTTTTTCAGGTCGATGTGTTCCGTCAGCAATTGCGGGTGCCCTACGGGAAAGCGACAATATTTGCACACGTAGGGATACAGCGAACACACGTCCAAGTATTTGATTTCTTCTCCTTTCTCTTCGTCGGCTTGGTACAGCAAACAGGTGGCATTGGTCCTTCCTCCGTACAAACTATCCCTCGGGTTCAACGGGTCCATGAACTGGTAACTTTCCACGAGGCGTTTAAACTCGGGATCGGTTTTCAAACGGTGATCGTACTCGTGTTCCCACATTTCCACCACTTGGTATCCTTGCTGTTCTAACTTCAGGCGTCGCTGACAAGTGTCCTGGTACAAGTCTTCCATGGTTCATTGCAAAAACTGATTTTTAGTGTCACGGTCAGGGTAACAGACGGGACATCCGTGAAATAAGCAACCGTTAAACTCGTACACGATCTTGGGGTTTTCCAAGTCCCAGCCATCGACCGAATACGTTCCGATGGTCTTTTCGCCCCCACCGTTGCGGGCATGCTGAATCCACTTGTCTTCCTTGTCGCACAAGTAATGTAACCAACGTAGGGCTTTGACCGAGTATTGACGTTTGACAAAGTGGGTCGTTTGAGGACTGATGACAGCCACGGTGTTTTCAGGCATGAATCGTTGTCGATACACTAAGGAACACGCTTTGGCAATGGTGCAAGCTTCTTTCAAAGGATCGACCCCTCCGTGTTCCATGAACAGTTCTCGAAATTTTCCACAGCAACGTCGTAAAATGTCCACGTCGGAACGACAATACTTTAGCATTTCTTCCTGAAAGTCGAAAGGGTCCGAGGCGTGAGCCTGGTACCAAGCGTAGAAAGCTTCTCGTTGTTCGGTACGCATGTTGTCGGGGTCGTAATAGTGAGCCTCAGGCAAATGGGGTAGAACGGCGTGTTGATTGGCTTCCGTATTGAAAAAGTGTGGAAAGTACCCTTTAGCCATTTCTGTCATTCCAAACGTTTTAGGCATTCGGCTCAAAGGCATGGCCAAGTAACTCATCGAATCTTTAAACTGCACTTGTTCCACTTGCATGAAAATAATTTTGGCTCCGTTCAAAATCACTTTAGGACGTTCGGTGCCTTGTTCCGTATAGTATCTGAGAAGAAACTGTCCATCGTATCCGGAGAAATTGTGAGCCATCACCGTGGCATGACGATGACAATCTCCGTAACGTTCGATGTCCTCTTGGCTCCACGTCTTGTCGATGGGGTCTAAGACCCATTGGGCAAAATCGGCTAGCGTGTTCGGTCCCCGAAAGATTTTTTCACGTCCTCCAGGAATCTTGCTGCAGTGAGGGCAATGACTGAAGATAGGTTCTTGAATGCACTTCTCGCACGCTCGATGAGCCACGCAAAAATTAGGAATGTGAATGCCGGTCTCTTGCATGCATTCGAAATCGAAAAGATGAAATTGCCTTTCTTCTTGTGACCGTCCTCTTTCTCTGGTGGGGGTTGGTATTTTTGCACGTAGCATTGATGTTCCAAGTCCACGATGTGGTGACAAATGTGACATTTTTTCTTTCCTGAACATACGTGTTCCTTGGCATTATTGGTACGTATGCCTTGTCCACACGTAGGGCACAATGTCAGCAGTTGACAAGCACATTTCTGCTGTGAACCTTGCGTCTTCAAATGTTGTTGGTAACAGGTAGGGCTGACAAACGTGCGCAGACAAGTTGAACAAGGCACTGGTCCTTCGCTCAGACAGGGTGGAGAGGCCAAACATCCTGGGCATTTCATTCCACAATGCTTGTGTTGCTCTCGATTGTTATAACCATAGTCACATTTCTCACAATAATAACCGTATCCCAGGAATCCAGTAATACTGGTAATGGTATCGAAATGTTCATCGTGATAATAGACATGAATGTATTTTCCGTCCTTAAATTCTTGGCCTCGAAACAACAGAGTTCCACGCATTTCTTGAGGGTGCACTTTCAAGGTGTAGCGTGGAGCTAGGGCATCTTGCAATTTTTGCATCTCAGGAATGCCACAGGGTGTGTCTTTGGACAGTCCGGCTTGTTGTAACAGGAGTTCAGCTTCGTTTCGTTGTTTGGCTCGATCGCATCGTTGAATAGTTTTCCAGGTTCTTTTCCATTCTACCGTGTCGTTCTTGTTGGCATAGGTTCGTCCCACCACGATGGCACGGGCTAAACACATCTGGTCTTGAGGGTTGTTAATTCGGACGAGACTCTTTTTGGTGTTGCGAAGGTCGTCCACCAATAACATCTTTTTGCGTCCTGTCCCTTGAGGAGGAGAGACGTGAGCCATTTTCAGTGTGGCTTTACCATCGGTGATGTCAAACTGGTCATTAGATTGTTGTACGTGTTGAATCTTGTCCATGACTTTGGAAGGAGTTAGTTCTGCGGGTCTGCTAAACTCGATCCAAACAGGGGATTTCAAACCGTCGTGATCTATGGATAGTGTCAAGCGATCGTCTTCTTTGGCTTGACATTGTCGCTTGAGTGCAGTGAGCAAAGAATCCCACATCTCGGTGATGAACCCTTCTGCTTTCTCCAAGGGTACGTCGGACTTGAAATCTTTAAACTTCACCGTGTAGGTGTAAGCCGTGGTTCTAAATTTTCTAGAGGAGCGCTTTTCCGTCTCTCGAATGGAATAGTATTTTTCAGGATTGACTAAGGGTGGTGAACTTGGTTTAGAGGTTTCAAATTCTGGTTCACTCATGTCCTCTTCAAAATCACTGGCATGAATTTGTGCCAAGATTTCGGCCCTGGTACGAGGCGATAGATCACGTTTCTGCCTCTTACTTTCTTCTTCTTTCTTTTCGAATGAATAGGATCGTTTCATCTTGAGTGCAAAACGTCAAATGACTCAAGTTTAAACACCATAGACTAATTTATAGTCTTGGCAAACCAGCGCATATAAAAAGGGTGTGTGTCTTGTCCTTTCACTATTCATTTCACTCTCAAGCCGAGCACAACGATGGAAGAGACTACCCAGATGGAACGTTTCGTCAGAGCTTTGCGAGGGGTCATTAGAAAATTCTCTTCAGACCAGCCGACGGACTACTCTCCTTCCTTTCGAGATAAAAGTCAAGATACTTGCTATATCTGTCAGAAGAAAGGGCATTGGTCTTCAGAGTGTCCAGACCGTCAAAAAAGAAAAAAAAAAAGGGGGCTAAAAAAGACAAAAGTCAAGATACCTGTTATTATTGTAAAGAAAAAGGACATTGGTCTCCAGATTGCCCAAAAAAGAAACAAGAGGAGTCAGAAGAAAAGAAGGATTCTTCAGAAGAAGAGAGGGATTCTTCGGAAGAAGAGAGGGATTCTTCGAAAGAAGAGAGGGATTCTTCAGAGGAAGAAAGAAGACAATTCTATTTAAAAGAAGCAAAGAAACAGGAGAAGAAAAGAAGAAGGGAAGAAAATGAGGAAAAAACGGTGAAGAAATTCAAAAAACAGAGAGACTAAACAAGGAGAAAGAAGAAGTCAATGAACTTTTAATTAAAGTGTTGTGCTGTGAATTGGATTGTAAAAAATGGATAAAAGAATACATGAATGATATAAGGTAAGTGTCTTTGAGTTTTGATTTTAAAATAAGAAGCTACACTCACGCACTCATACACAGACACGTACTATAAGGGTAAAATGGGTGGGGTTTATTTTTGAGTTATTGGCAAATTGAAATTGTATTTCTTTTCGAGAAATGTGGATGGCCCTGAAAAGGGCCTTTTTATTTTGGTGTAGGAGTGAGTTTAACCAATCAACTTTAACTGCCTTAAGCTTTTGCCACGGGCAAGGCCTACTTCTGATGATTGGGTTGAAATCACTAAGGGTGGTACGATAGGCTTAGTCACAGGGTTGGCGTGTTTAGCTCGGGAAGGTCGTATTCTCTTCGGTCGTGATAAAGAAGTCTGATACATTTGTTTCAGACTTCTTAACTCCGCTAAAATGTCCAACAGTACCGTAGCCCTTTGATTTTCACCCTCTTGTTTCTTTGCTGCTACTTCTTCTTGCTGTTGTTGCTGTTGTTTTTTTCTTACCTCTTCTTGTTGCTGTTGCTGTTGCTGTAGGAGAAAAGCTTGTTCCGCTTCCTTTTGTCGTTGCATAAATTTCTCCAATTCTTCTTTCTGTCTCTGTCTAAAATTCTCCACTTGCGGTAATGAAGAAGGTAACGAAGGTTCCGGAACAAATTCTTGCGAGGTAAGAAAATCCACAAAATCCCAATGTACCTCTTCTGAAAGTAAGTCCGGGTTCCCTTGGGCAGTCTCCCCTGCTGGTGCACCCCAATGGATCGTTTTCTGAGTTTCAGTCATGTTGAATCACTGTCGCATAGATTGACTGCACACAAGCGCTAACGAATCTATATAGAGCACGTGACGTCACAGACTGCTCTCTTCGGATTGGATGCGAGCTGACTGAATTTTGTAACGCGTGTTCGGATTGGTGAATGAATTCAATCCGTTTCAGTCCTTCCTGTACCTATAAATAAGCGCAGTTCACTGCATTGATTCACCTATTCTCGTCGCTTCAAGATGTGGACCACAGTTGAGTCATCCACCCTTGTGTCTTCCATGATGTTTAGGACGGACATGCTCATGTATGTCAGGTCCAAGTGGACTGTTGTTGATAGGACAGATACTAGTCTATGGATGAGGAGAGTTTACATAGAAAGACAAGGATGTCTCAAGAGGGTACTTGTGTATGGACCGGCAGTTAGAAGGAGTTTAAGAAGAAGAAGATGTGACAAATGCCATCTATGTTAATATTAATATTAACATAAACCCAAAGGCCCTTTTCAGGGCCAGCCATATTTCTCGAAAAGAGATAGTCTTTCAATTGCCTACCCCCTTTTTTAAATTTAAATTTAAATTTAAATTTAAAAAAAACTTTTTAAAAAAAAAAATCCCATATTCAATTCCCCTTGTCCCTAGACAAACCCAAACTCTATTCCCATGTTAATTTCCCCTTGTCGCTAGACAGACCCACACTATAGTTCCATGTTAAATTCCCCTTGTCGCTAGAGTGACCCACGATTTATTCCCCATGTTAATTCCCCTTGTCGCTAATCTGACCCACGATTTTTCTCCATGTTAAATTTCCATTGTCGCTAATCGTTCCTGGGGGGGGGGTCTGTAATGCTAATTCCCATTGTCGCTAATGTATCCCACTTAACTACTTATATAGTTCATCATGTGGTACCAAATTAGCGTTATATTTTAACGAGTTAAAATATATTGGTTTTGTTACAACAAGATAAAATATATCTGATATTTACACAGGAAAAGAAAATATATTTTATTATATAAAAACTTGATCCATAATCGAAGCAAAGAAGATTAAACTCACTCATCAGCAACCTACCGTTTCCATAAATTCATAATCTGTTCATGTATGAGAGACGTAAGATAGTTACAGGGTTGGAATGATCTGCGTAAATAATTCTAATTTGTAAACTATATGATCATATCTCACCACAAAGCACATCCAATTCAGCAATGAATTACATTGGGTTTATGATTTATGCCCAGGAAGTAAAGGGAAATTTCTTCAGCAAAAATGAATTTCCATCTCTGAAAAGTAATGCAGTTTCTATTTAGTTGTTCTAGCTGACATAATGCTCAGTTTTGTTACGCATGACATGATGTGAAGTCTGATATTTTCAAATGTGAAGGTATAAAGATATTCGTTTCACACGTGAAAATATATTAACGAAAAAATATGAAAATTATTTCGCCAATACATTTCTATATTTCAGACTTAAGTATATATTAAATGGAATTATACAAATTGGGATCTATTGACATGTTATGATTTCAGACTTAAGTATATATTAAATGGAATTATACACATTGAGATCTATTGACATGTTATGATTTCAGACTTAAGTATATATTAAATGGAATTATACACATTGGGATCTATTGACATGTTATGATTTCAGACTAAAGTATATATTAAATGGAATTATACACATTGGGATCTATTGACATGTTATGATTTCAGACTTAAGTATATATTAAATGGAATTATACACATTGGGATCTATTGACATGTTATGATTTCAGACTTAAGTATATATTAAATGGAATTATACACATTGGGATCTATTGACATGTTATGATTTCAGACTTAAGTATATATTAAATGGAATTATACACATTGGGATATATTAACATGTTATGACCAAAGGATTAAGTTAATAAACAAATGTAACTCCTACATGGTTCATCAACAAATATGATGGGCGCATGATTGATTTTCACTAATATTGTGACAATGAATCTGACTTTCACAGTTTTAATGAAATACATTTTCACAAGTAAAATGATATTGAATCATAATGTTTCAAGAATGGAACGTATAATATTTTTCTCGTGATGTCCAGTCGATGATGTTTCCGATTCCACAGTTACCATCCATTGGTGACGGAACTGCCTCTTATGACCTGCACTTCCCAGGCCACCGAAGGATCCCTTGCGATCCTCAGTATCATGCAAATCCATTGGTCCAAGACCTTTGGTCTTTCACAGTTAGTAGAAGGAATGCATTATAAACGTTCATTATGTTTAAATGTAGATTAGGGTATGGTGGTCGGTTTCAAGGACACAGTCCCTTCTGAAGAGGTACGTGTCAATGTTCCTATTCCCCACACTACTGCCAAACACCATTTTCGATCACATAGTAGTTTTGCGCCTGAGGCAGCAATTTTCGACATGCATAAGGGACAGGTAACTTAACCCCCTCTTGCTCCTGCAGAGAAACTGCTCCTCCCCATGTCGAACGCATCAATTCTAGATCCGAACGATTCATTCAACTCTGACAACTTTAGTATTGGTGTGCTGATCAATTTTCCCTTAAGAGCGTTGAAATCTCTTTCCTGGTAAGACCTCCAATAAACTTTATTGAGTTGGGATTTAAGTCCTTCAATGACTTATTATTATTTACACTGGTATTTCTTTTATATTTGCTATTGGTATATACACGTATATCTTATGTTAGGTCATTGTCTTCTGTAGGTTGATGCGACTCTGTGGTATCAAACTAGGTAACAGG
This sequence comes from Sinohyriopsis cumingii, assembly GCA_028554795.2. Lineage (NCBI taxonomy): Eukaryota > Metazoa > Mollusca > Bivalvia > Unionida > Unionidae > Sinohyriopsis > Sinohyriopsis cumingii. The sequence continues at coordinate 36,331,951 of CM068834.1, read as the reverse complement.
AAAAAACCAAGACGTTTAGAAAAAAATCAAAAAATAATTTAATTCGCTGTTATGAAATGAAAAAATTTAAGTGGGACTTACAGTTTTGTGAATCAAATCCCAAATAATCTTAAAAGTTCTATCACCAGTCCAGACATATCAAGTGCCCTTAATGAGTTCCAGCGGTATTCCGAATTAATTAAAACATCGGAAGTGCTGATTTTAAACAATCTTGAATGTGCTTATGTGCTAAGTCTTCGTATATCACAATGATATTATCCAGAATGTTTTTGAATGAGTTCACAATAATTCAATAGTAATATTTAAGTCCAAGAATCAATGAAGACTTTATCATTTCGATTTATAATTTAAATTAATACATCGTGCCAAAATATAATTGAACATAAATCAAAGACTGATATTATGATATGAATAGCAATGAATAAATGTATAATTCTTTCTCCTTTTATGTATCCACACAACTTTATGCTGCAATACAACCCTACTTGACCTATGTCGCAATATATGCCCATTTGACCTATGTCGCAATACAATTCAATCATCCCAACGGAAAATTACCCCAAACTGTAAACAGGTTTATTTTCTGGAACCTTACAAGGTCATGATCAATCTTAGGTCTAGACCTCAAACCCAAGTAAACAACATATTTATAGTTTAAAAATTATCATTATTTCAAAATATATAATCTACAATCATGGATTTAAAAAAAATAGCTATGTAACATGTTACTTACAAATTATCATTACAAGCTGCAATACTGAACACAGATTAGCTATGGAATATATTGTTTACAAATGATCATTATAATCTACAATGATGGAAAAAGTTAAACATACAATATAGATATTCATATCAAGGTGAAACATATGAAAGATTTTGATGTTACAGAATTCCGTATCTAAACTACCTTCTATTTTATCACCATTTACTTTGACGTATGTGGCTTGTTTATCGTTATAATTATGGATATCTCCTTGGTCCACATATAGTTTTATTGGCATCATCATTATTATCAAATAAAGATATTCAACAACTGATACAAGTAAATGATATAGTTCCTAAATGGAACTACTCAGAAATGAAAAAAATCAATGGGTAAACAAATCAGAATCAAAGTGTTTAACAATTAAGATTAATAATATAAATCTATCACAATGGATGATCAATGTATATAATTTAACACAAATATGAACTGTCGATGTTTGTCCACAAGTTGAATGTATATATATATTATCGATTTTCACTGATGCTGTTACATTGAATTATATTCGTTCAAAAATAGAACATACGTATCTTGACGAACATGATCTATTTCCGGTTTCATTCCTTTCATCAAATGACCAAGAAGCCACCCTGCATAGCCCGGTTCTCTCTCAGTCTGCCGAAGGACCCTTCAGAAGTCTTCTTGTTCCCTACAGACCTTCTGGTCCCTACGGACCTTCTTGTTCCCTACAGACCCTCTGGCCCCTACGGACCTTCTTGTTCCCTACAGACCTCCTGGTCCTTAAGAGAAGCTCTCTACATATATAATGTAATGATGAGAGACTGACAAGTGAAGTTGTTTGCATTTGCAACATGCACAACAAATAGAATGTTGGCATATCTCTAAGCTATTTTTATGTGCTATTGCTTAATTTTCTTTGGATATTGCATTTGTGGGAAATATTCACGATGGAATTACAGAGCTAACCAAAATACCGGGTTCGGCCAATGTGGGTATGTGAGAAAGCTTGCCAGTAGCTTCTCGTGGGTCGGTGGTTCTTTCCCTGGGTTTTCCAGTGTTCTTCCTCCACCATTTATACTGGCCGCCATGTATAAGCTATCTTGTGCTAAAACTGGCGTTAAGCCCTACAACAACAACAATAACAACTAAAATACCTGTTCCCCTTTTCTCGAAAACCATTTTGAATTAGTCTGAAGTGCACAATTTGTAGCAGTTATTAAAATAGGCAGAATGATTTTTTCCAGACTACATAATATAGCTTCTGAACGTACAATGAATAAACTACAAACTATGTAAAATGTAGACAAAGTTATCTGCTCTACTTTTATAATGTACCTTATAAGTCCGGAAGTGAAAATAATAATAATAATAATAATAATAATAATAATAATGAGGACTTTGTATAGCGCCTAATCTTTAGAAGTTCTAATCGCTTTACAACATTAGACAACACCCATAAGATAAAAAAAAACATATAATGATATGATTACAAAAACAAACACCATGAAATTAGAAAACATTAAAAAACATGCTGAGAATATTTAAGGTAGGAAATATTATTAGGTCTTTAAGTTTGTTCTTGCAGTCGAAATAAGTGAGTTTTGAGAGCCCTCTTGAATGTGATCACTGTGTCTTTGTGTCTAAGTTCAGTGGGCAATTCATTCCACGTTGCTGGGCCCTGGTATGCAAAAGAACGCTGTCCATATGACTTTGTTTTCATAGTGTGAATAACGAGTATACGATTGTCAGAAGAGGAGCGTAAGTATCTTGCTGGTGTATACACATAGGTGAGGTCGGATAGGTATGTTGGACTAGAGTCCGACAGTGAAACGTAGCACAGAGAACAAATTTTGTGTTTGATTCTGGATCGAATGGATAGCCAGTGTAGGGTACAGAGCAGCGGGGAGGTGTGCACTGATCGTGGTACTCTAAGTATGATCCAAGCAGCTGTGTTTTGAACTTTTTGAAGTTTCTGGAGCAGATATTGAGATGAACCAGACATAATTGAGTTACAATAGTCCAGAATTGAAAGTAATAATAAACACACAAGTGTTTTAATGGCATCAACTGAAAGATATTTGCGAAATGAGCTGATGCGTCTCATCTCAAGATATGCAGCCTTGCATATGTTCATGACATCTTGGTGCAATGTGAGAGTACTTTGCAGAGTAACACCTAGGTTTCGTACTGATTGTGTGAATTTAATGTTGGTGTTGCTGATATTTATTGTTTGAGGTAAAGGATGTGAATGAGAAATTCTTTGTGTTGTGATCAGAATGGCCTCAGTTTTATCATCATTCATGTGCAGCTTGTTACATGTCATCCATGATTTCACATCAGAAATGCACCTCTCTACACCTTGGATGGTAGCTTCAGTTTGGTGGCTAGATTTGTATATTTGGGTGTCATCAGCGTACAATTGGTGAGACACTGGATGATGATCTATTTATGACACTTGAGAGCGACCGAGTGTACAGAATGAAGAGAACAGGTCCAACAACAGACCCCTGTGGAACACCACAACATAGATCAACTGGAGTGTATTCCAGTTGCAGATACAATTTGTGTCCTGTTGACCAAGAAGGACTTGAACCACAGTAAGGCTGTATCATGAATGCCAAATACATGCTGGAGACGGTGAAGTAATATATCATGGTCTATTGTGTCAAATGCTACAGACAAATCAAGGAGCGTGAGGACTGTAATCTTTCCGCTATCCAACGCAGAGAGAATGTCATTAACTACTTTTAGAAGAGTAGTTTCAGTACTGTGGCAAGGGCGATATGCAGATTGTACATTGCTAAAAAGGCTGTTTGAATTTAGATGAGATACAAGCTGGGATAGAACAACCTTTTTCTAAGATGTTTGATATGAATGGGAGATTAGAAACTGGGCGGTAGTTCTTTAAATCGTTATGGTCAAGTGTTGGTTTCTTCAGCAGAGGCTTTACAATGGCAGTTTTGAAAAATGATGGGAATTCCCCGGATGTATGAGAGAGGTATTAATAACATCAGTTAGTGAAGGCAATACTGGATCTAAGCACTCAAGCAGCAGTGATGTTAGAATAGGATCAAGTTCACATGACTTTGGTGCACTCTTCATCACGACTGTACGTACGAAATCCATACAGACAGGTTCAGATGCTGCTAATGGTTGCCGCTTAAATTCTGTATCCCAACTGTATGGTGACGACGAGTTAATTGAAATTGTGGTGTCAAGCTTATCTCTAATGGTTTGTACTTTGTTACGGAAGAAATTTGCAAACATGTCCGGAATGTCGACCGGAGAGAAGGTAGTTGTGAGTGGTGTAGATTTGTTCCTTGACATTATCTTGTTAGTCATCTCGAAGAGCTCTTTGCAGCTGAAACTTTCCATGATCTTAGTAGTGTAGTGGGCTGATTTCAATGCATGGACTATATTTGTGACATTCTTCTCAGAGGCTTCATAGATTTGCTTATGAATAGTGAGTCTGGTGGAAAGCCAAAGCCCCTCAGCTTTACGGCGGTCTGTTTTAGCAGCGCGAAGCTGGTCCCTAACACTGCTATACCATGGAGAACACTTTTGAATTGATACTCTGCACTTGGTAGCTGGTGCATGTTTGTCAAGCAATGAACGCAGGCAGTTATTATCGAGTTGTTTTGCGGTAGGAGGTAAGGAAGTTGTTAAGTTAGCTTAGATGTCGTGCATAAGTTTGGTTCTATTTATCATACGGAGGTTTCTCTTAGTAGCAGATAAAGGTGGAGGGTTAGGGACTGATACGTCAAGATGGCCAAGAGTAGCTAGCATCTATTTGATGCACGTCTGAAGTAAGGCCAAGCTGGATACTTTATAACCCAAAATACGCCAATCTATCATACACTAAAATAGAGGAAATTAAAAGTTCTTTTAGCAATGCAGAAGATATACAATGTAATTTTTAAACGTCCAGGATAACCTGTGAGCAAACCGAGAGAAGTTCTTTTTCTTTAAGAATCTAATGATGCGAAACTGTAGAGTGCCATCCATGTTTTTTTTTCTTCTTCCCTTACTGCAAGTAAACAAATACCGTCCTCCGAACAAACGTGACCTTCGACCCCATCATCTGGGCGAGATGAAGCCCACCAGAGTTGTTCTACGACTCCCCATCAGAAATAAAGATCTACAGCTGAAGACTGTTCCCGTAAAGGTTATGTCTTTTTCAACACACTAACAATACCTGGTTGGTTGGGCAGACCTCGCTGTAAGACATTTTGCCATTAAGATAGTTTGCCTCATAGGCTTTTTGTGTCCTTTAGGAAGCCATGCCATTAAAGGTTATTGGAGCATGCATTTTTCATCACACATTATCTGGTTTGGCTGGGAAGAGCCTGCTGTAAGATATTTTGCCTTATATGTGTTTTATTTTGTTCAGGAAGCCACCCATAAAGGTTATTGATGTAGATATTTCTCAATATACAATCAATACATTGTTTGGTTGGGCAGAGCCTGCTGTACGGTATTTGCCTTACATGCCTTTTGTTGGGCAAGAAGTAATCCATTCAGTGAACAGCTTCCGGACAAAACTCATTGTTTTGTTTTGTGACTAGACATTGAGAATTTACTCTATAAGTACCCTGGTGATGGAGAACATTCAACGACAGAGAACTCAAGGTAATTGGGATTTTCACTCAATCCAATTATTAATGTCATATAAATGAAAATTTGTAGGAAATCTGTTCATGTATATGAATTTAGAAATGTGACTTTCAGAAAAATATTTGATTGTTTGTTCACGGGTCTGTTCTGAAAACCCGATCCGTTTGTTGTGTACCCATCAATAACATAAAATGGAAGTCTCGGCTTCCTGCTGTTGGTTTGATTCTTAACCCTTCGATCGGATATGAACGGCTTTTTTCCTCAATTCTGTAACTTTGATAGGTAAACAACGTGTCGAAGAAGTATCTGTTTCAGGCATATACTTATCGTCAGATAGAGAATAAAAACCAATGAGAGTAAAGACAAGGAACATATTTATATACCAAATGAAAAAGAATCAATGACTGGGAAATGTCTTTATGTATGCAGCGAATGCTGGCGATAGGTTTTCTTAGCATTACTTCATCAACAGGGAGGGGTTCATTACAAATAAAATTAAGAGTCTAACCTGTAATAATATAACGTGTTATATTGTTACAGGTTAGACTCCTAATTTTATTTGTAACGAACCCCTGTGACTGCCCCTAGTCCTGCAATGTAAGACATAACATATGTTATTTTTGTTTTAGTGCCTGACGCCCAAAGCTATAAATATTCGTCGAGGTCTTACATGTAGAACTATGCTGCACGGTGTTTTGAGAGTTGCTGTACTTTGTACCACATTAGTGTAAATCATACCGCACAGCATCGCGAATGATATCCGCGTCTGTTGGTCAGCGAATTTTCAGGTTCATTAAATGTAGCGCACGAAGCATTTCAACACCATTCGACTATTCATAGAGCGTAACGCATTTCATTAAATACATTACCAGACTGGGTGGTTTGTTTACATCAAAGTTGTCGATATAGTCGATTTGCTTATTAAAGAGTGATCAGCTTTCCTGTTTGGCTATATTCGGCCATAATGTAGTTGCTTCTGTTTGATTTCTTTGCAGTATCAGTTATGGACTCTTTCCAGAACTCTGGATGAACATGGTGGATTACATGTTCACAGAACAGTATTTCTCAGCGTGTATCAAATTAATGGTTTTGTGCAGTCTCAATATGAAATGCATTTAAATTATTCAGGCATGAAACAAATTCAGTAATTTTAACTATATTTTGAGACACAGATATGAAAATTCAATGAGAATTAACACATGCAGATAATCATTCATAATGCTGTGTGGAACGAACCATAGCTTGAATTTCCTCTGACCTTTCCCATCCCATCTTAGATATTTGGACATTTATGTTAAGGTGTGGTGGCAGAGCTAATTGTCTATCGAAAAGTTGGAATTGCCTCAAAGGTCTTCGAAACGCTTAATCACGATTATTTGGATGCATATTTTTTATCTGTTATGTAGAAAATATCTTATGCAGGAGTCCTCTTTATGCACGCAATAGTTTGGCAGCAAATTCAAAGGCTTGCCAATCCTGCTGAGTGTGAAAATGTGCTGATCAAATGATCATTTTAGCTGTGCTGTTATTTACAATGACAGAATCAGTGGCTGAAAGGTCCCCAGATGTACATGTTGTCATTATAAGAGTACATCAAAAGAACCTGATGCAATAGCTAAGTGGCATGTTTAAAGACTTTGACTAGCTGCATAGTAATGATATTTACAGTGACTGAATTCAGAGGCAGAAAGACCCAGAGATGTACATGTCATTATAAGAGTACATCAAATGAACAAATTTAGCTTTCATTAATATTGTGTTATTTCCTAATGTAGCAGAATAAGTAGTGCATGTGACCTCGAAATCAAGACATGTTGAGACTAAGACGAAATGCCATTTGTAAAATTTGGATAAGTAATTTGGGCTTAAACAGCAGATTGATGAACATTGTGATGATATTCAGAAGAGTGCTAAAGTTGCTAAAATTGATAGTTTGGATGGAACAGTAGCCAAATGTAAGAAAGAGGTAATGCCTGTATTCATGTTTGGAATAAGGCCTTTCCTTAAATTGACAAATTTCAGTCTCACTAAAATGGACAAACGAGCCAGTCAGTGGTGTGAGGAATTTGGAAAATTAAACTCAAAGACAACCAATGGTTCTTCTCATCTGGACATTTAGCCACTTCAGGTATGCCCAATATGCTTATGGGGATGGCAACTGTTGTTGGTTGGACTATTTTGGTAAAAATAGGAGTTCTGGACTCCTAGTTTTAAAATCCTAGTGAGATCTCTGTGCCTCCACTGTGTGGTGGCATCATAGGGTAGCCATGTACTAGTGGGCCTAGCAAATTTAAATGATGTTGTATCAAGTCATACCTGAATGAAAACAATAGAAAAATGATTTATTTTCTCAGAAATTGTAAGTATTGTATTCGCTATGCCTCTAATCCACTGGCAGATGAGACAGTGATGATGAAATTTGACCTGATATTCACAGTTTGCATTGCTAGTCACATGATAATCTGAGTTTTCTCTGACTCTTGATATTTGGAAATTTATGTTTTGGTCCGAGTCATTTGCCTATCGAAAAGTTGGAATTTGCTGGCATCATGTGGTGATGGCATTGGGTAGCGGCTTGCTAGCCAGCATAGCAAACTTGAAAGACCTTTCATTGAGATATACCTGCATGATATTGATAGGCATATGATTTCTTTTCTCAGAAATCGAGAATATCTTTAATCCACTGACAGACAAGAAGAAACTTCATTATTGATGAAATTTGCCCTGGAACTCACCATTTGCATTTCTACACCCCATCAGAAATGTCAAAATATAAGAAATGGGGTGGGATGGGTTAGAAGAAACTCAGATGAGTCATATGACTACTCAAATCTCAATAGCAACATGTCCATCACATTAGAGGTTCATTAGTCGTGTGATATTTCCAATATTGTTGAAGAAAAAACAACAACAGGGAAACATTGTACTGAAAGCCTGAAATTGAGGAAACTGCCTTGGAATGGTCAGTTGACAATTAGACAACTCAATGTAATGAAATTTTATTTAGTTGCTTCAACTGATTGGAAATAAATACTCCACCAATAGATTAAAGTCCTTTTTTTCATTATAGTATCAAATTTGCTCAAAAATCACTGGATCCTCTTGGCTTGAATAACCAGAAAGATGTTCAGGACTGTTCGAAGATTCTGCAGAAAATTGGGTAAGGGAGTAAGATTGTTAACATTTGAGAAATTAATCGAAATAAGCTTTATTATAGAACATAAATTTGATATCTCTTTATGGATGAACTTGTAAATCAAACAATCGTAACCTTGCTTTTAGAAGTTCAGGTGTCCTGTTGCATTTTCATGAGGGCCAGTATAATTGACACTTGAAATTTTATTTCAGATAATTGAATCATAAAATATATGCCTTTTATTTATACAAACATGGTACTAAATATGTAAATTTAACAGGTATTCTCATAGTAACAGTTTTTATCAATGTAATAACAGAAATTTCATGTAATATGCAGAAGGTTGCCACTGGTCATTACATGGAACCAAATACAGAACAATTGCTATTTTTCATTCTGTGCAATACACTTTTAACAAGCACAGTACAAAAGTTAACACTAAAAGTAAGGAGTATTTTATGTCTTTGGTTTACAAAACTTAAGGGGCATGTAGTTTTATATTTTGAAGTTTTGGATCTGACATTAAAAATGAAAAGTTATTTATGTGTTGGTAGTCTTAAAATTAGAAGACAAAGTATGTTTATGAAACTGCCCATATAACCTAAGTTTTGGTTTGTTTATTATATTGTATTTTTATAATCTTTTCTTGAAGGACAGGGAAAAATATAACCAGAGTAAGATATGTTGTAGAATATTCATTGTGAACCTGAATTTGGCACAAAAAATGTGGCAAACTAAATGTCTCCTCTTACTACTTCAGAGAATGTCTGTGGTACCCAGGGTTAATAGAAAGGTTCAGCTGTAAGTACTGGTATTGGTACCATGTCCAATCATCATGCTACCCATGACTTCAGAACATGGTTCAGCTTTAAATACTGGATTTGATATGTCCAGTCATGCTATCCATGGTTTCATAAAAGGGTTCAGCATTCAGTTCTGGATTTGGTACCATGTACATCCTTTATACCACCCATAATTTCATAAAAGGGTTCAGTGGTAAGCACTAGATTTGGGTGCAATTCTGTGGTCTAAAATTAAGTAACAGAAAATAGTGAATGAACCTTAATATAAAAACCCAAAATGCAATAAGAGTACCATGATGAGGGTCAAAAGCTCATTTCCAGAACATTCTAAGTTTTAAACAAGGTAAGGTATTTCACTTAAATTGTAGTAAAGAACATGGCATACATAGGTAGAATGGGAATTCCTGAGGGAAAAACCAATGTCCTGAACTCAAATTTAAATAAACATGTTAACCTACAAGTAATAATTATCTTAAAATATAAGCTACACTCAAACAAAAAATAGCTATGTTATATGTTGTTTACAAAATGACTCTTACATTCTTAAATTGTGGACTTACACACAATACAAATTAAATATACATAACTGATGTCCAGTCATTTGCCACCCATGGTTTCATAAAAATAGTTAAACTGTAAGTACTGGATTTGGGACCATGTCCAGTCATTATGTTAATAATTTGGACCAAAATGTCAGAATTGAAAACAAAGGAATTTTGCAAATGGAGTAATGAAGTTTGATATTTGTTTCAGATTTTCAGTGTACTACAGCAGTGGTCACCACTGAAAATGAACTTTTAAGAATAACGAGGTTTAAATTCATTATTTATTTTCACATTGAAGTTCAGTATTTAGTAGCTTAAAATTTGGAATGGACTATTTTACAAACTTAGCAAGTCAAGATGAAATTACTAATAGGGTGAGTCAAGTACGAAGTGTAAATATCACCTAAAAAAGTAAAGAATATATTTCTTAATTTCAGCTAAAGATACAGAAACAGTTCTGTTTTGTTGATATTACTAATTGGACTTATCTCTTACTACTTGTTACAATCATTCACACCAATTTAAATGCAAAATTGAGGCATGAAAGTGATGCTGATGAAAAGAGAAGTGTCCACCTTGATCCACCAAAAAGGAAACCCTTTGGTGAAAGAGAAAATATATTTCTTGAGATGGGTTTTTATTTAGTACAAATCTAAATATTTTGTGCAGTTTTATAGCTGGGCACTTAATTTATACAGCATAATATTTCAAAAGTTTTTATTCATCTTTATGATTTGTTTTCATGTTGGTCAGAAAACAGTCCATTCCTTATTTGTTCTTTCTTAACTGGTCAAAATTTTATGTATCAGGACTAGGTTGATTTGGTGTTGGTGTTTTGTTTATACTTAATATTGGTGTAGAATTTATGTAATGTTTCTAACCTTGTTTATCATTTGGGCTTGTTGAATACACTGTTGAAACATGCACCACATAAGGCGTGGAATTAACCTAGTGACAGAGCTCATACTCAATAACATGCACCGAAACCCAATATAACACATCTTGCTCTAACACAAATTCAGATATATCATGGTCATGGCATTCCTTTCTAAATTTTAAAATATTTAACCCATTTATTGAAGAAATACCAAGTTTTAACATAAAAATGACAAAGAATTGGATTATATAATTTGGTAAGATGTGTTGTATTCTTCTAGAAAAAAATGTCTTATCACTGTCTTGCTTTAAATGAATAAGGATGCTAATTGTTGATATTTGTGAATGTTCATTTTATTTGAGTCTATAGTCAATCACATCACTCTCATCTCAGCTTATATTTAAAAGATGTCTGCTCTTTAATGAGTTGATAATTGTTAATCTAATTATTATTGAACCATTCACAATAAAGCCATCAAGCCTTTTCTTATGTTTGTGTTCAGTGCTTCCTGTGCACAAGCATGGCTTAATCCAGGGTAAACAGTAGCCAACTGATGTTTACTCCATCAAGACAGATTCACAAATGAGAAACGAAGAATACAATGGTTTTTAAAAAAGGAGGTTTCTCACAAAATGTTATAAATCAGTTAATTTACCTATGTGACTAATGAAATTGCTAATCATTGCTGCCAGTTTTACAGCTTGTAGTTGTTCAGATTATCTGTCACTGTTATTAAAAACTGGAATAATTGAAGCTGCCATCATGCATCTGGCATGACCGTGTTGTGAGACTATCATAATACAATCAGCTAATGAGTGAATTGTATTGCCTAGTCCTGAAATAAAATGACAGTTTGTTTATTAACAGTTCAAGCTGAAGTCAAAAGAATTCTTTTCTGTCATTCATGCTGGAGTCAAAAGATTTATGTACAGTTATTCATGCTATAGTGAAAAGAAGTATGTACAGTTATTTATGCTGTAGTAAAAAGAATTAGTGCATTTATTCATGCTTTAGTCAAAAGAATTATTTACTGTAGTCAGATTTATAAGGAATCTTAATTCTAAGTGTTTAAAATTTATACAAATACTGTTTAGTTACATAATGAACTGGGGCCCTGAGTGGTTGAGTGGTTAAAGCGCTCTCCGTTACGGAGCACTGCTATCTCACCTCTGTCTGCACGGGTTTGAGTCTCAGATTCGGCTAATGTGGGTATGTGAGAAAGCTTGTCAGTAGCTTCTCATGGGTCAGTGGTTCTTTCCAGGGTTTTCCTGGGTTCTTCCTCCACCATTTATACCGGCCACCATGTATAGCCTATCGTGCACTGAAAAATGGCATTAAACCCTACACTGACAACAACAACATAATAAACTGTACACATTCCTTATTTTTCCTTATGGTACTTTTGGATTTTGCATTGAACTTAGACACGTTATGTTATGCATTGAAATTATATTCAGATTTGTGTGAAGGATACCAATCATTCTTTATATATGGCTGCCATTATGAGAAGCAAAAGCTTCCAGCAAAAACTGCTTCCCTGAAATTGCTCAGGATAATTTGGTGATACTTGACAGAAGGCATTCTGGCGTTATGGGCTTTCAAATTTGGAAAATTGTGTTATTTCATCATCAGATATGCCCACCATTACTAAGTATAAAGTCTTTTAATTGAATTCTTTTAAAAAAAAACACTTATCATATTTGATAGAAAGCATCCTGGACTGAAGAGTTTTAAGTTATACAAATGATGCCAGTCTACCTTTAAATATGGCTGTAGCTGTCAACATCTAACAAAACACAAATCCTGATGAATAAAGTTCCTAATAAACTTAGTGGCATTCCAAATAATCTCCAATGCTGAAGGTGTTAATGTGCTTGTAGTGGCCAGTAGTCTCTATTGTACTAATGTACCAGTGGCCTGAATTGTAATGGACGTGCCAACAGTTTCTTGTTGAATCACGGTTCTATAATCCAGGGCTTCCTTGGTCGAATTCACTATACTTCCCAGTTAATGTCTATCCACGAATATTATTATTTCCAGTTAATAAATAAACTGAACACATAAATTCCAGCCCATATCAGATACTGAACATAACAAATAATTCTGCTTCAAGATCTCGAATGAATAATTTCTAGAGAAGCAAGTTTGTAGAAAAAAACTAAGACACAAACGAAGAGCCAGGGTGTAGGACAAAAGTTATTTCCAGAACACTCCAAACTATATTTAGACAAAGTCTGACACTAAAAGTAAAATAAACAACATGATAATCATAATATCCTTGACTCAGACCAAGATAGTGATCCTGATATTTAAATTAAACTTGCAGAGAAATACAAACTGTGTATTAGTTGTTTACAGATTTTAAAAAAATGAATGATCCTAATTAGGTAGACATTGGATTTGATTTTGGACAAAGTTGGCCCCAAAAATATAATTTTACATAACCAATAGCATATAATAAATACAAAATTAACAAACAATAAAAATTAAATATGTCATCACTTACCATATATATAATTGCTTATAATATGAGTCTGACTGCAAACTGCACAGATCCAGATCTGCACAATGTGCCAGCAGATCTGGCTCAGTGCAGTTTGTTAGGAGTAATCAGTAGAACAAACAACATAGACCCTGATCTGCATGTATATTATGCTATGTTGGATCAGGATATTTTTTGTTTGCAGTTGACTCAACTTATAAGCAAATATATACAGTATTTCTCTGTATGCATACAAGTCATGGTTATATACATTTCAAGTATCAATAATGGTTATTGTGACTATGGATAAAATCCCTCCATATCATTGGTACTTACTCTTTTATGCCTTGCACAGCCCACATAAAGTTTGCATTGACAATTTAGATACTTTATATAGAAGAAATACAGGCGAAAATCCATTGTATAATCATTATAAAGTGATCCCTTATCAGTTCTTGTTATATGAGAGTTTGTCCCCAAAAAATGTACATAGTAATTTCTTACTTAAATTACCTTGCTACATGTATCCCAAATATTTCTGTATTTGAGTTTGGCGCAGAAAGTTTCCAGTTTGATTGAGGCTAACAGGTTTACATGTGTAAATGGCTTAGTTTAGTTTACTGTCAGTATTGCAGAAATGACCTGTTACAGTCTATGATATATTTCCTTTGCTTAAAAGGACTGTTTTCAGCTAATTCATTGCTTAAAGTATGGGTGATTTTTCCAATGATGTGGCACAGCTTGCACCATGCATTGCACATCAGGTTCATTTGCTGATGATACAAACTATTCTTTAAATTTTACATTTACATTTTAAAAACATTTTAATTAGCAGAACTTTTGATGAGTATTTTTTTAAAACAAACACCTATTCAAGTTTTTAAAACCACAGTTATTTTAGAGCCTACATGCAGTGCACATATCCAGGTCATAGGTCTAATTGTGTTAATGATTTTCTTTAATTGTGAATTAGCACAACAATGTTCTGGATGTTGTTCCTAGCATGTCAACAAAGACATGTCCTAGATGTTGTTCCTAACATGTCAACAAAGACATGTCTTATAAATTGATTCCTGTTATAATAAGAGGTAAAAGATGTACAGCAAATGAAACAGTGGCACATTGAGTGAGGTACAGCATGTGCAGTGTCAACATTTTTAATATAAATAGCTGCCGCTGTAAGCCTAACTTGAAGATTGGGGAAAAGGTTGAGTTTCAGATAGATTCATTTAAATGCCATCATTTGTTATTGCATACTTTGTATGTGTTTTGACATTTGTGAAAAATTTGCATCCCTAACTTTGATTAAATGTACTGTGAAATTTTCATGCCATATTGAAAGTATTTTTACATTGAAGCTTGTATCTACAAAATAATGTAATCAATAATGCAGTGCAAGATAATGACACATATTGTTTGCTTCTTAATTTCAATAACAAAAAGCACCTTATAGATGTAAGTAACACATCATTTATCACTTACGGATCTTGACACACATGATGCTATCACTAATATATTATATTCAGAATATTGTGCTTTTTCATATATGTGAAGCTCTAGCTAATTTAGCTAATTCTATTACCCTCTTTAAATAAGGTCATTATTATTATTATTATTATGCATCACATGGCAGAGAATTATAAATATATTTTTATATACCTGTACTCAAAATCTTTATAGCAGTCTGCATGTTTCCTCTGATTTTATTTCTCTGATGTTCCCCTGGCATGCCTTGATTTTAAAATTGACCTTGAATACTTTACTCAAACTGCTGTGAAGTACCCCATCTAGGCATTTTTTTAATGCATCTTTTGGTTTTACATTGTTCATCACATTACTGGCATAATTAATGAGGAATGAATATATTGGTGCAACAAAAGTAATCAACTGATCAAACAATTAGCCATTCGACTTTTTGTAGATTTGAAACACAGTAACTTAAAAATGGACATTTCAGATTACAGCAATAGCGGACAGACTGGCAATAGACAAAGTATCACCCCATAAGCTCAACATCGCAACTGTACTTTTTCTAAGCATTTCAGGCCCAACATGCTTAAAATGCCATGTGATTTGAAGCGATGAAGTCAGAGATGCCTTTACAAAAATCTCAGGGAGAACCCTGCATGATCCAAGTCTTTGTCAGAAGAGATAACAAAATATTTCTTGAATATTTGTTCATTTAAGGATTTTACTAATAATCTGTAAGAGGCTGTTCATATTTGAATATTTAAGTTTTTCAGAGACTTGTTTCTTGAGGTGCAATGGATAAATTTATGTGTATCATTAGTCTTGTTAATACTGTATAATGTTCAGAGGATTTTTCCATGCTGGCAATTTCTTTTCTTCAATATGTCTTTGCACTGTGTCTTCTTTTGAAAAGGATTTTTAGCTATTCTGGAGTTTATGGGCAGATCTATTATCTGCTTGCTAGTCTGTCATTAGCTATTCTGGAGTTTATGGCCAGATCTATTAACTGCTTGCTAGTCTGTCATTAGCTATTCTGGAGTTTATGGGCAGATCTGTTATCTGCTTGCTAGTCTGTCATTAGCTATTCTGGAATTTATGGCCAGATCTATTAACTGCTTGCTAGTCTGTCATTAGCTATTCTGGAGTTTATGGGCAGATCTGTTATCTGCTTGCTAGTCTGTCATTAGCTATTCTGGAATTTATGGGCAGATCTATTATCTGCTTGCTAGTCTGTCATTAGCTATTCTGGAGTTTATGGGCAGATCTGTTATCTGCTTGCTAGTCTGTCATTAGCTATTCTGGAATTTATGGGCAGATCTATTAACTGCTTGCTAGTCTGTCATTAGCGGTAAGTTTGTTAGCGCTACTTCTTCTAAACTGCCATCAAACTTTATATACATGTCATTAGATCTAAATGCAGCTTATTAAAAATGATGCTGCTTGAACATTCAATATGGCCACCACAGCAGCAATCTTGAAAATCTCGTTATTGCTACTTCACCTGAATAGATGGTCATATCAGCATGTGGTTTCCACTAAAAGATTTCCTGTGGTGTTTAGTTGGTCCTAAGTGAAACTGGTTCTGAACTGATAACCTATATAGCCACCATTATGCCCATCTCAAAAATCTTGTTTTTGCCACTTCTGCTGAATCGTAAGTCATACTACCGATGGAGTTTTCACCAGAAGACTTGGTCCTAAATGAAAACTACGTCAATCTTATTTCCAGTATGGCTGCCACAGTCGCTGTCTTAAACATTTAATTGGGGGCGCTCACCAGATAATATGTACTTTTGAGAGAGTGACGTATGTAAGGTGAAGTAGTTCGCATTTAAAACATGCACAGTGGAGAGAATGTTGGCATACCTCTATGCTACATTAATGTAATGTGGATGATATTTCTTTTGGATATTGTACTTTTGGAAATTTTACATGATTTAAGCACACTGCTAACTAAAATGACTGCTCCCTTGTGCTAAAAAATCAGTCTGAATTAGTCTAAAGTACACTATACATAGCAGCTATTAAAATAGGGAAAATGAATTTTGCCAGACTAGACAATACCAGCTTCTGAAAGTGCAATGAATGAATTACCAAATATATAAAATGTAAAAAAAAAGTTATCGGCTCTTTTTTATACAATTTACCTCTGAAGTTCAGGAAGTGAAAATGACCAAGTAGAGCTAGCACTTTTTTGAAAGGTGCACATTTGAAGTAAGGCCAAGCTGTATACTCTATAACCCATAGTACACTTATCAATAATACACCAAAATATAGGGAATTAAAGGCTCTTTGCATTATACCTAAGATATACAAGGTCTTTTTTAAATAGCCAGTATAACCAGTGAGGAAAGCCGGGAAAATTCTTCTTCTTTAAAATCCTAACCTTATGCAAAATACGAAACTGTAGAGCGCCACCATTGCTAGTCCACCTTGATGAAATTG
Source organism: Sinohyriopsis cumingii (assembly GCA_028554795.2). Lineage (NCBI taxonomy): Eukaryota > Metazoa > Mollusca > Bivalvia > Unionida > Unionidae > Sinohyriopsis > Sinohyriopsis cumingii. Next base: position 36,314,855 of record CM068834.1, on the reverse strand, counting down.
TCATATCAATGACAGGGTTTGCACAAAAAATCTGCTTTTGATGTTTACTTGGTATGACACGAAAATTATGAGGATTTGACATGCAGTATGGTCACCATGGCAGCCATCTTGAAAATCTTGCTTCTTGCATATGGAAAGTCATATCAGAAATGGGTTTTAACCAGTAGACTAATTATGGTATACAGTTGATCCTGAATGAAAACTGACCTCAAATATAGCTGCCACAACCATGTTGAAAATTTTGTCACTAGCTTTCCTGAATTGATGGTCATATCATCATGAAGTTTTTGCCAAAAGTCTTTGTTAGTGTCCAGTTTGTGCTGAATGAAATGGTGTTGATCTTACATCCAGTATGGCTGTCATAGTGACTAATTTGACAATTGTTTCACTCAAGAAAATCAGAGAATGGTTTCAACACTCAGCATTTAAAAAGAAGAAATGGTCTTATCTCAAAATCCTGGAAATGTACTTATAAAGTTGAGTTCCAGTCCATTAAATGTTTTCATTTATTTAGCGAAGATCTTAGAATATTTTAAAGTAAAATATATGTTTTCTTCACATTTTTTAATTTCATTTCATGTGATAAATATAACCTTGGTAATACAGGTAGGTCCATCTGACTGCCATCTGTGCATTAGTTTGTTTCATTAGTATATTTCTGATTTGATGTATCGTCCATCCTTCACATTTTAAATAATTTGCATAGTTAGCCCCTGGAGAAATACTGGTTACATGTACTTAATCAATCTTTTTGTCTCTTGGTGAAATGGTCACATACTGTCCAACCACAAAACAGTGATAATGCAGGGTCTGAGGTGATTTGGGTCAGTCTACCACATGTATTAAACTCTGTGGATAGTTTTATTTTGGGTTATCCTCCCATTAGAAAATGCAGTTGAAATTAATTTCATTAAAATTGGAATGATTCTTAGAATTGGGCCACCATAAATAAATGTTCTCTCTCACCCATCTCTGCAAGCAAAGGGTCACTTATGCGGAACAAAGTGGATCGTTAGTTATATGGTTGAACAAGATGTCTAAAGCCAAAGATATGATACCATTTTACATTTTGCTACAAATTCATGTTACATGTTTGTCTTTTGTCAGTGTATTTCCCATTATATAGTAACAGTAAACATCTCACACATCTTGGCTGCTTTGGGCTCCATTTATTTACACATTATAATATTTGACTCTGACAGATTTGATTATTCAATAGTTTGTGTTTTTAATAATATCATAATAATAAGACACTCTAAATTTTACAGTAATTTTGACCAGGCAATCAGAATATATAAAGGGACATAAATTCTTATCCTGAGGTAATTAGATTGGTTGCCTCCCTTGATAATTATTTTGACAGCTGTGTAGCACTTAAAACAAAATCATTTCAGTAGAGAACACTTATTAAAGGTAATTGCTTTAATATTTTTATCAAAATATTGTATGAATTTTTAATTCAATTATTTGGTAAGAATTAAAAATAAACAAGGTTTGAAATATATATCATTAAAGTTGCATGTATTTTGAGGGCTATCAATTGCAAATTATGTTAAAAGAAGATATTATTTAATTTACTGTTACCTGAACCATCCATGCCATTTCTGTATTTAATAATTTGATTTTTTTTTGTTTTGATTTATTTTAGGCATGAAGAAGATCTGTACTTTGCTGACTATTGCCTGCTTGTGTCTCTATCTTGTATCAGTAGTGGCCAGAATTCCAAGTAAGGATGCCATTTTACATTTTCACTGAAACTCATTTTAGAGTGTGTGAGTGTGATTTGGATTTTAGAGGTGTATCTTTTTTGAATGGTTGTTTTAAAACAAACCTTCAAAAACAATCTTACTAAAACAGTGTACAGACTGTAGAAATAATGGTAAAAAAATTTGTAGTTGTTATTTTCCTTGGTTCTAGCTCCAGTATATTCACATAATATAAAAGTAAACTCTAAAAAAAATTTATTTCTATTTTAATCTACAATGGAAATTAAGCAAGGATCATAATGCATGTCATCAGCAAGTGTTTTTTTTTGTTGTTGTACATAATGAGATAAAAGAGTCACTTTGTTTGTTATAAGTCAAAACAATGACATTGCGATTTGTTTAGATTTTCGGTCAGGTTGTTGGAATCTTACATGGGATAAGGTTTGCAGGTGAGAATTTTTTAGCAGAATTCTTTTATTAAATGTGCTACTAAAAGCTATATTTACAATTTTGATAATTCTCATTGTTGATGTGAAAGGCATGAAAAGTATGAAACTCAAATTATTGATGACAGAAATCTTTGATATCCACATTTCTTCATTAATTAACTGTATTTTTGGAGTCATTGTGGGAAGTGAGACATATCACCTTCTGGTTTATTCATCAAATATCTTTTAAGGTTTTGGTTAAAGTTTCTCATTAATATATTATGAACTGACATTACACACAGGCCCTGGCCTTGTTTTGGGGGCACCAATATTCATTGGTTTTGTACATCCTTCAAACAGCAAATTTAAATAAATATCTAACAAACAATAATCCTTCTCTGGAAATGGTAGGACCACATCCCAATCCATAAATTGAAGTACAGGTAAAATAGTCATTAGTTTATGGAAACAAAAATTGATTACAGAGTAATTTGCCATTTGTTTAACTTGCACTTGTTCATTTTGCTTTTCAAACATAGATTAAAAGTGTACAATTTCTCTAACTTTACCCGTTCTGGCAGAGGCATTTTTGTTGTTGTCAAGCTAAATTTAGAGTTGTATTGATAACATATATATATACAGAAATATTTTTAGACCAGAAGAGTTAATGTGATGGTCATCTGTCTGTTCATTAACACAAGCTTGTATCATTACTTCTTTTAAATAGCGAGGATTGGCTTAAAACTTGACACATACATTTATGCGAACTTCTAGTTAGCCATAAATGAAAATGGTGCTACCAGGGCTACTGATATGGCCATCCCAGTGGAACTTTTGCTCTTCCAGAAAGGATGATCATGTTGAAATGGATTTTCACTAAATGACTTATTATGATGTCTTGTTCATTGTGGCTTCTGGAATACAAGTTTGTGGGAATCCTGCGGTTCATGACAGGTTGGCCCAAATAAAATAAAAATAATTGTGCCAAATATCCCACAGTTCAGTTGATGCTGGCACAATTTCTGTATTTGGGTGTTGGTATTTATTTTAAATTAAAAAAAAGAATGAGTTTGAACGAAAGCAGATATATTTCTGTTCTCATATCACTTAATGAATTCTTTCATCAAGAACATTCCACCTCCCCTCTTCTGGTGATCATCTTTAAAAAATAATTAGTTTGTTCAGGCCTTTTAGACAAACATTATGCAATCCTTTCAAACTCAAAACTATTTTAGTCTTTTCCCAAATGTATTCATGCTAATATTACACTTTTATAGGTTGAAAAATGTAGAGTGCAGATGTTTATCTTGCTGTCACATGTACACTATGATTAAAACAGTATAAACAAGATTTCTTTCCTTTATATCACTCATAATTGACAAGTTGGACACTTAGAGACTATGATCTGGAATAGAATTATGTACTCGCATTATTTTCAAGCTGCCATTAAAGATACAAAGCCTATTTTTATGTATTGTCTGCTCATCAGCTCATTACTTAAGGATTGGGCTGTGAACAGTTTTGGAGGGATGAATTAGGGCCAAGTCTACAGCAACATGGATAGATCTGGGGGGAATGCTGGTTGCCTAAATGACTTATATTTTTTTCCACCAAGAATGTGTTACTATATATGGTGCAGGAAAGAATATAAATAATGCTAACATTAACATACTGTAGCAGCTATATGCTGCAAACTTTTTGTTTCCTCTCTACAGTTTCAGTTTGTGTGAATTTGCATTCACCAATTTATGTATGTCAACTATCTGGGTGAGCACTATTAGGCCCACATGGTCCTCTTGTTGTTTTTTGAACTGGTGATTTATGAGTAAACGTAAATGTTTATATTTCATCACTAATCACTGGGTTCTGTTGTCATATAATATTATGTGCACATGTTTTGAACATGGATTCTATATTAAAAATATTTTTTATTGTGTGCAGAACAAAGTTAAAACAGCATAATAAAAGCAGCTACAAACTTCAACTTTACAATTACCATAAAAAAATTTAAGTAGGATTTGTAAATTGTCTGCATTTAGTCTTCGTAACTTAGACAATTCATAACTTCTACCTTTACATAAAATGTTGTTTTTCAGCTACAATATCATGAATAATGTCAAGTCTCAAACATAAAAATTCCCATGATCAATTAGCTATCACTTTCTTTTGTTTAGCCACCCATGATCAATTAGCTATCTCTTTCATTTGCCCAGCCACACATAATCAATTAGCTATGACATTCATTTGTCTGCCCACACATGATCAATTAGTTTTCACGTTCGTTTGTCTAGCCACACATGATCAGTTAGCTAGGACATTTATTTGTCCAGCCTCACATGATTAATTAGCTATCACATTCTAGCCACACTTGATCAGTTATCTATCACTTTAATTTGCCCAGCCACACATGATCAATTAGCTATAACATTCAGTTCTCAAACCACACATAAACAATTAGCTTTCACATTCATTTGCCCAGCCACACATGATCAGTTAGTTATTACATTCATTTGTCTACCCACACATGGTCAGTAAGCTGTCACATTCTCTTGTCTAGCCATTTAATGCTTAATCTCTTTTGTAGAGGCAATATATGAAGAGTGTGATTTCCTTGGCATATAACATGTAAATTTTAATTTGATAGAGAGCCGTCAAGTATGGGATGTCAGTGGTCTGGAGAAAAGTCCAGGTAGGTTTCAGTTAAAAAAAGTAGATGGTAAATAAAGTACTGACATACATTTTGCAGAATTTTTGTAGGATTTTAAAACATTGTCTCTTAATTTTTACTCTATTCCATTGAATATTTTAGATTGTTAACAGTATTATTTTTTATTTATTCTTTTTCTGGCCATATATGATGCCAAAAGAAACTGAAGTGGAGAAGAGTCTTTTCCTGTAACTCACTCAGGATATGATGACTTGTTAAATACTACTGGAAAGATTTTATCTTCATGGTTTATCATGTGTAACTGCACTGTACATACACATCAGTTACAGTGTGCAAGTATTTCAACACAAGACATGTATTTCTTATGTGTGACATGTTTAATCATATGAAACACATTTTAAGGTCATGTCTGTGATAAATATTGTAATGACATTTTCAAGATACCAGTATCGGCTCTGTGCAGCTGTCTACTCTGACTGAAGTATCGGTTGACACAAACATAAAGTAGTGCAGGTTTTGACATTTTATGTTTACATATAATGGATCAGGTATTGCTAGTCAGATTCAGTGACCGAGACATGATTGAGACTAGTGACATAAATGGAACATGGTACTAATTGTCCAGTAAATTGTTAAAGTCATAGATGCATAAGTAGCAAGTTTGTTTCTGCACTTGATATCAGAACAATGGAAGACTGTTTTCCAAAACTTATGAGTAGGTATCTGGAAAGAAAAATAATAAAAAAAATACAAACTTACTGACAAGACCTAGTCATCTGAATGATGCCAATATGTTCTTCCTCTAGCTGGACCCTACCATCCTAAATGTTTACTTAGTATTTCAAGTATCATATGTTAGTCAAGTTTTGAAACTCTTGCACAAAATGAACAGACACAGCCATTTCATTATTCAAAATATTTTCAAGTAAGATCTGAAGTTTAACAGTTTTGTAGGGGGGGCCCCGAGTGGTCGAGTGGTCTAAAGTGCTCACTGTTACGGATCACTACCATCTCACCTATGTCTGCGTGAGTTCAAGTCTCAGATTCGGCTAATATGGTTATGTGAGAAAGCTTGCTAGTAGCTTCTTGTGGGTCGGTGGTTCTTTCCGGAGGTTTCCCGGGTTCTTCATCCACCATTTATGTATAGCCTATCTTGTGCTGAAAAATGGCGTTAAACCCTACTACAACAACAACAACAGTTTTGTAATGGGGGGCTGGAAATTTCTGTAATTATTGAAAACTACTATTTCTTCTCTGCAAACAAATGTATTTTGACTTTAAGTTGCATGTTTACTCTGTGACATGGTAGAGTGCAATCAGTCTAAATTCTAAAAGAATAATGATAAAATCAATTATTGAGCATACTTTGCCAGCGTGGTTTTTATTTATGCTAGAAGATTTTAGACTGGTCACCCTCTTTTGAGGTGACCCCTTTTGTATTTTAAAATATGGCCTAAAAAAGGGATGGCCTCTTGTTTGAGGGAAGAAATAGGGACAGATTTGATATATAGGCATATTGTGGTAAAATAGATCTTTTTAGGTGCAAATTGGGGAGGTTTGAAACTTGTCCCATAAGGGAGCTACATGATCATTGCCTATTTCATTATTCTGATCTTATTACCTTTCTATAACACATCATTGTTGGTTCTAATCACTTTTTAGATACTAAATGTGGTCTCAAGTGCCCCTATGGACAGTATGCATTCTATGTGAAAACAGGCTTGGAGAAGAATGAGGCTCCAACTATTTGTTTTGAAGATACCATGTAAGTTAAGGATTATGACTGGTGTAAGCTATTGTTTTTTTTTTTTCAATTATTTAAATCATACAAGAATGCAGTTCTTGCATGCATTTATTTTGCACATTTTATGTTCTATGTATGTGTGTGAAACAAAGCAAACTGTGAAATGCTAATTATATTCTCGTGATTATTCTGTTATGAATTAGGTTTGTTCCATTTAAACATACATTGGTACCCAGGGAAGGCACTTTAAAAAAGTGTATGCTGGGTACTTTGATTGCTCAAAGAGTTCATATGAAAATGATACAAAATTCTAAGTTGTATCAAGGTGTGACTACTCCCTTGCCTTTCTAGGGTCCATGCATGTTTTACTAGTATTAAGTTTATTTTTTTTTACTTAAAAGGTATTTTGTTTTAACCAGCTTAAACTGTTTTAGAATTTTTGTCAAATACTCCATAAAAACAGATCAAGATAAAATAAAGTGGGCTCCATGTGGCCAAGTGGTCTTGAACACTCTCCTTTACTGATCACTGCCATCTTACATCTGTCTTTATGGGTTTGAGTCTTGAGCTCAGCCAGTGTGGGTATGTGAAAAAGGTTGCCAGAAGCTTCTCATGGGTCAGTGATTCTTAAAGGGGTTTTCTTGGGTTCTTCCTCGACCTGTAATACTGGGTGCCATGTATAGCTTATTGTGTGTTGAAAAATAGCTTTAAACCAACAGCATAGCTGCCAACCCTCATGATTTTGCCGTGAATTTCACGACTTTTTCAGCAATTCATTGATTCATGCCGCATGCAAGAAAATCACGAATTCCCCAAATCTCAATTGTTTTAAATCTTTAATAAAATAACTGATTTCCCGTTAAGCGCTAGTCATGATGTCAGTAGTTGCTGAAATGGTCTGGTACTGCTGGCCACGATATTAGTGGAACTATAGCTGATTGGTACTGTTGGCCCAGTAGCAAGCATTTTAGCGTATTTTAATCTATATGTATAAGAGTAGTTTTACAAATGCTTTTGGGAGGAACTGGGGCCTAACTGGAATTTTCCTCTGTGCATGCATCACAGACACTTATTTGAATTATCATTCGGTATTGCATCTTGAAAATGTCTTCACCAACAAGGAAAAAGAAATGTATTGCACAAAAAGTGAAGTTTAGTTTGGAATATACCAAAAATTGGCTATGCATTCAGTTATCAAACACCGATATACATCATGCTTTTTACATGCAGTGTGCCACAAATTTTAGCATTGGGCATACTTTCAGACATTGATAAGGCTCATATTTACATGTATGTAAATTGATAAAGTAAGATCACCTACTAGAAACATGCTCAAGGAAATATTTACATGTATGTAAATTGATAACAAGGAAATATTTACATGTATGTAAATTAATAACCAGGAAATATTTACATGTATGTAAATTGATAAAGTAAGATCACCTACTTGAAAAATGTCCAAGGAAATATTTACATGTAAATTGATAACAAGGAAATATTTACACATAAGTAAATTGATAACAAGGAAATATTTACTTGTATGTAAATTGATAAAATAAGATCACCTACTTGAAATATGTCCAAGGAAATATTTACATGTATGTAAATTGATACAGTAAGATCACCTACTAGAAATATGTCAAGGAAATATTTACATGTATGTAAATTGATAACAAGGAAATATTTACATGTATGTAAATTGATAACAAGGAAATATTTACATGTATGTAAATTGATAAACTAAGATCATGTATGAGCGATATGTTCATGGAAGTATTAATTAAATGCTATAAAGAAGGCTCATTTACTTTAAAGTTTTATCCTCCTACCCAAAGGTGCAGTGGATATAGCGATAGTGATTATCATATTTTCCATTTGTCCAGTCATTAGTTGGTCAGTCATTCTGTCCATCCATCTGCCCTTAGACCAGTGGTTTCTGCAACATAATATTAATTTCCTGTGCTCTTCTTTTCTCAAACTTCATATGTGCCTTACAGATGTATAGAGACAGAAGCCTATTGAAATTGGGTTTGCTAGGTTCAAGTTCAGCTATCAATTGTTTTGTTACAGTGCAATACAGAATTTTTATGATTAACTGAAAACATATACAGGTTGCCAAGAGTAAAATAATGTATGTGGAGAGACCTGACTAGCCTGTTTATATTTTCTACATTATGTTGTGCACACAAATTGTTGGTGTAATTTGTTTGTATTTACCCATTGTTCCAAAATGTGGGTGGTGGTATTGTCGGTTTGCAAAAATGTTTACTGTCAATGAATCCACACTTACATTGTTACACTGTATGATGCTAATAAATATGAATGTCAAGTGATCAATTACTGGCATGTGATTAGATAAAATGCATACTCAGCTTTCTTGCCATATTTTCAGCTATATCAGTCCTGCAAGAGATAATGGTCAGAGAGGAATAAATGCCATTTTTATTGATCGTAAGTATTTACTAGTGCATTACTAATAAAAAGACTAAAAGAGTTCATACTGTAAGTAATTTACGTGTATGATAATAATATCACTATTGACTTTCTAGATACTCACACAAACACTGGATATAACAGAGACCCTGAAAATCATTTTGTTATATCCAAAATTATCAAATGGCCATTAATTTTGGAACCGTTTTTTGATAGAAAAGAACTCTTTTAGATAGAAAAGTATTGACATGGAATGATGTTCACATAAGGTCCTGGTCATTATACAGTAAAACCTGTTATGAGAGACCGCCCCTTCTGCCAACCAAAAGTGGTCTCTCAAGACAGGTGGTCTCTCATAAGAGGTGTGTGAAAATGGACTGGTTTTCAGGGTCAATAGTTAGCATTATTGAAAAATAAATAATACCCATACTCACTGTACATGCATCATATCCTTTATTCATGAATCTTGTTAAATATTGCATGCATTCCTCTCAAAATATCTTTATATAATAAAGATATACATCTATCAAACAACGAGAATAAAATTTATATTTCAACATCACATTAATATGTACAAAAAATGAACAGTTAGATATGATGTATATATCTTATTTTATACACTTATTCACTTGTTTTTTTAAAAGAAATCCATTATACTTTTTTGTTGACATGTTTTACTCAGCTATTTGGTCTGAACATGTATCTCAATTATTGCCTTTTCCGGAATCAACTTTCCACTTACTGGTATGTTTTTACTCCTTGCAACACAAAACCACTCCCATACTCGCTCGTTGAGATCTCCGTAAACTGTCCGTCGTGCCGTGGCATATTTCATCTGTGCTTGTGCACCTTTCTGCCATTCATTTCTAATGGACTTCTTGTCTTTGATTACATTCTGAACTTGCGTTTTACCGACGCTTAAGCTGACTGCTATTTTGCGAGTGGTCTCGCCTTTTTCATTTCGTTCAATGACATTAATCCTTTCTTCCAGCGTTAAAATGTTTCTTTTTTTCAGTGGAGATTCTGCCGTTGTTATTAGTGTTGACGTTACAAAGACTATCGGTTTTGATCAGGTTTTGGGGAATTGTGGAATAAATATATATTATGTACCAATGAATGAAACCAAAAGACATTATTAACTCATCAAGAAACAATACATTTATTCTGAGACGAAGTTTAAATCAACAGCGTTATAGCTCGATAAACAAATGTTCCGACCATCTGCACCCACGTAAACAGATTGTGGCTTGGTGAAACACTAACAAAAGAAATAAAAAATAATTTTAAAAAAATCTGGAAATGATTCTCACTTACTAGTATTAAAGACAATGAGCTCATTCACCCTCCAGGCATTATGGATTAACTGGAAAGCAAACGACGTACTCAAACCAACACTGAAGCCCTTTCAAACGATTTCTCACTTGGACATAAGGACTACCGGCGTTTTGTGAGTTTTCATAAAGATAAAGAAAAATACAAACCTCTAAATTGACTGCGTATATCCATCATTACTCCCTTTGATGTTACTCTTACTGGCTATTCACATGACTGCGGCACTACAATGGCGGTTAGTGACATGTACTTTAGTCTGGTTTACTGCAGTTTACAAATGACACCGTACGCTGGAGTTGTAAATTTCACAAAACTGGTACTGTAGCAAGACAAATTATTTTTAAATACTTTATTAGAGCAATCTTTGCTATTTATGCAGTCTTTGTTACAAAGGATTAAATGATGGTTAGAGGTGTTTATCCCGATGTATGGTTGTTCAACTACAGTGTTATTTAATGTGCACTTTGTTTGCTTACTACATTTATCCCGAGCTCTAGTGTTTACAAAGGATTAAGTTAAAGTCAGTGGTGTCAATCTGTTTTGATTTTTTGGCGATGCGGTCGTTCATAGCAGTGTCAAAATGCATATTTTGCCAAGAAATCGTGGTCGCTGGTCGCGTTCAGCAGGTGGTCGTTCATAACAGAGCGTTTATATAGTAAAACCGATCCGTGCATTACGATTGTGGTCGGAAATGACAGGTGGTCGCTCATAGCAGAGGTCGCTCATGACAGGTTTTACTGTACCAGTATATTCTATAAGTCAACAAAACCTCTAAGTGGAATTTTTGTTGTTGCATCAGTGTTGATGGTCTTACATGATTGATATTTTAAAAAAAACCTAAATAATTTGTGGGCATAAATTTTTTTCATACATGTATTGACCACTCATCTGGCCTAGTGGTTAAAGCATCCACCTTGGATGTTGGAGCTCATGGATTTATTTAAAAACAGTTACAAATTGGTTGGGTGTAGATTGACGAAAACTGTTGATCATGATCATTAAGTGTGATTCATGCAAATAAAATTCTGTTAAATTTATGCATGCAGACTTGAATAAGACCAAACTGATATTTCTGCTACCAAGAGTGTTATCTAGTAGTCTTCAGAACATTACAATCAATGTATAATGCACGATATAATGTCAAAAGTCAGATTTCATAATTGCAGGCAGAAATTTTTGGTTGGATGGCAGTACAAGATATTTCCTATTTTCATTAAATACATAACTCGATCATAATACCTTAAGAGAACTGTAGTTGTTCTCTTAAGGTATTATGATCAAGTAATGTATTTGTCTCACAAAACCAGCTTTCCCAGGGTAAAATGTTTTAGGTAAAAAGCTTAGTCATCTGCCCTCCTATGTGCCAGTTAGAGTGATCTCTCTTTATACTGGGATAGATGCTACATCCTGTGAATACTTAAATTTCTACTGGAGTTGGAGGCACATTGTCCATATGGATGTGACTGGGGGGGAGGCTGGGAGGGTATATGTGTATTATTCTTTGGTAAGTACTATTGAAGAAACATGTTCTACTAGAGAAAGACTGGTTTCTTCAAATACATTACCTGATCATAATACCTTAAGAGAATAAGTAAGAGTTGGAGGGAGTTAGATAACTCTAGATAACCTGACTGGAGAATATACTCAAACCATCTGGGAGCAGCTTCAGAAGGAAAGCTATTTCCCTCCTACAAATCCAGTGGAAGTCATTAATCCAAATCTGTATGAAGCTGTTGATTGACCCAGGAAGGTATCCTATTGCTCCATTGTTATAGGTCCTACCAGGTCAAATGACCCAGGAAGGTATCCTGTTGCTCCATTGTTATAGGTCATACCAGGTCAAATGACCCAGGAAGGTATCCTGTTGCTCCATTGTTATAGGTCCTACCAGGTCAGATGACCCAGGAAGGTATCCTGTTGCTCCATTGTTATAGGTCCTACCAGGTCAAATGACCCAGGAAGGCATCCTGTTGCTCCATTGTTATAGGTCCTACCAGGTCAAATGACCCAGGAAGGCATCATGTTGCTCCATTGTTATAGGTCCTACCAGGTTGAGCTGAGCATTTTGGGATAAAAGACCTCTGAGATAAAAGCTGGAGAAAGTCTATTCTGACCTCCATCCCACAGTATGGATAATATCAGGTAACAGTTTCAATGAAATGCAATACATGTGGCAACTGTCCTAACTTTGCAAGCTGAAATACATAACAAATTTATTTGATTTGGGAATATTTCCCACAATGTGGCACAAATAATCCAAGGTATGTGAGGCAGCTTCTGGATAACCTGACTGGAGAATATACTTCAACCTTATGGGAGTGGCTTTAAATGGGAAAATGTTTCCCTCCTGCAAATCCAGTGTAGCTGCATCCATATGAAGCTGTCAAATGACACAGGAAGGTAATCTGTGTTGCTCCTTGGCTATAGGTCCTACAGGTCAAATGACCCAGGAAGGTAACCTCCTTGGCTACAGGTCCTACAGGTCAAATGACCCAGGAAGGTAACCTCCTTGGCTATAGGTCCTACAGGTCAAATGACCCAGGAAGGTAGCCTTCTTGGCTATAGGTCCTACAGGTCAAATGACCCAGGAAGGTAACCTCCTTGGGTATAGGTCCAATAGGTCAAATGACCCAGGTTGGTAACCTCCTTGGCTATAGGTCAAACAGGTCAAATAACCCTATAGGTCCTACAGGTCAAGTAGATCATTTTGGGATGAAAGATCTTTGAGATAAAAGCTGGAAAAATGGGACTATGACCTCCATCCCACATCATGGATAACGCCAGGTAACATTTTCAGTAAAATGCAATCCTTGAGGCAATTGCCCTAACTTTATGAGCTGAAATGCATAGCAAATTCATTTGATGTGGGATTATTTCCAGCACATGGGACAAGTAAGGTAGTATATCCAGGATGAAAGTGTGCCGATATATCATTGCCCTCTTTTTTACCATCATTGCACCAGCTCAGTCCTTTTAAGTACCTCGTCAGAGCTCACACTGGGACCTGTAGACATACAGCTTAGACAGGTATTTCACTGTAAAAGTCTGATTCCCCATGAATGGAAGCCTTTTCATGGCAATGAGAGCAGGGGCCGTCATGAGTTATATGGTCCCACCCTTTTGAAACTGCAAGTAGTTTGGGTCAACTGATAAAGCAGGTGTCTCACTAATTCTGCCTGTTATCACTAGTATTCTGCCTGTTATCACTAGTGCAAGTAGGAGCCAGGTCTGTTATGAGCCAAGGGCCTGTGTCAAAAAGAAAATAATTTGAGTGCTGCAGTGGCAATGATGTTGATGATTGTTGAAGTGACAGTGGGTGTGATGGTTAGGGCATTGCCATTGACGATTCTGGCAGTAGCAATGAGTGTGATGATTAGGGCAGTTACATTGATCATAATTGTGGTAGTGGTAATGAGTTTGAAGATGATTATGGCACATGCTATGATAATAATGATTGTACTAGTTACTACAGTTAATACTACTGTGAGTCATGCATCGTAGAATTGCAGCTGCTACCTGGAATAACTATAGTGGGGCCTGATAAGTCATTACTGTGAAGTTAAATTTGTTGGGTTGATGAAAGCGATAACAAATATTATATGCTGACAGTATCTACGTTTGGAAATTTGATGTATTTTTGTAATGTCTTTCACATCAAGCTACCTGTAAAGGGTTTGCTTATAAAGATCCATCATGATTCATTTTGAAGGTCAGAAATTAGCCTCATAACGTCAGACATAAAATTTCATGTATCCTTTCTCCATGTTAATAATATTTGACTATTTTTCAGCTGAAATATGCCAGAATTCTCCTGAGAACTTATTTGGAAAAAATAGAACATTTTGCATACATTTAAAAAGATTGTTATGGTGGAGTTGCCTTTCATACTTGATCATTGATTGAACTGTGGGATTGCTTCAGTTAGGGGAAGTACATGCTGGTTGTTTTTTTATATTAAACCCTGTCAAACATAAATTTTACTAGGGAATTGATAAGTTGAATTTCATTACCAAATAGGTAACATCAGAAAAACCATACATTTGACAGTGCCATGTAGATGTGCTGAACTAATGGAACTGTTAGGTAATGAAAACAGTTTTTATTTTAAATGATTATGTGATAATTGTAGGAAACAATTTGAACAGATTTCATGCATGTTTTCAGATATTTTAAGTTTATTTCAATTTATTTTGCAGATAAAACAGGAAAAGTTATCGACACACAAACATTCGATACATATTTAGATGGTGAGTAGTTTATTGTTAAAATCTCATTTATGTTATTAATTATGCAACAACGTTAGAAAAATTTGATTTCAAAATAAAATTTTCTTAAACAACTATACCTAAACTATTCACCCTGATATGTTTGGAGTTCCTGTCACTTATGTGACAGCAGAACCATAACTCTGTTAAAAGGTATTTAGCAGAATCCTCGAATCCTTCATAAAGGTTATGGAAGACACTTGTTCATTGTATACCATCTATGCTTGCTTATATGATAAGTCCAACTGCAGTCGACACAGACCCAGATCTGGGTCTGTGCAGTTTGTTAGGAGTAATCCATAAAACAAACAATAGACCCTGATCTGCAGGCACATTATCCTATGGAAGATCGGGATTTCTTTGCAGTTTGCCTTGTTTAACAAGCAAGTACATACAGTACTGGCTTGAAATCCAGGTCTCAAACCTCATCATACAACTTCTGTTGCACAGTTTTGTCACTATCTATGTATCAGCCTTCTAAACCAGCTTTAAACCTTTGGTATATAAATCAGTTTGCAGTTTAATAACTGTTGATAATATTGAGTGCTGCTTTGGACTCAACTCAGTTAAGAAACTTTATGATGATGTATCATCAGAGAAAATCTTAGACATTCTAACAGAATACATTTTGCATAAAAATTTGACTCCTTTTATTGTATAATGAATAGCTTTACCTTTGTTCTAGCACATGCTTTCATTTATTTGGAAGGGTTAATAATATTTGACTATTTTTCTGCTGAAATATGCCAGAATTCTCCTGAGAACTTATTTGGAAAAAATAGAACATTTTGCATACATTTAAAAAGATTGTTATGGTGGAGTTGCTTTTCATGCTTGATCATACACGCATACATACATGCATACATACATACATACATACATACATACACACACACAGGGGGCCCCGAGTGGCCGAGTGGTCTAAAGCGCTCACCGTTATGGATCACTGCCATCTCACCTCTGTCTGCGTGAGTTCAAGTCTCAGATTCGGCTAATGTGGTTATGTGAGAAAGCTTGCCAGTAGCTTCTTGTGGGTCGGTGGGTCTTTCCGGAGGTTTCTCGGGTTCTTCCTCCACCATTTATACTGGCCGCCATGTATAGCCTATCTTGTACTGAAAAATGGCGTTAAACCCTATAACAACAACAACAACAACACACACACACACACACACACACAAACACACACACACAGTAGGACTCTAGTTGAGGTGCTTTATGTATACAAGTACAGTTGCAAATTTATAACAAATATTCCTGTCCATTAATCTTCAAAAAGTTTTTGTTTACCTTTTACTCATTTTATTTTTAAATATACAGATAATTGTGATGAAATTATTAATTGTAATTTTGAACTCATTCCATGAAAATGTGCTAACTTCATATAAGAAAAAAATTAAGAAATTTTTGTGGAACTTGCAAGGGAAGAAGCTAATGAACAATTTTGTGTCCAAGAGCATGTCTGTACATTTTTTCATATATTTGTATTTCAGTCAACAACATGGATTAATCCTTGTAGTAAAGCTTTTTAGATAGCTCATTGTTCAGGTTTTTTTTACTTTATAGGTAATTGAAATGTGGACTCAGAAAAAGGAGTTTTCTTGTTTTTTGTATGAATTAATAGTGGAAGAAAATTACTGTATATAGTCACCCACAAGTCCAGTCCAATTGTAAACGACGTAGATCATAATCTGCCATCACATAATGTTGTTGGTTCTACAGATTACTCCTGTTAAACTCCATAGACCCATATCTGCCGTTGCATTATGCAGTGGCAGATCATTGTCCATGCAACTTGTAGTTCGACTCTACTTAAAAGTATGTACGGTAAGAGGGTACACAAATAGCAGACAATGTAGAAACTGGTAAATAAGATTAAATTTCTTATCTTTTCCTCAGATAATATCATGTCATCATTTTAAATTCTTTATACATTCCTCTATAATCGGCATAAATGTTGAATATTTCAGTTTTGTGTGTTCTTGATTTCAGAATATTCATTGGTTCACTACCTCAAGAGCAAAGTGGAGCAGGAGAACATCATGATTGCAGCCAGCTTTGATGAAATGACAGAAAAGTAAATTGTCCTCCCTTTAAAATATTTCTTAATTTCATTTTTATCTTTTTTCTCTTCAGGATTTAAATATATCTTATAAGCACTATAATGAATGCCTGATAATAAACTGTTCCTGTGGATAGTATAGAGAGGGACTATTGTATTCAACAAGTATTTGTGTGTGTGATGTTAACCCATTTCTGATAACATAGGTTTTGTGTTTGTAATTTTGAATAACACTGTTAACACACTATTGGTTATATCATGCCAAGGAAATGTGAGTAATTGCATTTCCCAAGGACACCTCAAAGTAGCCAACTAGGGTCCTAGTAACATAGAGCGTACTCTATCTCTTCATGTAGCTTAATTTTGGTATCCTTTGTATGTAAGCTTTATAGTTTTTTTTACATAAGCTATGAATAGCATATGACCAGACCGAAAGTAAAAGAAACTCTCCAAGCAATAAAATAGATATCATGCTCAGATTTTAAGAAATGTTGACTACTTCTATGAAAGACTGCAATTATGACAGCTTCAGAATAATCCTTATCTTTGTATCTCTACATAAAGCCAAATTTCAGTGGTATTGAGTGACTCTAAGTAGGACATTTCATGTTAGAGGCTAAGTTCATTTTTTATAATAATGTGCAGTCAGATCTTGGTCCCTACAGTTTGCAAGAAATAACAAGTATGATAATGATCATAGACACTGATGGACTGGATGTTATGCTATAGCAGATCTGGGCTTGAACTGTTCACAGCTGAATGCATGCTACTTGAAGATAATTATGTTAATTTTGTTTTATCATTACTACAATCATCCATATATAGATTTTTTTATATTTGACCTTTTAGTTTGAAGACTGATGGTGTGAAGTGGCTGAAGCTCTTTGGAGGGGAGATAATCTCAGATCTGACATTCAGAGACTCCTACATGATCATTGGCCAGAAGGGCCTACAGAGTGGTTATGCCATTGAATTTGTGAGTATATACTCTGCTGTTGATGAAAGCTGGATAAAAAGATATTCTGTATAATATTTTGTAAATAATTCAGATTCAGATTGTATGTACCTTGCAAAATTCTTAATTTGTCCTAATCTACCAGACACTGGGTCTCCCAACCCTAGTTGTCCTAGAAATGCAATTTTGCTACAGAATCAGACATTCCCAAAAATAATTTCTCACAAAATCTTGTTCACCATATCCAATAAACATCACTTCTGCATATGAGAATTACTCCCATGGTGACCTTTGTGTTCACTCTACATCCAGTGCTATATGGCAATGGTCTCCATCTTTTAAGCAAAATAGTTTTAAAATTTATGTTTAGATATCACCAAGATTTGCCTTTGAACTTCCTAATAACCATAACTCAGACAGGTTTGAATATTACATTCATATATTTGTTTGGGTTATGGCAAATTGACAGCCTTGTGAACACCATAGCTATAACATTTATTATTTGATTTTAACCACATTGATGTGCATCTTCATCTCAATAAGATTTTGGAAATGTTTGATGATGAGCACATTGTGTGAATATTTCTTTAGAGTTATAGCCCTTGATTGATGTAACATGGGCATTGCTAACAAAAAACATTCCAAAGACTCTGGCTTCCACTGTTGTAAATTTCAAATAAAGTTTGTAGCATCAAGGTCATGAATAATAGTTTAAAATATTAGTTGATGATGTGCACATTCTGCACGTACGTGATTTAAACCAACTTTGGCTGTGAATCTTCATCTTACCCCAAGAGCTTTGTAGAGTTCCACAATGAGCAGATTTGGTTTTTATTTCTAACCGACATCATCCTGGCTCAGTTTGGAATAGATATTCCAATGGGTCTTGGGCATTTTTACATTCATAATTTTTGTTTGATTTCAGTCCAGTTCACAGTGATTCTTTGTCTTGATAAGATTTTGTGAGATCAGTGATGGCTAGATTTTGTCCATGTTATACATAGTTATGGCCCATGATTGACTTACAGTAGGTATCTCACTGGCTATGAAGTTCAACTCAGCAAGGTCTCAGATGAGTTCAGTGATGAATACAATTTTAAAATTTCTTACAGAGTTATGACCCTTGATTAATCCTAATAAGCATCATATGGCTTGTGATCACTGGCATTCACAGTTCTGGCTGCATTCCTATTTTCTATTTGATTTGAATTGATCTGATTGTGTAGCTTCATCTTTCCAAAGTCTCTGCTGACTTTTCTGCTGATATGACCTTGACAATATTTATGTTTTTACAGTTATATCCCTTGAACGATTTAGGCTTCACTCTTTCTTATAAACACCTTGGTATTTACATAATTTCTTTTAATTTCAACCACATTTACTGATATTCTTCTCAGCATCATCTCAAATGAGTTTTACCATGACCAGATTTTGACTATACCTGACATAGGTATGGCTCTTGGCAGACTTAAATAGCTTTTGCACCCCATTGTATTTTTGACAGTTCAGAATCAAAATCTTTTGTTTGAATTCAACCAGATTTCAAAAAAGGCTTTGTCACATTTGACAGTTAGCAGATTTAGACTGCTTTAAAAAGGTTCTGGCACTTGCTTGATATCACAGGGCAAGAGACAGTGGCCATCTTAGTGGCAATTTCTTGTTTCACATGGTCATGGTCAAAATAAAAACTACAGTATTTTACTGAATATAAAAACTAACACACTCTTGCTCTGTCTGCCTGTCTCTTTCTAATGGATTGGGTGTTACTTAATACATAACTAGTAATTTAGTATACAAATGCAACAGTTGAAACTCCCATTTTTCAGTGTAATCCCACAAGTCAAATGATTCTTATATATTGTTTGTTGCTTGATAGATCTAGAGATCTTCAGTTCTTATTTACTTTTTTTCAACTCATTCTTATCTTATGTTCTGCTAAAAATACCCTTCCATTTTCACTTGCAAAAACATATTGATAATAACAGTTTTTGAATTAAAAAATATTGTATACACTTCATACTATTCAGATTTGTTTAATTCAGATTTTTACTATAATTTTGTACATTTGATATGCAACTCTTCCTCAAAATGAATAGTTTTGACTATAAGAAGTGTTATTCAACTTTCATTCCATTCCTTTGCAGATGAAAAAAAAGTCTAACAAACAGTATGCCCCTTCACTAGAAAAGGCAGGATGTTTCACAGTACCTTGTAAGTCAGTTATTTATCACATGATTTCTCTCAGGAAATATTAGGTTGAAGCTGCTCAGTGAGTTTCATAAATTTAAATGCATAAATGTTAATTGCTTGGTTTCAACGGCACTTTCAACACATTATTGGCCACATTGTGCTGAGGAAATGGGAGATAAATGTCTTCACCAAGGACATGCTGAGGCGGCATACTTAGGCTGGCCTGGGTGGGTATCAAACCTACAACTCTTGGATTATGAGTCAGATACTCTACCAGCTTTACTAGTGCCACTCCCTACATACATGCATGCATGCATGCATCCTTGCATCCATCCATCCATTTCCTAATTTTTAAAAAATTGCTCATTTAAATGGATTGAACATAATGGGCCTTAGCCTTTTGTGATGTAGTTATTCTGTGTGATGCCCTGAAGTGATACAACATCATATATAAAACATGCAAAAAATGAGATAGTGAAAGTTTTTTCAGTAACATTATGATATCAGTGTGTGAAAGTTGTATCAGTAATATCATGATATCATTGTGATTGTGAAAGTTGTATCAGTTATATCATGATATCAATGTGATTGTGAAAGTTGTATCAGTAATATCATGATATCAGTGTGTGAAAGTTGTATCAGTAATATCATGATATCATTGTGATTGTGAAAGTTGTATCAGTAATATCATGATATCATTGTGATTGTGAAAGTTGTATCAGTAATATCATGATATCAATGGAATTGTGAAAGTTATATCACTAATATCATGATATCAATGTGATTGTGAAAGTTGTATCAGTAATACCATATCATTGTGATTGTGAACGTTGTATCAGTAATATCATGATATCAATGTGATTGTGAAAGTTGTATCAGTAATATCATGATATCAATGGAATTGTGACAGTTGTATCAGTAATATCATGATATCAATGTGATTGTGAAAGTTGTATCAGTAATATCATGATATCAATGTGATTGTGAAAGTTGTATCAGTAATATCATGATATCAGTGTGATTGTGAAAGTTGTATCAGTAACATCATGATATCAGTGTGATTGTGAAAGTTGTATCAGTAATATCATGATATCAATGTGATTGTGAAAGTTGTATCAGTAATATCATATCAGTGCGATTGTGAAAGTTGTATTAGTAATATATCAATGGAATTGTGAAAGTTGTATAAGTAATATCATGATATCATTGTGTGAAAGTTGTATCAGTAATATCATGATATCATTGTGATTGTGAAAGTTGTATCAGTAATATCATGATATCAATGGAACTGTGAAAGTTGTGTCAGTAATATCATGATATCAGTGTGTGAAAATTGTATCAGTAATATGATATCAATGGAATTGTGAAAGTTGTATCAGTAATATCATGATATCAATGTGATTGTGAAAGTTGTATCAGTAATATCATGATATCAATGCGATAAAGTTATATCAATAATATCATGATATGAATGGAATTGTGAAAGTTGTGTCAGTAATATGCTATCAATGTGATTGTGAAAGTTGTGTCAGGAATATGGTGACAGTGCAATATAAGATACCTGAATATCTTTCAAGTTCTTATGCGAATTGGATTATCAAACTAGTTGCCATTTCCATTTTGGAAATTTAAGTTAGATTGGGATTCCAGTTTCAGAAGAAGTAAATTAACAGGAGTGTGCACATGTATTTAGTCCATGCAGATTTAATTGTGCTTACATGAATGGTGTTATCTGCTTCAGGGCATTTACTTGAAAAATTAGTTGTTAAAAAATTTTGTTTGCACTTCTGGCATTTATCAAAACATGCCTAGAAATATCTCATTATTTGTACATAAATATGAATCATCAATCTAGAATTATTCAGTTGGATAGTTATGCAGAATCATGCCTCACCATGAGTATGGCAGAGGCATATAATCTTAGGCATATATGTCCCTCTCATATACATGTATATATGTATGTGCAGGTGTCCTCAGACTTGTGTGATTTTGACTTACTAAAATTTTGCATTAATGTGATTTCATATGGCTTTTGTTATTTTATCTTTAGTAGTGAAGACTGAAAAATAGAAAAATTATGATATTAAATAGCTAAAATGAATGGTGTTAAAGTTAATTGAATTACTTATATTTCAGTGAAAATTAAAAGCAATGAAACCAAAATTTTGAGTTAGACGAGTTGGAGTTATGTGTTCACTCATAGGAATGCAACTATTGTGCAAGTTGGGGGTTGGATGTTGAAACTTAGCAAACATTATTGACTTGAAGTGAACATATACATGTGGCTGTTGACTTGTTGGGATATCAATCCCTCTCTGCCTATGGCATAATATCAATTCTCTTTATATCTATTACCAATGATAGTAATTTTTAAAAAAAATGTGCTTCTAACCCTGAGTGTAATAG
Organism: Sinohyriopsis cumingii; assembly: GCA_028554795.2. Lineage (NCBI taxonomy): Eukaryota > Metazoa > Mollusca > Bivalvia > Unionida > Unionidae > Sinohyriopsis > Sinohyriopsis cumingii. The sequence continues at coordinate 36,292,669 of CM068834.1, read as the reverse complement.
TTTGCACCTGCCATAGTGTAGTAGTTTACACTTACCTTAGTGTAGTTGTGATTTACACTTGCCATAACAAAACTGGAGGGCATATATAGAGTTATATTTTAAAATCAGTACAGTCAAGACAGTTTGTTTGTTGTTGAACACCTCATATATTATTATACCATTTCAGAAACAAATTAAGACACCATATCATCTGGGTTATTAGCACAGTATTAAGATACCATGACATCTGGGTTATTAGAACGGTATTAAGATACATCTAGTTTATTAGCACAGTATTAAGATATCATGACATCTGGGTTATTAGCACAGTATTAAGATACCATGACATCTGGGTTATTAGAACGGTATTAAGATACATCTAGTTTATTAGCACAGTATTAAGATATCGTGACATCTGGGTTATTAGCACAGTATTAAGATACATCTAGTTTATTAGCACAGTATTAAGATATCGTGACATCTGGGTTATTAGCACAGTATTAAGATACCATGACATCTGGGTTATTAGCACAGTATTAACATGACATCTGGTTTATTAGCACAGTTTTAAGATAGCATGACATCTGGGTTATTAGCACAGTATTAAGATACCATGACATCTGGGTTATTAGAACAGTATTAAGACATCATGCCATCTGGTTTATTAGCACAGTATTAAGATACAATGATATCTGGGTAATTAGCACAGTATTAAGATACTATGACATCTGGGTTATTAGAACAGTATTAAGACACCATGTCATCTGGTTTATTAGTACAGTATTAAGATACCATGACATCTGGTTTATTAGCACAGTATTAAGATACTATGACATCTTGGTTATTAGAACAGTATTAAGATACCATGCCATCTGGGTTATTAGAACAATATTAAGATACAATGATATCTGGGTTATTAGCACAGTATTAAGATACTATGACATCTGGGTTATTAGAACAGTATTAAGATACCATAACATCTGATTTATTGCACAGTTTTAAGATACCATGTCATCTGGTTTATTAGCACAGTTTTAAGATACCATGCCATCTGGGTTATTAGCACAGTATTAAGATAATGTGACATCTGGGTTATTAGCAAAGTATTAAGATACCATGACATCTTGGGTATTAGCACAGTTTTAAGATACCATGACATATGGGTTATTAGCACAGTTTTAAGATACCATGTCATCTGGTTTATTAGCACAGTTTTAAGATACCATGCCATCTGGGTTATTAGCACAGTATTAAGATACTATGACATCTGGGTTATTAGCACAGTATTAAGATACCATGACATCTTGGGTATTAGGACAGTTTTAAGGTACCATGACATATGGGTTATAAGAACAGTATTAAGATACCATGCCATCTGGGTTATTAGAACAGTATTAAGACACCATGCAATCTGGGTTATTAGAACATTATTAAGACACCATGGCATCTGGTTTATTAGCACAGTATTAAGATGCCATGACATCTGGGTTATTAAAACAGTATTAAGACACAATGCCATCAGGGTTATTAGCACAGTATTAAGATACCATGCCATCTGGGTTGTTAGAACAGTATTAAGACACCATGCCATCTGGGTTATTAGAACAGTATTAAGATACCATGCCATCTGGGTTATTAGAACAGTATTAAGACACCATGCCATCTAGTTTATTAGCACAGTATTAAGATATGACATTTGGGTTATTTACACAGTATTAAGATACTATGACATCTGGGTTATTAGCAGTTTTAAGATACCATGACATCTGGGTTATTAGCACAGTATTAAGATACCATGACATCAGGGTTATTAGAACAGTATTAAGACATCATGCCATCTGTTTTATTAGCACAGTATTAAGATACAATGATATATGGGTTATTAGCACAGTATTAAGATACAATGACATATGGGTTATTAGAACAGTGTTAAGACACCATGTCATCTGGTTTATTAGCACAGTATTAAGATACCATGTCATCTGGTTTATTAGCACAGTTTTAAGATACCATGACATCTGGGTTATTAGCACAGTATTAAGATACTATGACATCTGGGTTATTAGAACAGTATTAAGATACCATGACATCTGATTTATTGAACAGTTTTAAGATACCATGTCATCTGGTTTATTAGCACAGTTTTAAGATACCATGCCATCTGGGTTATTAGAACAGTATTAAGACATCATGCCATCTGGGTTATTAGAACAGTATTAAGATACCATGCCATCTGGGTTATTAGCACAGTATTAAGATAATATGACATCTGGGTTATTAGCAAAGTATTAAGATACCATGACATCTCGGGTATTAGCACAGTTTTAAGATACCATGACATATGGGTTATAAGAACAGTATTAAGATATCATGCCATCTGGGTTATTAGAACAGTATTAAGACACCATGCCATCTGGGTTATTAGAACAGTATTAAGATACCATGCCATCTTGGTTGTTAGAACAATATTAAGATACCATGACATCTGGGTTATAAGAACAGTATTAAGACATCATGTCATCTGGTTTATTAGCACAGTATTAAGATACAATGATATCTGGGTTATTGGCACAGTATTAAGATACTATGACATCTGGGTTATTAGAACAGTATTAAGACACCATGGCATCTGGTTTATTAGCACAGTTTTAAGATACCTTGTCATCTAGTTTATTAGCACAGTATTAAGATACCATGACATCTGGGTTATTAGCACAGTATTAAGATACTGTGACATCTGGGTTGTTAGAACAGTATTAAGATACTATGCCATCTGGGTTATTAGAACAGTATTAAGACACCATGCAATCTGGATTATTAGAACATTATTAAGACACCATGGCATCTGGTTTATTATCACAGTATTAAGATACCATGACATCTTGGTTATTAAAACAGCATTAAGACACCATGCCATCTGGGTTATTAGAACAGTATTAAGATACCATGCCATCTGGGTTGTTAGAACAGTATTAAGACACCATGCCATCTGGGTTATTAGAACAGTATTAAGATACCATGCCATCTGGGTTATTAGAACAGTATTAAGATACAATGATATCTGGGTTATTAGCACAGTATTAAGATACGATGACATCTGGGTTATTAGAACAGTATTAAGACACCATGTCATCTGGTTTATTAGCACAGTTTTAAGATACCTTGTCATCTAGTTTATTAGCACAGTATTAAGGTACCATGACATCTGGGTTATTAGAACAGTATTAAGACACCATGTCATCTAGTTTATTAGCACAGTTTTAAGATACCTTGTCATCTAGTTTATTAGCACAGTATTAAGATACCATGACATCTGGGTTATTAGCACAGTATTAAGATACTATGACATCTGGGTTGTTAGAACAGTATTAAGATACTATGACATCTGGGTTATTAGAACAGTATTAAGACATCATGCCATCTGGTTTATTAGCACAGTATTAAGATACAATGATATCTGGGTTATTGGCACAGTATTAAGATACTATGACATCTGGGTTATTAGAACAGTATTAAGACACCATGTCATCTGGTTTATTAGCACAATTTTAAGCTACCTTGTCATCTAGTTTATTAGCACAGTATTAAGATACTATGACATCTGGGTTGTTAGAACAGTATTAAGATACCATGACATCTGGGTTATTAGAACAGTATTAAGACATCATGCCATCTCGTTTATTAGCACAGTATTAAGATACCATGTCATCTGGTTTATTAGCACAGTTTTAAGATGCAATGACATCTAGTTTATTAGCACACTTTTAAGATACAATGACATCTGGGTTGTTAGAACAGTATTAAGATACTATGACATCTGGGTTATTAGAACAGTATTAAGATAATATGACATCTTGGTTATTAGCCCAGTATTAAGATACCATGACATCTGGGTTATTAGCCCAGTATTAAGACATCATGCCATCTGGTTTATTAGCACAGTATTAAGATACTATGACATCTGTGTTGTTAGAACAGTATTAAGATACTATGACATCTGGGTTATTAGAACAGTATTAAGACATCATGCCATCTGGTTTATTAGCACAGTATTAAGATACAATGATATCTGGGTTATTAGCACAGTATTAAGATACCATGACATCTGGGTTATTAGAACGGTATTAAGACATCATGCCATCTGGTTTATTAGAACAGTATTAAGATACCATGACATCTGGGTTATTAGCACAGTATTAAGATACAATGATATCTGGGTTATTAGCACAGTATTAAGATACCATGACATCTGGTTTATTTGCACAGTTTTAAGATACCATGTCATCTGGTTTATTAGCACAGTTTTAAGATACTATGCCATCTGGGTTATTAGAACGGTATTAAGACATCATGACATCTGGGTTATTAGAACAGTATTAAGACATCATGCCATCTGGTTTATTAGCACAGTATTAAGATACTATGACATCTGGGTTATTATGACAGTATTAAGACATCATGCCATCTGGTTTATTAGCACAGTATTAAGATACAATGATATCTGGGATATTAGCACAATATTAAGATACCATGACATCTGGGTTATTAGAACAGTATTAAGACATCATGCCATCTGGTTTATTAGAACAGTATTAAGATACCATGACATCTGGGTTATTAGCACAGTATTAAGATGCTATGACATCTGGGTTATTAGAACAGTATTAAGATACCATGACATCTGGTTTATTAGCACAGTTTTAAGATACCATGTCATCTGGTTTATTAGTGCAATTTTAAGATACCATGCCATCTGGGTTATTAGAACAGTATTAAGATACCATGACATCTGGTTTATTAGCACAGTTTTAAGATGCCATGTCATCTGGTTTATTAGCACAGTATTAAGATACCATGACATCTGGGTTATTAGCACAGTATTAAGATACTATGACATCTGGGTTATTAGCAAAGTATTAAGATACCATGACATCTCGGGTATTAGCACAGTTTTAAGATACCATGAGATGTGAGTTATAAGAACAGTATTAAGATACCATGCTATCTGGGTTAATAGAACAGTATAAAGACACCATGCAATCTGGGTTATTAGAACAGTATTAAGACACCATGCCATCTGGGTTCTTAGCACAGTATTAAGATACCATGCTATCTGGGTTATTAGAACAGTATTAACATACCATGCCATCTGGGTTATTAGCACAGTATTAAGATACTATGCCATCTGGGTTATTAGAACAGTATTAAGCCACCATGCCATCTGGTTTATTAGAACAGTATTAAGATACCATGACATCTGGGTTATTACAACATTATTAAGACACTATGACATCTGGCTTATTAGCACAGTATTAAAATACCATAACATCTGGGTTATTAGAACATTATTAAGATACCATGACATCAGGGTTATTAGCACAGTATTAAGATACCATGACATCAGGGTTATTAGCCCAGTATTAAGATACCATGACATCTGGGTTATTATCACAGTTTCAAGATAGATTGACATCTGGGTTAGTTGCAGAGTATTAAGATACCATGACATCTGAGCTAGTAGCACAGTATTAAGATACCATGACATCTGATTTATTAGTACATTAAGATACCATGACATCTGGGTTATTTGAACTGTATTAAGACATCATGACATCTGGGTTATTAGAACAGTATTAAGACATCATGACAGCTGGGTTATTAGAACAGTATTAAGATACCATGACATCTGAGCTAGTAACACAGTATTAAGATTCTATGACATCTGGGTTATTAGCACATTAAGATACCATGACATCTGGGTTATTAGCACATTATTAAGATACCATGACATCAGGGTTATTAGCACAGTATTAAGATACTGTGTCATCTGGGTTATTATCACAGTTTTAAGACAGATTGACATCTGGGTTAGTTGCAAAGTATTAAGATACCATGACATCTGAGCTAGTAGCACAGTATGAAAATACCATGACATCTGAGCTAGTAACACAGTATTAAGATGCCATGACCTCTGGGTTATTAGAACAGTATTAAGACATCATGACATCTGGGTTATTAGAAATGTATTAAGACACCATGACTTCTAGGTTGTTAGTATATTAAGATACCATGACATCTGGGTTATTAGCACATTAAGATACCATGAGATCTGGCTTATTTGCACATTAAGACACCATGCCATCTGGGTTATTAGAACAGTATTAAGACACCATGCCATCTGGGTTGTTAGAACATTATTAAGACACCATGCCATCTGGTTCATTAGCACAGTATTAAGATACCATGACATAATGGTTATTAGCACAGTATTAAGATACAATGATATCTGGGTTATTAGCACAGTATTAAGATACCATGACATCATGGTTATTAGAACATTATTATGACACCATGACATCTGGGTTAGTATCAGAGTTTTAAGACAGATTTACATCTGGGTTAGTTGCAGAGTATTAAGATGCCATGACATCTGAGCTAGTAATACTGTATTAAGATACCATTACATATGGGATATTGGCACATTAAGATACCATGACATCTGGGTTATTAGAACAGTATTAAGACACCATAACATCTGGGTTTTTAGCACAGTATTAAGACACCATGACATCTGGATTATTAGCACAGTATTAAGATACCATGACATCTGGGTCATTAGAACAGTATTAAGACACCATGCCATCTGGGTTATTAGCACATTAAGACACCATGCCATCTGGGTTATTAGAACAGTATTAAGACACCATGCCATCTGGGTTATTAGAACATTATTAAGACACCATGCAATCTGGTTTATTATCACAGTATTAAGATACCATGACATCATGGCTATTAGAACATTATTAAGACACCATGACATCTGGGTTATTAGCACAGTATTAAGATACCATGACATCTGGGTTATTATCACAGTTTTAAGACAGATTGATATCTGGGTTAGTTGCAGAATATTAACATACCATGACATCTGAGCTAGTAGCACAGTATTAAGATACCATGACATCTGGGATATTAGCACATTAAGACACCATGGCATCTGGGTTATTAGCACAGTATTAAGATACCATGACATCAGGGTTATTAGCACAGTATTAAGATACCATGACATCTGGGTTATTATGACAGTTTTAAGACAGATTGACATCTGGGTTAGTTGCAGAGTATTAAGAAACCATGACATCTGAGCTAGTAGCAGTATTAAGATACAATGACATCTGGGATATTAGCACAGTATTAAGATACCATGACATCTGGGATATTAGCACATTAAGATACCATGACATCTGGGTTATTAGAACAGTATTAAGACACCATGACATCAGGGTTATTAGCACAGTATTAAGATACCATGACATCAGGGTTATTAGCACAGTATTAAGATACCATGACATCTGGGTTATTAGAACAGTATTAAGATACCATGACATCTGGGTTATTATCACAGTTTTAAGACAGATTGACATCTGGGTTAGTTGCAGAGTATTAAGATACAATGATATCTGGGTTATTATCACAGTTTTAAGACAGATTGACATCTGGGTTATTATCACAGTTTTACGACAGATTGATATCTGGGTTTTTATCACAGTTTTAAGACAAATTGACATCTGGTTTATTATCACAGTATTAAGATACCATGACATCTGGGTTATTATCACAGTGTTAATACCATGACATCTGGGTTGATAAATGCTGGTGGAATACACAAGATTGATATAACACCAAAAATGCTTATAAATGCAGGCAGTGTGTATAGTAGGTATATCATATACTTAGACAAGAGCAGAGAAAAAACCTTGAGCAAAACAGAAGAGGACAGAAAAGAAAAGCACTGGACCAGGAACTAGTAGAGTTAAAGAAAAGATAGGCATGTACTGAAAAAGACATTCAGGCAATGACAGCTGCTGCCGCTCATTATGCATTGGAAGCAGAGAGACAATGGAAAATTTCCTTCATCACAACATCAAATAGTTTGAGGAAAAGTGTGAAGGACAAAATCATTGAACTTGGAGCACTTGAAAAATAGGTTGATGATAAGCTACAAGAATGAATAAATTCACTATAAAATAGTGTGGACTTTGTAAAATAAACATTGTTCAGTGACTGTACAGATGTAGGATGTGTAGTATAATGTGAATTATATCAGTGATCATACTATGGACTGTTTTTAAAATAAAAAAAATAAAAAAAATATTTCTCATATTAAGTATAGTAAGTATTAACTTATTTGTTTTTCATTTCTGTATCCTTCAAAATTAATGTAATAATGGACCTTGAGAACCATGATTTTGAATCTTGAAAAACCTTTGAAATTTCTGAAAGATATTTGCTACTAACCCTTTCTATATTTTTAAAGAAAATGGTGCCAGTTGTTAAGATAAATTCTTTATGGTGTGTGTTGTAGATGTTATATGATGGAAAACATTGGAGTAGATTGATTTTTTCAACAAAACATGTTTGATCAGAAAAAGGGAGAAATCAAAACTGCTTTACAAACTTTAAAAGAAGAATATGAGAGTAATCTATATCAGCACTCTGAGCACCTACCTGACCATGATCATTGTAGGATTCCAGTTCGTGATCATTCAACCAAAGTTACACATGTAGACTAGTTGACGTGAGTATTGGTTCTAATCCATATGGATATAGCCATTTGTGATAAGAATTTTTACCAGCTACTAAACCAGGCTAGTAGTTAAAATATATCTTATTTGCTGTAATTCTGGCATGTAATATATAGATGACACTTTTTACAACCAAATTACACTTTTTGGCCACTTGTAATAGCAATAATTATGCTTATACCTCTTGGGGTGGTGATCTGGCATGTATGGTACCATAGCTTTGGATTAATTACCATGAAACTTGGCAGTCATTATTAGTATACAGTGAACATGGAGAATTGGTTTCATTCTCCAGAGTTGAATATATATATATATATATATATATAGAGAGAGAGAGAGAGAGAGAGAGAGAGAGAGAGAGAGAGAGAGATTATAACTATCTTGTTTTTGTAAAAAGTCCACACATGTTTATGAATTATCTTGAAATTTGGTGTTATGTTTTTTTCTCCTTCTGATAAGTATTGTATGTGCAATTAGTCCCATAGAGTTTGATGGATTACCTTGAAATTTGGAAGACATTATTAAAATGAGTTGAACATTTGTCTCTTGTTCTGTCATCAGACTCAGATGACCTTTGTCTTAGAGTTTTGCCCTCATTCATTTTTCATAGCCCTTGTCAGTATTGTTTGTTTTATGTTTATACATGCATACATTCTGCCACAGCTGATGTTCCATTTTACTTGCATCACTCATCCACACTAAGCATGATTATCTGTATCGTGTGGGAAGATAATGCTTATTTTATCTAACAAACAAAATATAGGTTGCTCTTTGTGTTATCATTGTTCTTTGTGTTGTCATTGTTGCCATTATTGTGGCCATTGTCATGAATGTTAAGTGTTTTAAAAGAAAAATTTGACTTCTCAGAATATGTTATAAAATGTAGTCAAGAAATAGAAATATATCTTTAAGTTGAAATTAAGTATGTCTCACTGACCTACTTTCCAGGTTTTTGCATGCGCACTAGTTTTACATCAGCATAGAAAATGATCAAAAAAACGAATGCATTAATTTGAGGAATAATTTGCACATTCACACAAAATGTAGCAACTTCTTTTGGTTTGAAAATCATTCTGTTTGGAGAGCAGCTGAAACAAACCGTTCAGCAGAATTATTTTATGAAATGACATTCCCTATAAACACAAGGTAAGTTGTGTAACATGTTATTATTCTTCTCTTCCTTCTAGTGGGTCCAGTCAGCTTAGAAAAGGATATGCTTCCTCAGTTGCATCCTAGTGCAGAGCTTAAGGTGGGAGAAAATCTTCTCAATTGTGGACGTAATGATCCCTGTCCTGCAGACACTTTTCCTCTCATGTTGTACACGGGTGAAAAGAGTGAGGTATTTCCTCAGATTTGTGTCAGCAGTCAAATGTAAGTCACTGTCATATTATGATAAATGTTATTAATAGGATATTCATTAAAGCAAGTGAATGTCATCATTAACTATTAATTTGTAGTGGTCATATTATATAATACTATTGAAAGAGCAATTTGGCTTGATCTTAAATCAACCATTTGATTTGTTTGATTATAAATGTATATTTCTTGCATGCAAATTATTATGGTAATTATTTCAAATATGTATTGAAGTGACAGGAACATAGAGTAAAATGCTGGAATGGTCGCTTAGAAGGATGCTTTGTGTTGTACATTAGTTATGATATTATTCCTTGATCAATATGATACAATATCTTGCACCTAAAATATTTTGTTTCAACATGTTTGGGAAGGATGATCAAATCTATTTTAAGGAAATTGGTCATGACATAAAACTCCATCGATCATTATACACTTTAACATACCATATATACTTGCTTACAAATCAAGTTCAACTGCAAAGAACATTGGCCCTGGCTGGCATCATAAAATGTTCCAGGAGATCAGGGTCAGTGATGTTTGTTCTATTGATTACTCCAAATAAATTGCTAACTTCCCTGTCTGCTGGTGCAGTATGCAATGGCTGATCTTGGTCTGTGCAGTTGGACCTGACTTGAGTATATATGATAACTGTAAGTAAAGCTGATTTGAGTATATATGATAACTGTAAGTAATGCTGATTTGTATCATTCCCTTAGATATAATATCATTACAAGTCATGTTTAATCTAAATTAAATAGTCACCGTAACATTTAATATATATTGTGTAAATTACATTGTCATTGAATGATCCTAAATCAAAAGGAAACTGTTTAATGCTATCCAACATATATTATTGATATAACCATATCATGTTAAAACCAGTATAACATTATCAATCCAAATATCCTGTTTTAGAATAATGGCTAAAGATGTGAATGGCGCTGGAAGAGGACTGAATATTGTGGTCGTTAATCCAGAAACAGGACAGCCAAGCTTGGCATCTAACTTTGATACGTATGATAAAGGTAAGTGCCATTTCTTGTCAATCTGTCAGTACCATCTTTACTTGCTTATAAGTCGAGTCAAGTTGCAAACAATAAAGATCCTGATCTGCAATATTGTAATGTGTTTGTTCACCTGATTACTCCTAACAAACTGCACAGAACCAGATCTGCCAGTGCGTTATGCAATGGCAGATGGCAGCCTGTGCAGTTTTCAGTTTGACACGTGTTATAAGTGAGTACATTTGCTAATCTTGTCTGTCTGACTGACTGTCCGCAAACATTTTCATTTTTAGAAGCATTACTCACAGACTATGAAAAGGGTTTCTATGAAAATTAGTGTTGATATTGGACTAGTGTCCTGATGTACCTTTTGCTATTCAAAATTATTCAGTTTCAGTATTTTGTATGATTTACTCCTTTTTTTCCCTCTCATTCATTCATTATCCATGCTTTACATTCCGAAGAAGAACTCCAAAACAACTTAAAATATCTGTATACACTTATTGGACTGGCAATGTAGATGTGCCCTTTTCTGTTTATAATGTTTGGTTTCATTATTTTAAAGATTGTCATCTCTTTGTCTGTTCTTCCATCTATGATTCACACATTAATTTTAATAGCTTAACACAAGATCCATGTCAAATCTCTCTTTAAATCTTAGTACATGTATTAGCTTATGGTCCAAATGTGCCATTTGCTATTCACATTACTTCAGCAAATATATTGTCCGATCACATTGCATTAAGATAATTTTGTTGCTACATTTGAATCCAGCCTTCCTGAAAAGATGGAAAACATCTTTCTGTCTGCTTATTTATATAGACAAAAGGAAGCTACTATTACAGTTCAGCTTCCCTTTCTACCCACTGGGTGGCTACCAGTATATCCACTTTAAAGCAGTTTTTTTCACTTTTGCTTCACATGCTAGTATATCATCCAGACAATCCGCTTAATTCATTAAATTGTATATGTTAAATTTATTCATCCACATTTATTTATCAGATGTACAGTAAGTAAAAATGTTTTATATGGCACATATATTTTTTGTAAAATTTGGTAAATTTATTGATATTGTTTCAGTTATTTTGTACCATTTATTTTTATCACATCTGACTTTGAATGGCAACATTAATTTTAACTGGTGAAATTTCCTGGGTGCTGTCTTTGTGCATTTACTCTAATTATTTTGTTTTATAACATGGTTGTCATTTATTTCAATTTTATTTATATAATTGTTGTATGCACTTGTTTGTTGATTCTCTTTCATTACAAAAATGGAGCAACAAATGCAAGAGATTCAGAGCAGTAGAAGACGTGAAGTGGTTCACAGCAGGAATACCCATCAAAAACCCACAACCAGGAATCATGATTTGTACAGATACCAGACTGTTGGGTTGGGAAAAACACTTGCTGCCGGACCTTATGATGGTCAATGGCAAGTGGACATGAAAGAGATGGATCATCACATCACGCTCCTAAAAATTAAAGCTATTGTCAGTTGCATCCGATGATTGGGTAGAAACTTTGTGCAGACATATAATCCTAACACTGTCAGACAATTTGGTTGTGGTTTTGTAGCTTCTCAAACAAGGAGGGACAAAATTACTAGACCTTTGTGTCATGATATGGGTTTACTTTGGGTACTAGATAAATACTCAGGTCCACCATATACCAGAACAGCTCAACATTTAGCCAACTCATTGTTGAGGAAACGACAGCTACTTCACTCAGAATGGTCTCACCATTCTTCCACATTAAATCCAGTTTGCACCTCATAGGGCCACCTGATGAGAGATCTTTTATTGACAAGGTGGGACAATAAATTTCCTTTTCCCCCTGCTTTCCAGGCCCAGAAGCATGGTCCATAGATGCCCTATCAGTAAGCTGGGAGGGAATGTGACGTTCTCTCCATCAGTCCTGATGCCAGAAGTGATTGCCATTTAGTTCTGATGACCCCTCTTCATTTGGACAAACCCTGGATCAATGATCAGATGTCCCTGGCAACAGACATACCCAGGAAAGTCATGGTGATCCTCACCCTGATTAACCAGCCTGGATCACCACTGTTCTATCTGTGTCCCGAGAAACTCCTCCTTCACACCTGGCCCTTGTCAGGGATGCCTTATGAGAAAAAGTCTTTGGATCTTCAGTTGTGGAGAGGAAATTGAGGCTGACAAATTATGTCCAATTTTGATGAGGTTGGCATTCAAACATAATGTCCCTTTTAAGACATAATAGAGTTATTTGGATGGCATCCTCCAAACACTTTCTCTAGCTGTTATATGCAGGACATCTTGCATATGTGTAACTAAGGTTTTACATTGTGCCTAACTAAAGTTAGAAGAATTTCATCTGTTAGTAGTGAATGCTTCTCCTTTGGTGAGACAGGTAGGATGCTCTGCATTTCCTCCTCCTCCTTATCTATTCTACTGACGTGAGCAGGTTATATATTTGCAGGAGAAAGCAATTTTGTTAGTAAATTTTGTTTTTTCTTTAACATTTACCTAGTTATATTTCAAATAATCCCTCACACCCTTCTCTGCAATATGAACATCCTTTAAGGTCTCACTCAAGTAAAAAAAAAATGGTTTAAACCAAATATACTGGTAGCCACCTCGCAGGTAGAAAGGGGAATTAACCAATAAGAGTTTCTTCCCTTATTATATCAACAGAAAGATGTTTTCTCATCTTTCTAAGAGGGCTAAATTGAAAGGTAGCAAAGATAGTTATTCTAATGTAATGTCATCAGGTAAGTATTATAGAAGAAGCATAATTTGCTAAAAATTTACTTTAAACTTCAATATTTTTAATGTTTTGGTGCATGTGTCCATCTATTCATCCATTATCTATACCATTGTTTCCAGGGCTAAACCATTTGAGATAGCTCTGTATACATGCCATGCAAGTTGTGCAGATATGCCTTTTAATAAATTGAGAGTGATTTACCATTGGGTACTCTCATTACAAGTCTTTGCATAAGCAGTGGTGGGATATGTTGTCTCTAGACGACTTTTGGGGTATTTTTGGCAGATAATGTGGGTTTTTTTTACAGTGGGAGGGGGATATGGCAGTCATGTATTAGACAAAAATACTGTGTAGGTGCCCACTATCAAAGTTTGGCCTGAAGAATCTCCATTTGCATCCAGGAGTGCTGTACAGCAACATCAATAAAATGAAAATGGTAGTTGGAAACCCTCGATGGTCATGGTCCACACTGTGTCATGATGTTATGTGATGGATTGTTCAATATCAGGTCAAGTTAGATAACTGAAGAAAATGTTGCATGAGTATCATCTATCTTGACTATATGGAATGAAGGTGGGGGTAGAGGTCAGAGAGTGCAAAATTATGCACTTCGTTGTTACAGTTGCCAACTTAAACTTTTGCATATTAAATGAGAAATTCCTAATACACAGTGATTGGTTATTCCTAATACACAGTGATTGGTTATTCCTAATACACAGTGATTGGTTATTCCTAATACACAGTGATTGGTTATTCCTAATACACAGTGATTGGTTATATTTTAATTTTATGCAGAGAACCATGCATTTGTACATGCATGTATAAAACAAAATCAGTACATGTGCACTCACCAGCAAATCTCATCGTCCAAAGTAATATAAATGTTGAATAATATGCACAGATAAGTATGATTAGTTCTGTTGGTTATAGAATAGAAGTACTTTCACGGTAATATGTCATTTATGTAATTTCAGAGAGTATCAATTTGGAAGTTTTCCTGGAATCATTATCTGCAGATGACATAATACTAGGAGTTGCATTTGATGATGCTTCCAGAAAGTAAGTTAAACTTCATTTAGTATTACAGTACGCCTCATTATGACATCGTCTATGGGAACCATAGAGTATACCACCTGATTGAGAGACCCCTGTAATGAAATACATCATACTCTAGTCCATCTTTATGACACTGACAAGGCCTTGGGTGGCTGAGGTACTTGCCTTTGCAGATCACTGACATCTCATCTCTATTTGGGTTTGATTCTTAAACTTTGCCAATGTGGGTATGTGAGAAAGCTTGCCATTAGGTTCTTGTGGGTTGGTGGATATTCCAGGGGTTTTCCCAGGTTCTTCCTCCACCAGATATACTGGCAGTCAATCTTTACCTGTAATGGGTTGAAAAATTGCATTAAGTCCACAATAACAACAACATAACACACTCCATGGGGACCATGGTGTATACCACCTTATAGTGAGACCTGCTATTATGAAATACATGATACAGTACTCATAGCACCGTCCATGAGGTAGTCGAGTGCCTTATAGTGAGATCACCAGTAATGCAGTATATGATACAGTACTCCCTCATTATAATACTGTCCATGGGAGTCACACAATATGCCACCTTATTATATGCTCATTTTTGTCTCCGTTAACTTCACATTGTCAGAATCATGCAATATTTTTGTCTTCTTTAGCTAGTAATAAGAATGGTAAAATTAAACTTACAGTTTTACATCCTGAATTTCCTCAAAATGTACTTTCTTAGTTTTGCAAGTCTGAATTACATGAGCCATGTCGTGGGTTCCAAAGCTTGATTACACTTTTTGAAATTGTACTGTAATTTTGACTACATTCCAAGTGCAATAATGTACTCTTTACTGAACTCAAAATGAAATGAACATTATATATCATAGTGTCTTTTTGATAATTACAATTGAAAGAGTTCATATTTTTCCCCACATTGTGATTCCGAACATTCAGTGATAGAACAGAAACACACTTGCAGATAAGTCTAGATGCTGCTTCCTTGCTGCACAAAACAGATCCTACTTCATGTAGAACTGACACAGATAAATTCAGTCCATAATCTGTGAAATTTAGTAGAATAAAAAAATAACAAAATCTATTCATTCCAGACCAAATCGAAAAGTTGTTGCAATGTGTATGACTCTAATTTTATGTAGATCAAAATGCCATTTTCTTTTGACGGTGATGTCTGGCATGTGACTAAGTTGAAAGTTATCTGGGCAGAGTTATATGTGCATTAATAATGTTGTTGCTGTGTACTGATGAATTTGTGCTTGTGTATTTAGTTTGGAATATGGCATAAATTAAGTTACTTTGTTTCTTGGTGTGTATTTTTGTTTATATAATTAAGCCTTAGGTAGAATAAGAAAATGAGCATATAATAAAAAGGTTACTGCATTTATATGGGAAAATATGAACATGTTTTATTGGATAGATATACTACGCTCCCAAGGTCGTGCAGTGTATCCGTACCAAAAAACTTTTCATATTTTCCCATACAGATGCCGTAACCTATAATTATAGTGAGGCCTCTGTAATGAATGCATGACAAAGTGATTATAACACTGTCCAGGAGAGTATACTGCCTTATAGTATACCCCTAATAATGAACTGCATGATACAGTACATTCACATCATAACACCTCCATCTTGCCCAAAAGCTACAGGGTTGTTGGTAAAGAGAGTCAGGATGAGTCTTGTCCTCCATATTTCATCATGGCAGTCAAAACTGCAATTTTAGGTAATCATTGCCTGTGTTGGAACAGCAGTGTTGCAAAAAATAATATATTTTTTCTTCTTCTAAACCCTTAGTTGTTGTTGTTGTAGGGTTTAACGCCATTTTTCAGCACACGATAGGCTATACATGGCGGCCAGCATTAATGGTGGAGGAAGAACCCGGGAAAACCCCGGAAAGAACCACCGACCCTCGAGAAGCTACTGGCAAGCTTTCTCACATACCAACATTGGCCGAATCCGAGACTCGAACGTACGCAGACAGAGGTGAGATGGCAGTGATCTGTAACGGAGAGCGCTTTAGACCACTCGGCCACTTGGGGCCCCTCTAAATCCTTAGAGCAGACATTACATGGAATGTTTGTAAAATGCAGTTGGAAATATAGAATAGATAATTCAGGAATGACTTGCTATTACAACTCTATGGGCACAAAGTAAGGAACAGAAAGAAACTAAACCAACAAGTTTTGTAAAGCTTAACAAATAATTTCATTATCAAAGTTTTAAAATTAAAATGTAAGAAAAAATTATAGTATTGTGAATTTAATCCAAATGAATTGTAAAATGTTTTATTCAAGTCCAAATGAATCATAAAATGTTTTATTCAGGTCCAAATGAATCGTAAAATGTTTTATTCAAGTCCAAATGAATCGTAAAATGTTTTATTCAAGTCCAAAAAAATCAAATGTTTCAAATGATTTTCAGATCCTCAGATGTATGTATCACAACTGCATTGTCCAGAACTAATTTGAACAACTCACAGTAGTCCCAGAAGAATGTTCTAGTCTATGAACACTTTGTAATTTCAATGAATAATCCTAACAAATGTTTCATCTCAGTTTATCTAAACACAATATTAAACACTTTTGCAGACTGATTTTAACATATAAAACAAGGTATCCAAAATAGAAATGAATCCAAAATAGGAATGAATTTGATTTCTCAGTTCTGTTCTTATATACACCTTCAAGTATCTATTATACACACCTTCAAGTGTCTATTATATACATCTTCAAGTGTCCATTATATACACCATCAAGTGTCTATTACAACTATATGTCACAATATACCCAATGTGACAGATACTAATATTCAGTCTAATCTTTCACAATACCTGTTCACATGACCGAACCCAGCCAGTACAAACTAATAAAAAAAATTCTAAGATTTCACATGACCCCACTAGTCAAAGAGAAATTACCCCAAATCATGTCAACACATTCAATATAAAGGTTCAGTTGAACTTGTCAACACCTATTTATAGCTTAATATAAAAAAAATAGAATCTATACCCCATGGACAAAAAATATTAACTAATTATGTTGTTTGTAGAAGACCACTATAATTGCACTCCTGAACAAAGTTACACACATTATAGGTATAGTCATGTACCAAAAGTTGTATTAAAATAAATAGATATATGTAACAGTACATGCATCTTAACTTTTTGAATACCAATGTGTGTGTGATTTTTAATGTAGCTTTCAAAAATATTAGTCATATCACTAACACTAACCTCTAAATGCTGAGCACCTAGTGAGGAAGCTGCTAGTACCATTTGTGTGTCTTTGGTATGACTCAGCCAGGGTTTGATCCCATGACCTTCTGCATCCAAGGTGGACACTCTAACCTGATACATGTAACTTTCATAATGGCATAAGTGCATTCATCATTAGCAAAAGTATCAAGATTTAAAAAAAAAGTTTTATGTTAGATTTTTTTAAAAGTTATAAAATATCCTAATGACTTTCAAATGTGAGATATACTGTTCTCCAGAGCCCTTGTTTTTCTTTTTGTTATCTCTCCAAATCAGAATGCCAAACTATAACTTTCAGGCTGCAATTCCATGCTAAGGAATTGTTAAACAAGCTGGGAAGCAGCCAGATTCAGAACCTGAAGTTTCGAGATGTCTGGTATTTTGTGGGACAGAAAGGAATTGATGGATTTACACCATATGAAAAGGTACCTTGTCTCATAGACCTAGATCCTTTTTATGGGGTTTATCTTCTCATCAGTACCCATCTTGGATAGAGTTGTTGCTTTTAACAATTTATTTTTATCATCTTATGCAGCTGCAACATATTTTGATAAATTTGGTATCAACCTTGTCACATAGATGCTTTTATGGGTTTAGTCATAAATTTCAACAGTGACAACCTTTTTTTCACATTTTGTTACTATGTTTTTTAGTTTATTTTCCCTGTATGACTCACTTTTTTGTTTTTAGGATGTTCACTAAATTTCTTTAAAAGGAAAATGCAGAAGTGCATTATTTAGCAATAAATCAGAGTTGTATTAGTTTCAAAAGAAACATACAAGACAAAGAGGAAAATTAAAAAATACAGTACAAGTCAATGTTTGTGTCTGACGTTAAATAGAACCCAGATCTGGAATGATATGCTTGATAGACAACCTTGTCAGCATTTTTCAGGACATAAAATTTGGCAGCTTCTTGGGAAATTCCAGCATCATCTTAGATTGAGGGACACTTGTACCAAATTAAATGGGGTGTTAGTTTGAAAAAAGTAGCCATGTTAAATTTGTGAATGTCAAAATAAGATAAGAGATTGCAGCCTTAAAGACATACAGTTTGAGATAATAGCATTAACTTGTTAGTGTTATGTTAGGGATAGTTGACAGGGGTTTTGTTGTTATAGCTTATAGTCATGATCATTCTTTTTGCCAGAAAAGCATCTGTTGAATTAATAAAATAATGTAAATTGAAACCAATACTGTCCAGCGGGCAGAAGTACAAGAAAACCTCACATTTTTCACTGGACAGCAGTGCAAGCTTGTAACACCACAATAACATATAAATGTAGGAAGTGCTGAATTTTGGCACAACCAAATTAACATGCTGTGCTAACTTTAGCCTAATCAACATAAAATTATCTGCTCAATAAATTCTTTATTTCATCTCTATTCATAGAACATGGTGTTTTTTATCATGTATGTGCTTTTTAATATTGAATGTGTGTTCATAGATATTGCAGAGGTTTCCATGTTCCAGTTGTGTTGTGGTGGCACCAATAATGGCAAGCCATTGCTTTTAAGTCCATATATATTGCAATTATGAAACTTCTTGTAGGCATTCATCTTAAAAAGCACCACTCAGTAAAATCAAAAGTAGGTCAAGATGACGTTTCTCCTACATGGACTACATTTTGTCCATGGAAACAATTGAAGAATGGCTTTATATAGAATTCATGTTTTTCAGATTAGTTTTTCTGGTATTGATGCTGACTGGCCAACTCCTTTGAAAGATTCATTGTGTCTTCCAAAGAAATGTAAGTATACAGTAGACTGATAGAGAACTAAATACACATAAGCTCACATTGTTATTCTCTACCAGAATGTGTTTTGAATGCCCCTGCTGTGAAAGCAGAGAAGTGCATATTACTTTTTAGCAGTCCATCTTGACATCTGCATGTCCATCTCAAATTCATTTTAACACAGTAAATTGAGAGGCATAGCAAAAGGGTGCAAATTGCATATTCATATGTGTTATGTAATTTACTTTAATTGTTTGTCTGTTAGTTTAATTTTTTTATATTTCATTACATGTTATAGTAATGTAACATTGTTTGCTGGTCTTGACCTTCCTCAAAATTGAGTTCATTTTTGCTTGACCTGACTGACTATTTTTTTTTTTTCTTTTTCATTTATTTAAACAACTAATAATAGCTTGAATATTCTCAATCTAAATGAGCTTAATATCAGGATTATTATTCAGGTAAACAAGAAGGTATAAATATGTTGATCAGGCTCAGGGTTTTGGAGATCCCTAAGTGAATTTTGTAGGCTATTGTGTTGTAAATAAACAAGCTCATTAGATCAGTCTAGAAGGTCGTTTTCTGTTAGGTAATGGTTGTTTTTAGAAAATGCTAATTGTAACCTGAGGTCAAGCAGAGAACTATATTATCTTGTGACTTTGAGGATTTTACCAGTTATGCTTTAACATCTAGCACTTTAAGTTGTATTATGTTGTGACCAGTTTGGGCTGAATTTTATTTTCTTCAAATTATTGAATTCAAGTGATTATTTTCTCAGGAAATACAAAAGTGCTGTGACAAAATTCTTGTATAAAGACATTCATTGGTATTTATTCTGAATTGAAACCTGGAATAATATTTCTGTGATTCATCAAGAGACTGCTGACACATCAGCACTTCACAGACCATAACAGACACATCAGTGCCTTCAATTTTGGATCTCTTTGGAGCTTGAACTGAGTTCTATTCAGGACCTTTTATTACTAGGACTTGTGTGTTTAATTATTTGATTATTTTTGGAAATAATTCGCAATACCATAAGTTTTCTTTCTTCATTTTTCACTTTGCATTCTAGGAAAATTAATTGTTTGTTAAATTGTATAAAGCTTGTTGTCTTTACTCTTTTCTGTTACTTATTTTAAAAGCATAAGGTCGTAACATATGTCCATCCATTGATACTCTATACAGTAATCAATGTTTAAAGTTCTGTTAGGCCCCCCAAAAGTATGTGTTTCCTGTTCCACTGGTTTTAAAATTAGGATAGGTAGGTTTGAATTTTTTTCTCCATATTTTAAAAACATTATATATATGATAATGATTAGTATATAAAATGTACTAAGCATATAAAGTACTAGGCTAAACTGGATGCACAAATTAATTTCAGGAATTTTTTTGTAAAAATTTTTTTTTTGTGTGTTAATCCTTGCAGGGGAAAAGTGCTAGGGTCAGTGGCCAAAAATAGTGATGGTGAGGTGACAGGAAACATTTTTTTGTGCCTTATATGGTCAGTTTCTCAAGTTTAGCCATGTTGCCTGGTATGTTGATAAATCTGGATACAACACCATTTTACCATAAACTGAAGGGTTATGCTTGACATGCAGGGTGCAGCAAGTTTCATTATCTGTTTTTGGATGATATGCTGGTTGTGGTTACAGTTGAAATATCAACCAAAAGCTCACCGCTCCGGTGGCCTAGTGGTTAGAACATCCACCTTGGAAGCAGGAGGTCGTGGGTTCAAACCCCAGCCGAGTCATTCCAAAGATTTACAAAAATGGTACTAACAGCTGCCTCGCTTGGTGCTCAGCATTAAGAGGCTAGTGTTAGGACTGGTCAGCCTGGTATCAGGATAATGTGATTGGGTGGGACATCATGCTACATGTTGGTGGCATGTTGCCCCAGTGCTAGACATCACTATCAACTGCCACACTGCAGACATTGTAGTGATATGACAGAATTTTTTTAAAAAAGCTACGTTAAAAATCCTAATCGCACACACACACACTCAACCAAAAGCTCCTTGTATATTGTCTTGCTTCATGTGGCAAATTGCAATACATATATTCACTATTGCAATGACAGTGACATAAGATTTGGCATCATATGAGTTTATGTGTACATTTGAAAGTCATGAAGTGGCTGTTCACTGATAAGACAAAGTGCTTCGCAAGTCCATTTGTAATTGGAACCTTTACATTGCAATTTTTTTACATGAATGCATTTTATGTGGATAGTTTTTTTTTGTTGCTCTGCTTATTTGTACATAATAATGTAATGAAGTGTGACAGGTATGTAACTGTTGGGCAGAAAATGTATTTAAAAATATGCATTTCTTATAGACACTTGCCTAAATTTTAATAATTTTTGTCCTACCATATTACGGGCCATAAATTCTCATGTTCTGATTGGTTAACTACATGAATTTATTTAGCATTACGTATTGACTCCAGGATGCTACATCTGGTTATGGTTATTACCTTTTCCAGCTGGTGCTGTTGCAGTGTGCTTACATCATAAGGTGTTGCATTACATCATGTGAAATACTGAATCTATTATTGCTAGCTTTTGTATGCTGGGGTCTAGTGACCTCTGCTTATGCATAGGTACATTTCCAGCCAATTCTATTTGAGGACATTTCACTCTGGAGAAGGTAATAATAGAGTTATTATGGTAGTTTTACCCTTGTCTTTTCACACATCTATTTAGCATCTTTTCTTGTATCTGTTTGGCATCTTTTCATGTATTTATTTGGTTATATGTTTGTTTGGATTGCCTTCATCAAGTTTTCATTCAAGTCAGTTTTCAGACACTGTGGTGAGGCGTATGTGACCCATTTCTTGATTATCTGGTACTCATATTACCTTGAAAATGAATCATTGTTCTTGTTCCATTTATTCTCATCTTTCACTTTAACTGACTATAACCAAAACCCCTCCACTCGTAACACCCAACTAAGCTTTCAGTCCCAAATGTAAATTTTATACTACATGAACCCTATAGCTCCACAACTTAATCAGTCTGTGACCAGCTTTATATTTTTAAACTGCCTTATGCCATGCACTCTAAATACAACTCACCGTATGAAACATATACAGATACAATGAAATCCTAATTATGACAGATATGATTGAGCTGGCTATTGATGTTTTGCCCAGACCTATAAGCATTTACTTGACTGTGAGAAGACACCTGATCATGTCTCATTCTTACATGAAAACAGAACCTTATTAAACCAAAACAATTTTTTTTATGGTGTTCTGATTATTTTGGTCTTGGGAGGCTTCACTATTTGAACTATTACTCTGCAACATTAAATTGATTTGGGCTTGCATAGGGAAGAAGGAATCCTTTTGCAACTCTGCCATCCCAGGTTTTATCTTTAGTTCTGAAATCTGTATGGATGAGTGGCCACTCATCAAAGGTCAGAAGTTTCCATTGGCTTTTTTGCCTTAGATACTACCATGCCAGCATTTGACCTATTCGGTTTAATTTGTATGATAATCTGTTGGATCATCTTACACAAACTGCTTATCACAAACAAAATTTATTCGATTTATACTATGATCATCCGTCAGACAATATTATCTTTTTAAATGTACATTTCAGTGACTGGCTTAAAAGTGATTCCAGACCCACCATTTGCCAGGAATGAGGATAAGAGGGCATTCTGTACTAAAAATGATGGTTACGGTGAATTTTGTGACTGTAAGTATGCCATAAACCTCCATACTTTATTTATTTCATTCTGCTGACTTCACTAAAGATTTAAATCTGCAGAATCAGCTTGTCAATTACATTATTTATAAGATTTATGAGTAATGAAATATGGACATAATTACATTTCACAAATGATGTGTAACATCAAGAAATCAGAAAATTGTGTCCCAGGTTCTTTCTTCAGTTATACTGGCTGCCATGTATTGCCAGTCTTGGGCTGCCTAATGTTTACCTTCTAAAATGTCCATACATTTCAGTATGTTATAATATTTAGTTGTTGCACTGTTTGTATAGTGTTCAGTTACCCACAAATTGTTTTCCATACAAAATATGGCTGAGTTAAACTATTTATAGGTCAATGTTAAGGAATGAATTGTACTAAAAAATGACAAAAAAATGCTGAAAAATTGACTTAAAAATAGTAACAAAGAGCAACCAGAAACAAATTGTGGAATGTATTGGAAATAATTTAACAGCAGAATCTTTTATTCAAATGAAAACAGGATTTACTTTTCAAGAAACAAATTGCAATCAACCTGTGTTAACTTTACCATAAAGTTGAAATACAAATTGTCAAGATAAATATATGTTTGTGTGTGAAAGAAATAATGTTGATGTAATGAAAAGTCAGACCAGAGTGGCTATGTGCTGTTCCAGTAAAACATACAAGGTACCCAGGGACTTCAAGGCACTTTTAATTTAGGGTACTCACCCATAGATGCAATTTAGAATTTTCTTAATAATTGTAATATGAACTCTGTGAATCAAAGTATCCAAGCATATATTTTCAAAAAACTGCCGTCCCAGGGTACCATGCTATGTTTAATTGGAACAGCCCTTAATAGAAAACTAATTTCATTTTCTTATTTGAAAATTTTAATGATAAATATCTTGCAGATCTTTATCCAAGAAAGAATATTTACATTTCTGATTATTATCGAAAATTAATTTGTCAGATACATGTGACATATGTAATGAATGATATCAAAGCCAACTGCATTTATTCCATAAAATGCAGGTGGCTGAATTTCTTGTTATCACAACATACATAGAAATTAAGCATAATTGTTTTGTTATATTCAACATATAAAAAATTGTTTTGAAATGTTTGGTTTTTATTCATCTGTTTCAAGACTTTTAGGGTGATTTTATACTAAATGGTATTGTTTTTAGCCGGGGCCCTGGTAGGCTTAGTGGTCTAAAGTGTGCATTTATGTTAAAAAAATAATACTGTGTTTTTTTAATATTAAACATTAAATGCTCCATTGTTTGTTTTTGTCTGCCAGATATGAAAGTATTTGTTATCTTATTATCAAGTTAGAGATATTTTGTGCTATTGAGATATGTTTCTGTTGTAGCATCTCACATGGATGATCCAATTATAAAGCCAGTGGGCTTGACTGATGCCTCGCTGAAAAACAGTATTGTTTACAGTACACCCATCCTTATTATACCAGGTAAGTCCATATTGACTGATGCCTTACTGAAGAACAGTATTGTTTACAGTACACCTATCCTTATTATACCAGGTAAGTCCATATTGACTGATGCCTTACTGAAGAACAGTATTGTTTACAGTACACCTATCCTTATTATACCAGGTAAGTTCATATTGACTGATACCTCACTGAAGAACAGTATTGTTTACATTACACCTATCCTTATTATACCAGGTAAGTCCATATTGACTGATGTCTCTCTGAAGAACAATATTGTTTACAGTACACCTATCCTTATTATACCAGGTAAGTTCATATTAACTGATACCTCACTGAAGAATGGTATTGTTTACAGTACACCCATCCTTATTATACCAGGTAAGTCCATATTGACTGATACCTTACTGAAGAACAGAATTGTTTACAGTACACCTATCCTTATTATACCAGGTAAGTCCATATTGACTGATACCTCACTGAAGAACAGTATTGTTTACAGTATACCTATCCTTATTATACCAGGTAAGTCCATATTGACTGATGTCTCGCTGAAGAACAATATTGTTTACAGTACACCTATCCTTATTATACCAGGTAAGTTCATATTGACTGATACCTCACTGAAGAATGGTATTGTTTACAGTACACCCATTCTTATTATACCAGGTAAGTCCATATTGACTGATGCCTTACTGAAGAACAATATTGTTTACAGTACACCTATCCTTATTATACCAGGTAAGTCCATATTGACTGATGTCTCGCTGAAGAACAGTATTGTTTACAGTACACCTATCCTTATTATACCAGGTAAGTCCATATTGACTGATACCTCACTGAAGAACAGTATTGTTTACAATACACCTATCCTTATTATGCCAGGTAAGTCCATATTGACTGATACCTCACTGAAGAATGGTATTATTTACAGTACACCAATCCTTATTATACCAGGTAAGTTCATACCATCTTGACTGATACCTCACTGAAGAATTGTATTATTTACACTACACCCACCCTTATTATACCAGGTAAGTCCATATTGACTGATACCTCTCTGGAGAAGGGTATTATTTACAGTATTTACAGTACACCCATCCTTATTATACCAGGTAAGTCCATATTGACTGATACCTCTCTGGAGAGGGGCCCTGAGTGGCCGAGTTGTCTAAAGCGCTCTCCGTTACGGATCACTGCCATCTCACCTCTGTCTGCGTGGGTTCAAGTCTAGGATTCGGCTAATGTGGGTATGTGAGAAAGCTTGCCAGTAGCTTCTCGTGGGTCGGTGGTTCTTTCTGGGGTTTTCCCGGGTTCTTCCTCCACCATTAATACTGGCCGCCATGTATAGCCTTTCGTGTGCTGAAAAATGGCGTTAAACCCTACAACAACAACAACAACCCCAACCTCTCTGGAGAAGGGTATTATTTACAGTACACCCATCCTTATTATGCCAGGTAAGTCCCTACTGTATTGACTGATACCTCACTGAAGTAAGTAAACCTTTATTATTCATACAATGCTTCTGAATTGTATATTGCTTTCAGAACACATCTTTTCCTCAGTTCTCTAATGTATTGGTTATTCCACTTCAGATCACTTGCATCTTACTTTCAGAACACATCTTTTCCTCAGTTCTCTAAAGTCTATTGGTTATTCCACTTCAGATGAAATACATTTAAACTAAAAAAGTAAAACATATTTCTGATATTGGAAATAACATTTTTTGAAAATCATCCATTGTTTAAAGCATATGATAACTTCCTTGTGTATACAAATTTCAACTATAATTTGTGGTTTTCTTTATCTTTTAGAATAAAATACAGTATAGTACCATTTAAAATCAGCATAGGTTTATTTGTTATTTTCTGCTTGATCTTTGTCTCTTCCTCCAAAATGTTGAAAACATTTCCAACTGGAATGTAAAACTTAATATTGATTTTAAGTTTTAAATAGTACTTATAAAGATAGTTTTGTAAGATAAAGAGCCCACTTATTTTCTTTAGAACAACAATGATCCCCTCTCATTTTACTTTAGCTCACCTAACCTATTTTAGGTTGTTAATCTACATTTTGCATTATACATAGTTTTATAATTAGTTCATTATTTGATACTTAAATTGATTCGAGTTTTCCATGGATAGAGATCATTCTAAGTTTATGTGGTGTGATTCAGATCTCAATACGTAATGTCAATAGGCATGGCATTCAAGTCTCTATAGGTAATGTCAACAGATGTGGCATTCATAACCCTATAGGTAATATCAACAGACATTGCATTCAAATCTCTATAGGTAATATCAACAGACATGGCATTCAGATCTCGATAGGTAATATCAACATACATGGCATTCAGATCTCTATAGGTAATATCAGCATGGCATTCAGATCTCTATAGGTGACATCAACAGACATGGCAATAAAATCTCTATAGGTAATATCAATAGACATGGCATTCAAATCTCTATAGGTAATATCAATAGACATGGCATTCAAATCTCTATAGGTAATATCAACATACATGGTATTCAGATCTCTATAGGTAGTATCAACAGACATGGCTTTAAAATCTCTGAAGGTAATATCAATGGACATGGCATTCAAATCTCTTTAGGTAATATCAACAGACATGGCATTCAAATCTCTATAGGTAATATCAACATACATGACATTCAGATCTCTATAGGTAACATCAACAGACATGGCATTCACATCTCTGTAGGTAATATCAACCGACCTGGCATTGAAATCTCTAAGGCGGTATCAACAGACATGGCATTCAGAGCTCTATAGGTAATATCAATGGACATGGCATTAAAATCGCTACAGGTAATATCAACAGACATGGCATTCAGATCTTTAGGTAACATCAACAGACATGGCATTCAAATCTTTATAAATAATATCAACAGACATAGCATTAAAACATCTATATAGGTAATATCAACAGACATGGTGTTCAAATCTCTATAGGTAATATCAACAGACATGGCATGCAGATCTCAATAGGTAACATCAACAGACATGGCATTAAAGTCTCTATCGGTAATATCAACAGACATGGCATTAAAGTCTATTGGTAATATCAACAGACATGGCATTAAAGTCTCTATCGGTAATATCAACAGACAGCATTTAAATGGCTAAAGGTAACATCAACCGACATGGCATTAAAGTCTCTATTGGTAACATCAACAGACATGGCATTAAAGTCTATTGGTAATATCAACAGACATGGCATTCACATCTCTGTAGGTAATATCAACAGACATGGCATTCAAATATCTCTAGGTAACATCAACAGGCATAGCATTTATAACTCTACAGGTAATATCAACAGACATGTCTTTCAGATCTCTATAGGTAATATCAACAGACATAGCATTCATAACTCTACAGGTAATACAATGTGACCCCACTATAGCTCTCTCTGTTATAACACAAATTCAGATATAGCGCGGTCGTGGCATGGCTCCTGAAATTTCATATACATGTATTTTTCTTGTGCAAAAAAAATCTTAAAAAGTACGAAAAAAATGTAAAAAGTTGCTTCTCATTTTGGAGTAGAGATCGCGTATGAATAATACAAGATGATCGTGGCTTGGCTCCTGAAATTTTATATGCATTTTTCTCGTACACAAAAAAGTATTTTCTTCTTCTTATTTATTGATGACATTGTTGGCTGTTTAAACTTTTGTATACCACCATTGGTTTGGAGTGCAGAAATTCAGAGGCCCCATGATAGGAAGCCACAAACTGGATATAAATGATTGAATTGAAATTTATCGATTGTTACATAAACAAATTCTTTGTCCATAATGACAAACCATCTAAACAGTGCATTGTTATATTATAATCTGCTTGTCTTGACATCTATCATGAGTTCTGTGTATTGTCAAATATCCGCTTTTTTGTTGTCGACATTTCTGGTAACATAGATCAATCGGACAAGTCATTGTCTCGTAATCTATCTTTCATCGGATTTTCATCTGCTCGCTAGTAATTAATATATTTACAAAGACTGACATTTGTATGTGGATGGTAAGTAAAATTCTTCTTCTTTCCACTCAGAATTATATCCTTCAGAACACTCACGTTTTCTGTAATAATCCCTGTCATCAGAACACCTGCATTTCTATCATCCATTGACCCTTTGTTAATTTTCTGATGCATGTGTGGAAGGTAGCATCACGCTGTTACCACAAATGTAAAAAAAAATACATCTTACTTATTGGTTTATTCACTAGGCATGGAGGGACAGTAACTAGAATAGTCTAAACGACGGCCAATTCCTTTTTAAAAATGTACCCAGATAAAACAGTTTGCTGAAATGTCAAAGGAAACAGATTACCTTTGAAGCACCAACTGTTATGAAAACGTACTCAGGAAATGGAAAAAATACCAGTCTCAATCATGCAATACAATTATTTACGTTATTCGTTACATGATTGTGCTGTGTTTTTCCACTGAATTCAAACCAATATGACCTGTTACAAAAATCATTGAATATTTTAAAGCTGTGTGTGTGCATATTTTCGATGGAATCACTTGTATTATGGATTCAACGTATATGATGAGGTTCACAGGTGAGTACACGGTGTTGATACTCTATTCATTCTATACATTAGACATTTATATATAAACAGGATTCATGTATATGAACCAATTCATGGTTCTCTAAATGAAGTAAACTATTATATTATGTGTTCTCTGTTTTTACTACATGTGTATTTCTCATTTAATATGCATCAATTTAAGATGGTAACTGTGCCAACGAAGCATATATTTTACCGCTCGCATTTATTACCACCCACCCCCAATTTTGAGGGGAGTACATTTTCTTCAGCTAACTGACTTGGTTGCATATAACATGGTTTGGTATATAACGTGGTCGGGCTTTATGGTTCCCAACTACCGTGTTATAGCAGGGTCACACTATCAATGAACATGGCATTAAAATCGCAGAAGGTAATATCAACAGACATGGAATTCAGATCTCTGTAGGTAATAACAACAGACATGGCATTCAGATCTCTATAGGTAATATCAATGGACATGGCATTCAGATCTCTATAGGTAATATCAACAGACATGGCATTCAGATCTCTATAGGTAATATCAACAGACATGGCATTCAAATCTATATAGGTAATATCAACAGACATGGCATTTATAACTCTACAGGTAATAACAACAGACATGGCATTCAGATCTCTATAGGTAATATCAATGGACATGGCATTCAGATCCCTATAGGTAATATCAACAGACATGACATTCAAATCTCTAGGTAATATCAATGGACATGGCATTCACATCTCTGTAGGTAATATCAACAGACATAACATTCAAATCGCTATAGGTAATATCAACAGACATGGCATTCACATCTCTATAGGTAATATCAACAGACATGGCATTCAGCTCTCTAAGGTAATATCAACAGACATGGCATTCAAATCTCTATTGGTAACATCAACAGACATAGCATTCAAATCTCTATAGGTAATATCAACGGACATGGCATTCACATCTCTATAGGTAATATCAGCTGACATGGCATTCAAATCTTTATAGGTAATATCAACAGACATGGCATTCACATCTCTGTAGGTAATATCAACAGACATGGCATTCAGATCTCTATAGGTAATATCAACAGACATGGCATTAAAATCTCTATAGGTAATATCAACAGACATGGCATTCACATCTCTGTAGGTAATATCAAGAGACACGGCATTCAGATCTCTATAGGTAATATCAACAGACATGGCATTCAGATCTCTATAGTTAATATCAACAGACATGGCATTAAAATCTCTATAGGTAATATCAGCAGACATGGCATTCACATCTCTATAGGTAATATCAACAGACATGGCATTCACATCTCTTTAGGTAATATCAACAGACATGGCATTCAACTCTCTGTAGGTAATATCAACATACATGGCATTCAACTCTCTAAGGTAATATCAACAGACATGGCATTAAAATCTCTATAGGTAATATCAACAGACATGGCATTCACATCTCTATAGGTAATATCAACAGACATGGCATTCACATCTCTGTAGGTAATATCAACAGACATGGCATTCAGATCTCTATAGGTAATATCAACAGACATGGCATTCAGCTGTCTAAGGTAATATCAACAGACATGACATTCAACTCTCTATAGGTAATATCAATGGACATGGCATTAAAATCTCTATAGGTAATATCAACAGACATGGCATTCATACCTCTAATGGTAATATCAACAGACATGGCATTCAGATCTCTATAGGTAATATCAACAGATATGGCATTCACATCTCTATAGGTAATATCAACAGACATGGCATTCAACTCTCTAAGGCAATATCAACAGATATGGCATTCAGATCTCTATAGGTATTATCAACAGACATGACATTCATACCTCTATATGTAATATCAACTGACATGGCATTTATATCTCAATAGGTAATATCAACAGACATGACATTCACATCTCCGTAGGTAATATCAACAGACATGGCATTCAGCTCTCTAAGGTAATATCAACAGACATGGCATTAAAATCTCTATAGGTAATATCAACAGACATGGCATTCACATCTCTGTAGGTAATATCAACAGACATGGCATTCAACTCTCTGTAGGTAATATCAACATGGCATTCAACTCTCTAAGGTAATATCAACAGACATGGCATTCACATCTCTATAGGTAATATCAACAGACATGGCATTCACATCTCTATAGGTAATATCAACAGACATGGCATTCACATCTCTGTAGGTAATATCAACAGACATGGCATTCAGCTCTCTAAGGTAATATCAACAGACATGACATTCAACTCTCTATAGGTAATATCAACGGACATGGCATTCACATCTCTGTAGGTAATATCAACAGATATGGCATTCATACCTCTAATGGTAATATCAACAGACATGGCATTCAGATCTCTATAGGTAATATCAACAGATATGGCATTCAGATCTCTATAGGTAATATCAACAGACATGACATTCATACCTCTATAGGTAATATCAACTGACATGGCATTTATATCTCAATAGGTAATATCAACAGACATGACATTCACATCTCCGTAGGTAATATCAACACACATGGCATTCAACTCTCTAAGGTAATATCAACAGACATGGCATTAAAATCTCTATAGGTAATATCAACAGACATGGCATTCACATCTCTATAGGTAATATCAACAGACATGGCATTCACATCTCTGTAGGTAATATCAACAGACATGGCATTCAGCTCTCTAAGGTAATATCAACAGACATGACATTCAACTCTCTGTAGGTAATATCAACAGACATGGCATTCACATCTCTATAGGTAATATCAACAGACATGGCATTCACATCTCTGTAGGTAATATCAACAGACATGGCATTCAGATCTCTATAGGTAATATCAACAGATATGGCATTCACATCTCTATAGGTAATATCAACAGACATGGCATTCAGCTCTCTAAGGCAATATCAACAGATATGGCATTCAGATCTCTATAGGTAATATCAACAGACATGACATTCATACCTCTATAGGTAATATCAACTGACATGGCATTTATATCTCAATAGGTAATATCAACAGACATGACATTCACATCTCCGTAGGTAATATCAACAGACATGGCATTCAAATCTCTATAGGTAATATCAACAGACATGGTATTCAACTCTCTAAGGTGATATCAACAGACATGACATTCAAATCTCTATAGGTAATATCAACAGACATGGTATTCAACTCTCTAAGGTGATATCAACAGACATGACATTCAAATCTCTATAGGTAATATCAACAGACATGGCATTCAGCTCTCTAAGGCAATATTAACAGACATGGCATTCAGATCTCCATAGTTAATATCAACAGACATGGCATTCAGATCTCTATAGGTAATATCAACAGACATAGCATTCAAATCTCTATAGGTAATATCAACAGACATAGCATTCAGATCTCTATAGGTGATATCAACAGACATGGCATTCATACCTCTATTGGTAATATCAACAGACATGGCATTCAGATCTCTATAGGTAATATCAACAGACGTGGCATTCAACTCTCTAAGGCAATATCAACAGACATGGTATTCAAATCTCTATAGGTAATATCATCAGACATGACATTAAGATCTCTATAGGTAATATCAACAGACATGGCATTCAACTCTCTAAGGTAATATCAACAGACATGGTATTGATATCTCTAGGTAATATCAATAGACATGGTATTCAACTCTCTAAGGTGATATCAACAGACATGACATTCAAATCTCTAAGGTGATATCAACAGACATGTCATTCAAATCTCTGTAGGTAATATCAACAGACATGGCATTCAACTCTCTAAGGCAATATTAACAGACATGGCATTCAGATCTCTATAGGTATTATCAACAGACATGGCATTCAGATCTCTATAGGTAATATCAACAGACATAGCATTCAGATCTTTATAGGTGATATCAACAGACATGGCATTCATACCTCTATTGGTAATATCAACAGACATGGCATTCAGATCTCTATAGGTAATATCAACATATATGGCATTCACATCTCTATAGGTAATATCAACAGACATGGCATTCAACTCTCTAAGGCAATATCAACAGATATGGCATTCAGATCTCTATAGGTAATATCAACTGACATGGCATTTATATCACAATAGGTAATATCAACAGACATGACTTTCACATCTCTGTAGATAATATCAACAGACATGGCATTCAACTCTCTAAGGTAATATCAACAGACATGGTATTCAAATCTCTAGGTAATATCATTAGAAATGGTATTCAACTCTCTAAGGTGATATCAACAGACATGACATTCAAATCTCTATAGGTAATATCAACAGACATGGCATTCAACTCTCTAAGGCAATATTAACAGACATGGCATTCAGATCCCTATAGGTAATATCAACAGACATGACATTCAAATCTCTAGGTAATATCAATGGACATGGCATTCACATCTCTGTAGGTAATATCAACAGACATAACATTCAAATCGCTATAGGTAATATCAACAGACATGGCATTCACATCTCTATAGGTAATATCAACAGACATGGCATTCAGCTCTCTAAGGTAATATCAACAGACATGGCATTCAAATCTCTATTGGTAACATCAACAGACATAGCATTCAAATCTCTTTAGGTAATATCAACGGACATGGCATTCAACTCTCTAAGGCAATATCAACAGCTATGGCATTCAGATCTCTATAGGTAATATCAACTGACATGGCATTTATATCACAATAGGTAATATCAACAGACATGACTTTCACATCTCTGTAGATAATATCAACAGACATGGCATTCAACTCTCTAAGGTAATATCAACAGACATGGTATTCAAATCTCTAGGTAATATCATTAGACATGGTATTCAACTCTCTAAGGTGATATCAACAGACATGACATTCAAATCTCTATAGGTAATATCAACAGACATGGCATTCAACTCTCTAAGGCAATATTGACAGACATGGCATTCAGATCCCTATAGGTAATATCAACAGACATGACATTCAAATCTCTAGGTAATATCAATGGACATGGCATTCACATCTCTGTAGGTAATATCAACAGACATAACATTCAAATCGCTATAGGTAATATCAACAGACATGGCATTCACATCTCTATAGGTAATATCAACAGACATGGCATTGAGCTCTCTAAGGTAATATCAACAGACATGGCATTCAAATCTCTATTGGTAACATCAACAGACATAGCATTCAAATCTCTTTAGGTAATATCAACGGACATGGCATTCACATCTCTATAGGTAATATCAGCTGACATGGCATTCAAATCTTTATAGGTAATATCAACAGACATGGCATTCACATCTCTGTAGGTAATATCAACAGACATGGCATTCAGATCTCTATAGGTAATATCAACAGACATGGCATTAAAATCTCTATATGTAATATCAACAGACATGGCATTCACATCTCTGTAGGTAATATCAAGAGACACGGCATTCAGATCTCTATAGGTAATATCAACAGACATGGCATTCAGATCTCTATAGTTAATATCAACAGACATGGCATTAAAATCTCTATAGGTAATATCAGCAGACATGGCATTCACATCTCTATAGGTAATATCAACAGACATGGCATTCACATCTCTGTAGGTAATATCAACAGACATGGCATTCAACTCTCTGTAGGTAATATCAACATACATGGCATTCAACTCTCTAAGGTAATATCAACAGACATGGCATTAAAATCTCTATAGGTAATATCAACAGACATGGCATTCACATATCTATAGGTAATATCAACAGACATGGCATTCACATCTCTGTAGGTAATATCAACAGACATGGCATTCAGCTCTCTAAGGTAATATCAACAGACATGACATTCAACTCTCTATAGGTAATATCAACGGACATGGCATTAAAATCTCTATAGGTAATATCAACAGACATGGCATTCATACCTCTAATGGTAATATCAACAGACATGGCATTCAGATCTCTATAGGTAATATCAACAGATATGGCATTCACATCTCTATAGGTAATATCAACAGACATGGCGTTCAACTCTCTAAGGCAATATCAACAGATATGGCATTCAGATCTCTATAGGTAATATCAACAGACATGACATTCATACCTCTATAGGTAATATCAACTGACATGGCATTTATATCTCAATAGGTAATATCAACAGACATGACATTCACATCTCCGTAGGTAATATCAACAGACATGGCATTCAACTCTCTAAGGCAATATCAACAGACATGGTATTCAAATCTCTATAGGTAATATCATCAGACATGACATTAAGATCTCTATAGGTAATATCAACAGACATGGCATTCAACTCTCTAAGGTAATATCAACAGACATGGTATTCATATCTCTAGGTAATATCAATAGACATGGTATTCAACTCTCTAAGGTGATATCAACAGACATGACATTCAAATCTCTAAGGTGATATCAACAGACATGTCATTCAAATCTCTGTAGGTAATATCAACAGACATGGCATTCAACTCTCTAAGGCAATATTAACAGACATGGCATTCAGATCTCTATAGGTATTATCAACAGACATGGCATTCAGATCTCTATAGGTAATATCAACAGACATAGCATTCAGATCTTTATAGGTGATATCAACAGACATGGCATTCATACCTCTATTGGTAATATCAACAGACATGGCATTCAGATCTCTATAGGTAATATCAACAGATATGGCATTCACATCTCTATAGGTAATATCAACAGACATGGCATTCAACTCTCTAAGGCAATATCAACAGATATGGCATTCAGATCTCTATAGGTAATATCAACTGACATGGCATTTATATCACAATAGGTAATATCAACAGACATGACTTTCACATCTCTGTAGATAATATCAACAGACATGGCATTCAACTCGCTAAGGTAATATCAACAGACATGGTATTCAAATCTCTAGGTAATATCATTAGAAATGGTATTCAACTCTCTAAGGTGATATCAACAGACATGACATTCAAATCTCTATAGGTAATATCAACAGACATGGCATTCAACTCTCTAAGGCAATATTAACAGACATGGCATTCAGATCCCTATAGGTAATATCAACAGACATGACATTCAAATCTCTAGGTAATATCAATGGACATGGCATTCACATCTCTGTAGGTAATATCAACAGACATAACATTCAAATCGCTATAGGTAATATCAACAGACATGGCATTCACATCTCTATAGGTAATATCAACAGACATGGCATTCAGCTCTCTAAGGTAATATCAACAGACATGGCATTCAAATCTCTATTGGTAACATCAACAGACATAGCATTCAAATCTCTTTAGGTAATATCAACGGACATGGCATTCACATCTCTATAGGTAATATCAGCTGACATGGCATTCAAATCTTTATAGGTAATATCAACAGACATGGCATTCACATCTCTGTAGGTAATATCAACAGACATGGCATTCAAATCTCTATAGGTAATATCAACAGACATGGCATTAAAATCTCTATATGTAATATCAACAGACATGGCATTCACATCTCTGTAGGTAATATCAAGAGACACGGCATTCAGATCTCTATAGGTAATATCAACAGACATGGCATTGAGATCTCTATAGTTAATATCAACAGACATGGCATTAAAATTTCTATGGGTAATATCAGCAGACATGGCATTCACATCTCTATAGGTAATATCAACAGACATGGCATTCACATCTCTTTAGGTAATATCAACAGACATGGCATTCAACTCTCTGTAGGTAATATCAACATACATGGCATTCAACTCTCTAAGGTAATATCAACAGACATGGCATTAAAATCTCTATAGGTAATATCAACAGACATGGCATTCACATCTCTATAGGTAATATCAACAGACATGGCATTCACATCTCTGTAGGTAATATCAACAGACATGGCATTCAGCTCTCTAAGGTAATATCAACAGACATGACATTCAACTCTCTATAGGTAATATCAACGGACATGGCATTAAAATCCCTATAGGTAATATCAACAGACATGGCATTCATACCTCTAATGGTAATATCAACAGACATGGCATTCAGATCTCTATAGGTAATATCAACAGATATGGCATTCAGATCTCTATAGGTAATATCAACAGACATGACATTCATAGCTCTATAGGTAATATCAACTGACATGGCATTTATATCTCAATAGGTAATATCAACAGACATGACATTCACATCTCCGTAGGTAATATCAACAGATATGGCATTCAAATCTCTATAGGTAATATCAACAGACATGGTATTCAACTCTCTAAGGTGATATCAACAGACATGACATTCAAATCTCTATAGGTAATATCAACAGACATGGTATTCAACTCTCTAAGGTGATATCAACAGACATGACATTCAAATCTCTATAGGTAATATCAACAGACATGGCATTCAGCTCTCTAAGGCAATATTAACAGACATGGCATTCAGATCTCCATAGTTAATATCAACAGACATGGCATTCAGATCTCTATAGGTAATATCAACAGACATAGCATTCAAATCTCTATAGGTAATATCAACAGACATAGCATTCAGATCTCTATAGGTGATATCAACAGACATGGCATTCATACCTCTATTGGTAATATCAACAGACATGGCATTCAGATCTCTATAGGTAATATCAACAGACGTGGCATTCAACTCTCTAAGGCAATATCAACAGACATGGTATTCAAATCTCTATAGGTAATATCATCAGACATGACATTAAGATCTCTATAGGTAATATCAACAGACATGGCATTCAACTCTCTAA
Organism: Sinohyriopsis cumingii; assembly: GCA_028554795.2. Lineage (NCBI taxonomy): Eukaryota > Metazoa > Mollusca > Bivalvia > Unionida > Unionidae > Sinohyriopsis > Sinohyriopsis cumingii. The sequence continues at coordinate 36,254,419 of CM068834.1, read as the reverse complement.
GGTAATATCAACAGACATGGTATTCATATCTCTAGGTAATATCAATAGACATGGTATTCAACTCTCTAAGGTGATATCAACAGACATGACATTCAAATCTCTAAGGTGATATCAACAGACATGTCATTCAAATCTCTATAGGTAATATCAACAGACATGGCATTCAACTCTCTAAGGCAATATTAACAGACATGGCATTCAGATCTCTATAGGTATTATCAACAGACATGGCATTCAGATCTCTATAGGTAATATCAACAGACATAGCATTCAGATCTTTATAGGTGATATCAACAGACATGGCATTCATACCTCTATTGGTAATATCAACAGACATGGCATTCAGATCTCTATAGGTAATATCAACAGATATGGCATTCACATCTCTATAGGTAATATCAACAGACATGGCATTCAACTCTCTAAGGCAATATCAACAGATATGGCATTCAGATCTCTATAGGTAATATCAACTGACATGGCATTTATATCACAATAGGTAATATCAACAGACATGACTTTCACATCTCTGTAGATAATATCAACAGACATGGCATTCAACTCTCTAAGGTAATATCAACAGACATGGTATTCAAATCTCTAGGTAATATCATTAGACATGGTATTCAACTCTCTAAGGTGATATCAACAGACATGACATTCAAATCTCTATAGGTAATATCAACAGACATGGCATTCAACTCTCTAAGGCAATATTGACAGACATGGCATTCAGATCCCTATAGGTAATATCAACAGACATGACATTCAAATCTCTAGGTAATATCAATGGACATGGCATTCACATCTCTGTAGGTAATATCAACAGACATAACATTCAAATCGCTATAGGTAATATCAACAGACATGGCATTCACATCTCTATAGGTAATATCAACAGACATGGCATTGAGCTCTCTAAGGTAATATCAACAGACATGGCATTCAAATCTCTATTGGTAACATCAACAGACATAGCATTCAAATCTCTTTAGGTAATATCAACGGACATGGCATTCACATCTCTATAGGTAATATCAGCTGACATGGCATTCAAATCTTTATAGGTAATATCAACAGACATGGCATTCACATCTCTGTAGGTAATATCAACAGACATGGCATTCAGATCTCTATAGGTAATATCAACAGACATGGCATTAAAATCTGTATATGTAATATCAACAGACATGGCATTCACATCTCTGTAGGTAATATCAAGAGACACGGCATTCAGATCTCTATAGGTAATATCAACAGACATGGCATTCAGATCTCTATAGTTAATATCAACAGACATGGCATTAAAATCTCTATAGGTAATATCAGCAGACATGGCATTCACATCTCTATAGGTAATATCAACAGACATGGCATTCACATCTCTGTAGGTAATATCAACAGACATGGCATTCAACTCTCTGTAGGTAATATCAACATACATGGCATTCAACTCTCTAAGGTAATATCAACAGACATGGCATTAAAATCTCTATAGGTAATATCAACAGACATGGCATTCACATATCTATAGGTAATATCAACAGACATGGCATTCACATCTCTGTAGGTAATATCAACAGACATGGCATTCAGCTCTCTAAGGTAATATCAACAGACATGACATTCAACTCTCTATAGGTAATATCAACGGACATGGCATTAAAATCTCTATAGGTAATATCAACAGACATGGCATTCATACCTCTAATGGTAATATCAACAGACATGGCATTCAGATCTCTATAGGTAATATCAACAGATATGGCATTCACATCTCTATAGGTAATATCAACAGACATGGCGTTCAACTCTCTAAGGCAATATCAACAGATATGGCATTCAGATCTCTATAGGTAATATCAACAGACATGACATTCATACCTCTATAGGTAATATCAACTGACATGGCATTTATATCTCAATAGGTAATATCAACAGACATGACATTCACATCTCCGTAGGTAATATCAACAGACATGGCATTCAACTCTCTAAGGCAATATCAACAGACATGGTATTCAAATCTCTATAGGTAATATCATCAGACATGACATTAAGATCTCTATAGGTTATATCAACAGACATGGCATTCAACTCTCTAAGGTAATATCAACAGACATGGTATTCATATCTCTAGGTAATATCAATAGACATGGTATTCAACTCTCTAAGGTGATATCAACAGACATGACATTCAAATCTCTAAGGTGATATCAACAGACATGTCATTCAAATCTCTGTAGGTAATATCAACAGACATGGCATTCAACTCTCTAAGGCAATATTAACAGACATGGCATTCAGATCTCTATAGGTATTATCAACAGACATGGCATTCAGATCTCTATAGGTAATATCAACAGACATAGCATTCAGATCTTTATAGGTGATATCAACAGACATGGCATTCATACCTCTATTGGTAATATCAACAGACATGGCATTCAGATCTCTATAGGTAATATCAACAGATATGGCATTCACATCTCTATAGGTAATATCAACAGACATGGCATTCAACTCTCTAAGGCAATATCAACAGATATGGCATTCAGATCTCTATAGGTAATATCAACTGACATGGCATTTATATCACAATAGGTAATATCAACAGACATGACTTTCACATCTCTGTAGATAATATCAACAGACATGGCATTCAACTCGCTAAGGTAATATCAACAGACATGGTATTCAAATCTCTAGGTAATATCATTAGAAATGGTATTCAACTCTCTAAGGTGATATCAACAGACATGACATTCAAATCTCTATAGGTAATATCAACAGACATGGCATTCAACTCTCTAAGGCAATATTAACAGACATGGCATTCAGATCCCTATAGGTAATATCAACAGACATGACATTCAAATCTCTAGGTAATATCAATGGACATGGCATTCACATCTCTGTAGGTAATATCAACAGACATAACATTCAAATCGCTATAGGTAATATCAACAGACATGGCATTCACATCTCTATAGGTAATATCAACAGACATGGCATTCAGCTCTCTAAGGTAATATCAACAGACATGGCATTCAAATCTCTATTGGTAACATCAACAGACATAGCATTCAAATCTCTTTAGGTAATATCAACGGACATGGCATTCACATCTCTATAGGTAATATCAGCTGACATGGCATTCAAATCTTTATAGGTAATATCAACAGACATGGCATTCACATCTCTGTAGGTAATATCAACAGACATGGCATTCAAATCTCTATAGGTAATATCAACAGACATGGCATTAAAATCTCTATATGTAATATCAACAGACATGGCATTCACATCTCTGTAGGTAATATCAAGAGACACGGCATTCAGATCTCTATAGGTAATATCAACAGACATGGCATTGAGATCTCTATAGTTAATATCAACAGACATGGCATTAAAATTTCTATGGGTAATATCAGCAGACATGGCATTCACATCTCTATAGGTAATATCAACAGACATGGCATTCACATCTCTTTAGGTAATATCAACAGACATGGCATTCAACTCTCTGTAGGTAATATCAACATACATGGCATTCAACTCTCTAAGGTAATATCAACAGACATGGCATTAAAATCTCTATAGGTAATATCAACAGACATGGCATTCACATCTCTATAGGTAATATCAACAGACATGGCATTCACATCTCTGTAGGTAATATCAACAGACATGGCATTCAGCTCTCTAAGGTAATATCAACAGACATGACATTCAACTCTCTATAGGTAATATCAACGGACATGGCATTAAAATCCCTATAGGTAATATCAACAGACATGGCATTCATACCTCTAATGGTAATATCAACAGACATGGCATTCAGATCTCTATAGGTAATATCAACAGATATGGCATTCAGATCTCTATAGGTAATATCAACAGACATGACATTCATAGCTCTATAGGTAATATCAACTGACATGGCATTTATATCTCAATAGGTAATATCAACAGACATGACATTCACATCTCCGTAGGTAATATCAACAGATATGGCATTCAAATCTCTATAGGTAATATCAACAGACATGGTATTCAACTCTCTAAGGTGATATCAACAGACATGACATTCAAATCTCTATAGGTAATATCAACAGACATGGTATTCAACTCTCTAAGGTGATATCAACAGACATGACATTCAAATCTCTATAGGTAATATCAACAGACATGGCATTCAGCTCTCTAAGGCAATATTAACAGACATGGCATTCAGATCTCCATAGTTAATATCAACAGACATGGCATTCAGATCTCTATAGGTAATATCAACAGACATAGCATTCAAATCTCTATAGGTAATATCAACAGACATAGCATTCAGATCTCTATAGGTGATATCAACAGACATGGCATTCATACCTCTATTGGTAATATCAACAGACATGGCATTCAGATCTCTATAGGTAATATCAACAGACGTGGCATTCAACTCTCTAAGGCAATATCAACAGACATGGTATTCAAATCTCTATAGGTAATATCATCAGACATGACATTAAGATCTCTATAGGTAATATCAACAGACATGGCATTCAACTCTCTAAGGTAATATTAACAGACATGGCATTCAGATCTCTATAGGTATTATCAACAGACATGGCATTCAACTCTCTTAGGTAATATCAACAGACATGGTATTCATATCTCTAGGTAATATCAATAGACATGGTATTCAACTCTCTAAGGTGATATCAACAGACATGACATTCAAATCTCTAAGGTGATATCAACAGACATGTCATTCAAATCTCTATAGGTAATATCAACAGACATGGCATTCAACTCTCTAAGGCAATATTAACAGACATGGCATTCAGATCTCTATAGGTATTATCAACAGACATGGCATTCAGATCTCTATAGGTAATATCAACAGACATAGCATTCAGATCTTTATAGGTGATATCAACAGACATGGCATTCATACCTCTATTGGTAATATCAACAGACATGGCATTCAGATCTCTATAGGTAATATCAACAGATATGGCATTCACATCTCTATAGGTAATATCAACAGACATGGCATTCAACTCTCTAAGGCAATATCAACAGATATGGCATTCAGATCTCTATAGGTAATATCAACTGACATGGCATTTATATCACAATAGGTAATATCAACAGACATGACTTTCACATCTCTGTAGATAATATCAACAGACATGGCATTCAACTCTCTAAGGTAATATCAACAGACATGGTATTCAAATCTCTAGGTAATATCATTAGACATGGTATTCAACTCTCTAAGGTGATATCAACAGACATGACATTCAAATCTCTATAGGTAATATCAACAGACATGGCATTCAACTCTCTAAGGCAATATTGACAGACATGGCATTCAGATCCCTATAGGTAATATCAACAGACATGACATTCAAATCTCTAGGTAATATCAATGGACATGGCATTCACATCTCTGTAGGTAATATCAACAGACATAACATTCAAATCGCTATAGGTAATATCAACAGACATGGCATTCACATCTCTATAGGTAATATCAACAGACATGGCATTCAGCTCTCTAAGGTAATATCAACAGACATGGCATTCAAATCTCTATTGGTAACATCAACAGACATAGCATTCAAATCTCTTTAGGTAATATCAACGGACATGGCATTCACATCTCTATAGGTAATATCAGCTGACATGGCATTCAAATCTTTATAGGTAATATCAACAGACATGGCATTCACATCTCTGTAGGTAATATCAACAGACATGGCATTCAGATCTCTATAGGTAATATCAACAGACATGGCATTAAAATCTCTATATGTAATATCAACAGACATGGCATTCACATCTCTGTAGGTAATATCAAGAGACACGGCATTCAGATCTCTATAGGTAATATCAACAGACATGGCATTCAGATCTCTATAGTTAATATCAACAGACATGGCATTAAAATCTCTATAGGTAATATCAGCAGACATGGCATTCACATCTCTATAGGTAATATCAACAGACATGGCATTCACATCTCTGTAGGTAATATCAACAGACATGGCATTCAACTCTCTGTAGGTAATATCAACATACATGGCATTCAACTCTCTAAGGTAATATCAACAGACATGGCATTAAAATCTCTATAGGTAATATCAACAGACATGGCATTCACATCTCTGTAGGTAATATCAACAGACATGGCATTCAGCTCTCTAAGGTAATATCAACAGACATGACATTCAACTCTCTATAGGTAATATCAACGGACATGGCATTATAATCTCTATAGGTAATATCAACAGACATGGCATTCATACCTCTAATGGTAATATCAACAGACATGGCATTCAGATCTCTATAGGTAATATCAACAGATATGGCATTCATATCTCTATAGGTAATATCAACAGACATGGCGTTCAACTCTCTAAGGCAATATCAACAGATATGGCATTCAGATCTCTATAGGTAATATCAACAGACATGACATTCATACCTCTATAGGTAATATCAACTGACATGGCATTTATATCTCAATAGGTAATATCAACAGACATGACATTCACATCTCCGTAGGTAATATCAACAGACATGGCATTCAACTCTCTAAGGCAATATCAACAGACATGGTATTCAAATCTCTATAGGTAATATCATCAGACATGACATTAAGATCTCTATAGGTAATATCAACAGACATGGCATTCAACTCTCTAAGGTAATATCAACAGACATGGTATTCATATCTCTAGGTAATATCAATAGACATGGTATTCAACTCTCTAAGGTGATATCAACAGACATGACATTCAAATCTCTAAGGTGATATCAACAGACATGTCATTCAAATCTCTATAGGTAATATCAACAGACATGGCATTCAACTCTCTAAGGCAATATTAACAGACATGGCATTCAGATCTCTATAGGTATTATCAACAGACATGGCATTCAGATCTCTATAGGTAATATCAACAGACATAGCATTCAGATCTTTATAGGTGATATCAACAGACATGGCATTCATACCTCTATTGGTAATATCAACAGACATGGCATTCAGATCTCTATAGGTAATATCAACAGATATGGCATTCACATCTCTATAGGTAATATCAACAGACATGGCATTCAACTCTCTAAGGCAATATCAACAGATATGGCATTCAGATCTCTATAGGTAATATCAACTGACATGGCATTTATATCACAATAGGTAATATCAACAGACATGACTTTCACATCTCTGTAGATAATATCAACAGACATGGCATTCAACTCTCTAAGGTAATATCAACAGACATGGTATTCAAATCTCTAGGTAATATCATTAGAAATGGTATTCAACTCTCTAAGGTGATATCAACAGACATGACATTCAAATCTCTATAGGTAATATCAACAGACATGGCATTCAACTCTCTAAGGCAATATTAACAGACATGGCATTCAGATCCCTATAGGTAATATCAACAGACATGACATTCAAATCTCTAGGTAATATCAATGGACATGGCATTCACATCTCTGTAGGTAATATCAACAGACATAACATTCAAATCGCTATAGGTAATATCAACAGACATGGCATTCACATCTCTATAGGTAATATCAACAGACATGGCATTCAGCTCTCTAAGGTAATATCAACAGACATGGCATTCAAATCTCTATTGGTAACATCAACAGACATAGCGTTCAAATCTCTTTAGGTAATATCAACAGACATGGCATTCAAATCTCTATAGGTAATATCAACAGACATGGCATTAAAATCTCTATAGGTAATATCAAGAGACATGGCATTCACATCTCTGTAGGTAATATCAAGAGACACGGCATTCAGATCTCTATAGGTAATATCAACAGACATGGCATTGAGATCTCTATAGTTAATATCAACAGACATGGCATTAAAATTTCTATGGGTAATATCAGCAGACATGGCATTCACATCTCTATAGGTAATATCAACAGACATGGCATTCACATCTCTTTAGGTAATATCAACATACATGGCATTCAACTCTCTAAGGTAATATCAACAGACATGGCATTAAAATCTCTATAGGTAATATCAACAGACATGACATTCACATCTCTATAGGTAATATCAACAGACATGGCATTCACATCTCTGTAGGTAATATCAACAGACATGGCATTCAGCTCTCTAAGGTAATATCAACAGACATGACATTCAACTCTCTATAGGTGATATCAACGGACATGGCATTAAAATCCCTATAGGTAATATCAACAGACATGGCATTCATACCTCTAATGGTAATATCAACAGACATGGCATTCAGATCTCTATAGGTAATATCAACAGATATGGCATTCACATCTCTATAGGTAATATCAACAGACATGGCATTCAGCTGTCTAAGGCAATATCAACAGATATGGCATTCAGATCTCTATAGGTAATATCAACAGACATGACATTCATACCTCTATAGGTAATATCAACTGACATGGCATTTATATCTCAATAGGTAATATCAACAGACATGACATTCACATCTCCGTAGGTAATATCAAGAGATATGGCATTCAAATCTCTATAGGTAATATCAACAGACATGGTATTCAACTCTCTAAGGTGATATCAACAGACATGACATTCAAATCTCTATAGGTAATATCAACAGACATGGTATTCAACTCTCTAAGGTGATATCAACAGACATGACATTCAAATCTCTATAGGTAATATCAACAGACATGGCATTCAGCTCTCTAAGGCAATATTAACAGACATGGCATTCAGATCTCCATAGTTAATATCAACAGACATGGCATTCAGATCTCTATAGGTAATATCAACAGACATAACATTCAAATCTCTATAGGTAATATCAACAGACATAGCATTCAGATCTCTATAGGTGATATCAACAGACATGGCATTCATACCTCTATTGGTAATATCAACAGACATGGCATTCAGATCTCTATAGGTAATATCAACAGACGTGGCATTCAACTCTCTAAGGCAATATCAACAGACATGGTATTCAAATCTCTATAGGTAATATCATCAGACATGACATTAAGATCTCTATAGGTAATATCAACAGACATGGCATTCAACTCTCTAAGGTAATATCAACAGACATGGTATTCATATCTCTAGGTAATATCAATAAACATGGTATTCAACTCTCTAAGGTGATATCAACAGACATGACATTCAAATCTCTAAGGTGATATCAACAGACATGTCATTCAAATCTCTATAGGTAATATCAACAGACATGGCATTCAACTCTCTAAGGCAATATTAACAGACATGGCATTCAGATCTCTATAGGTATTATCAACAGACATGGCATTCAGATCTCTATAGGTAATATCAACAGACATAGCATTCAGATCTTTATAGGTGATATCAACAGACATGGCATTCATACCTCTATTGGTAATATCAACAGACATGGCATTCAGATCTCTATAGGTAATATCAACAGATATGGCATTCACATCTCAATAGGTAATATCAACAGACATGACATTCACATCTCCGTAGGTAATATCAACAGACATGGCATTCAACTCTCTAAGGTAATATCAACAGACATGGCATTAAAATCTCTATAGGTAATATCAACAGACATGGCATTCACATCTCTATAGGTAATATCAACAGACATGGCATTCACATCTCTGTAGGTAATATCAACAGACATGGCATTCAGCTCTCTAAGGTAATATCAACAGACATGACATTCAACTCTCTATAGGTAATATCAACAGACATGGTATTCACATTTCTGTAGGTAATATCAACAGATATGGCATTCATACCTCTAATGGTAATATCAACAGACATGGCATTCAAATCTCTATAGGTAATATCAACAGATATGGCATTCAGATCTCTATAGGTAATATCAACAGACATGACATTCATACCTCTATAGGTAATATCAACTGACATGGCATTTATATCTCAATAGGTAATATCAACAGACATGACATTCACATCTCCGTAGGTAATATCAACAGACATGGCATTCAACTCTCTAAGGTAATATCAACAGACATGGCATTAAAATCTCTATAGGTAATATCAACAGACATGGCATTCACATCTCTATAGGTAATATCAACAGACATGGCATTCACATCTCTGTAGGTAATATCAACAGACATGGCATTCAGCTCTCTAAGGTAATATCAACAGACATGACATTCAACTCTCTATAGGTAATATCAACAGACATAGCATTCAGATCTCTATAGGTGATATCAACAGACATGGCATTCATACCTCTATTGGTAATATCAACAGACATGGCATTCAGATCTCTATAGGTAATATCAACAGACGTGGCATTCAACTCTCTAAGGCAATATCAACAGACATGGTATTCAAATCTCTATAGGTAATATCATCAGACATGACATTAAGATCTCTATAGGTAATATCAACAGACATGGCATTCAACTCTCTAAGGTAATATCAACAGACATGGTATTCATATCTCTAGGTAATATCAATAGACATGGTATTCAACTCTCTAAGGTGATATCAACAGACATGACATTCAAATCTCTAAGGTGATATCAACAGACATGTCATTCAAATCTCTGTAGGTAATATCAACAGACATGGCATTCAACTCTCTAAGGCAATATTAACAGACATGGCATTCAGATCTCTATAGGTATTATCAACAGACATGGCATTCAGATCTCTATAGGTAATATCAACAGACATAGCATTCAGATCTTTATAGGTGATATCAACAGACATGGCATTCATACCTCTATTGGTAATATCAACAGACATGGCATTCAGATCTCTATAGGTAATATCAACAGATATGGCATTCACATCTCTATAGGTAATAACAACAGACATGGCATTCAACTCTCTAAGGCAATATCAACAGATATGGCATTCAGATCTCTACAGGTAATATCAACTGACATGGCATTTATATCACAATAGGTAATATCAAAACACATGACTTTCACATCTCTGTAGATAATATCAACAGACATGGCATTCAACTCTCTAAGGTAATATCAACAGACATGGTATTCAAATCTCTAGGCAATATCATTAGATATGGCATTCAACTCTCTAAGGTGATATCAACAGACATGACATTCAAATCTCTATAGGTAATATCAACAGACATGGCATTCAACTCTCTAAGGCAATATTGACAGACATGGCATTCAGATCCCTATAGGTAATATCAACAGACATGACATTCAAATCTCTAGGTAATATCAATGGACATGGCATTCACATCTCTGTAGGTAATATCAACAGACATAACATTCAAATCGCTATAGGTAATATCAACAGACATGGCATTCACATCTCTATAGGTAATATCAACAGACATGGCATTCAGCTCTCTAAGGTAATATCAACAGACATGGCATTCAAATCTCTATTGGTAACATCAACAGACATAGCATTCAAATCTCTTTAGGTAATATCAACGGACATGGCATTCACATCTCTATAGGTAATATCAGCTGACATGGCATTCAAATCTTTATAGGTAATATCAACAGACATGGCATTCACATCTCTGTTGGTAATATCAACAGACATGGCATTCAGATCTATTTAGGTAATATCAACAGACATGGCATTAAAATCTCTATATGTAATATCAACAGACATGGCATTCACATCTCTGTAGGTAATATCAAGAGACACGGCATTCAGATCTCTATAGGTAATATCAACAGACATGGCATTCAGATCTCTATAGTTAATATCAACAGACATGGCATTAAAATCTCTATAGGTAATATCAGCAGACATGGCATTCACATCTCTATAGGTAATATCAACAGACATGGCATTCACATCTCTGTAGGTAATATCAACAGACATGGCATTCAACTCTCTGTAGGTAATATCAACATACATGGCATTCAACTCTCTAAGGTAATATCAACAGACATGGCATTAAAATCTCTATAGGTAATATCAACAGACATGGCATTCACATATCTATAGGTAATATCAACAGACATGGCATTCACATCTCTGTAGGTAATATCAACAGACATGGCATTCAGCTCTCTAAGGTAATATCAACAGACATGACATTCAACTCTCTATAGGTAATATCAACGGACATGGCATTAAAATCTCTATAGGTAATATCAACAGACATGGCATTCATACCTCTAATGGTAATATCAACAGACATGGCATTCAGATCTCTATAGGTAATATCAACAGATATGGCATTCACATCTCTATAGGTAATATCAACAGACATGGCGTTCAACTCTCTAAGGCAATATCAACAGATATGGCATTCAGATCTCTATAGGTAATATCAACAGACATGACATTCATACCTCTATAGGTAATATCAACTGACATGGCATTTATATCTCAATAGGTAATATCAACAGACATGACATTCACATCTCCGTAGGTAATATCAACAGACATGGCATTCAACTCTCTAAGGTAATATCAACAGACATGGCATTAAAATCTCTATAGGTAATATCAACAGACATGGCATTCACATCTCTATAGGAAATATCAACAGACATGGCATTCACATCTCTGTAGGTAATATCAACAGACATGGCATTCAGCTCTCTAAGGTAATATCAACAGACATGACATTCAACTCTCTGTAGGTAATATCAACAGACATGGCATTCACATCTCTATAGGTAATATCAACAGACATGGCATTCACATCTCTGTAGGTAATATCAACAGACATGGCATTCAGCTCTCTAAGGTAATATCAACAGACATGACATTCAACTCTCTATAGGTAATATCAACGGACATGGCATTAAAATCCCTATAGGTAATATCAACAGACATGGCATTCATACCTCTAATGGTAATATCAACAGACATGGCATTCAGATCTCTATAGGTAATATCAACAGATATGGCATTCACATCTCTATAGGTAATATCAACAGACATGGCATTCAGCTGTCTAAGGCAATATCAACAGATATGGCATTCAGATCTCTATAGGTAATATCAACAGACATGACATTCATACCTCTATAGGTAATATCAACTGACATGGCATTTATATCTCAATAGGTAATATCAACAGACATGACATTCACATCTCCGTAGGTAATATCAACAGACATGGCATTCAAATCTCTATAGGTAATATCAACAGACATGGTATTCAACTCTCTAAGGTGATATCAACAGACATGACATTCAAATCTCTATAGGTAATATCAACAGACATGGCGTTCAGCTCTCTAAGGCAATATTAACAGACATGGCATTCAGATCTCCATAGTTAATATCAACAGACATGGCATTCAGATCTCTATAGGTAATATCAACAGACATAGCATTCAAATCTCTATAGGTAATATCAACAGACATAGCATTCAGATCTCTATAGGTGATATCAACAGACATGGCATTCATACCTCTATTGGTAATATCAACAGACATGGCATTCAGATCTCTATAGGCAATATCAACAGACGTGGCATTCAACTCTCTAAGGCAATATCAACAGAGATGGTATTCAAATCTCTATAGGTAATATTATCAGACATGACATTAAGATCTCTATAGGTAATATCAACAGACATGGCATTCAACTCTCTAAGGTAATATCAACAGACATGGTATTCATATCTCTAGGTAATATCAATAGACATGGTATTCAACTCTCTAAGGTGATATCAACAGACATGACATTCAAATCTCTAAGGTGATATCAACAGACATGTCATTCAAATCTCTATAGGTAATATCAACAGACATGGCATTCAACTCTCTAAGGCAATATTAACAGACATGGCATTCAGATCTCTATAGGTATTATCAACAGACGTGGCATTCAGATCTCTATAGGTAATATCAACAGACATAGCATTCAGATCTTTATAGGTGATATCAACAGACATGGCATTCATACCTCTATTGGTAATATCAACAGACATGGCATTCAGATCTCTATAGGTAATATCAACAGATATGGCATTCACATCTCTATAGGTAATATCAACAGACATGGCATTCAACTCTCTAAGGCAATATCAACAGATATGGCATTCAGATCTCTATAGGTAATATCAACTGACATGGCATTTATATCACAATAGGTAATATCAACAGACATGACTTTCACATCTCTGTAGATAATATCAACAGACATGGCATTCAACTCTCTAAGGTAATATCAACAGACATGGTATTCAAATCTCTAGGTAATATCATTAGACATGGTATTCAACTCTCTAAGGTGATATCAACAGACATGACATTCAAATCTCTGTAGGTAATATCAACAGACATGGCATTCAACTCTCTAAGGCAATATTAACAGACATGGCATTCAGATCCCTATAGGTAATATCAACAGACATGACATTCAAATCTCTAGGTAATATCAATGGACATGGCATTCACATCTCTGTAGGTAATATCAACAGACATAACATTCAAATCGCTATATGTAATATCAACAGACATGGCATTCACATCTCTATAGGTAATATCAACAGACATGGCATTCAGCTCTCTAAGGTAATATCAACAGACATGGCATTCAAATCTCTATTGGTAACATCAACAGACATAGCATTCAAATCTCTTTAGGTAATATCAACGGACATGGCATTCACATCTCTATTGGTAATATCAGCTGACATGGCATTCAAATCTTTATAGGTAATATCAACAGACATGGCATTCACATCTCTGTAGGTAATATCAACAGACATGGCATTCAGATCTCTATAGGTAATATCAACAGACATGGCATTAAAATCTCTATAGGTAATATCAACAGACATGGCATTCACATCTCTGTAGGTAATATCAAGAGACACGGCATTCAGATCTCTATAGGTAATATCAACAGACATGGCATTGAGATCTCTATAGTTAATATCAACAGACATGGCATTAAAATCTCTATGGGTAATATCAGCAGACATGGCATTCACATCTCTATAGGTAATATCAACAGACATGGCATTCACATCTCTGTAGGTAATATCAACAGACATGGCATTCAACTCTCTGTAGGTAATATCAACATACATGGCATTCAACTCTCTAAGGTAATATCAACAGACATGGCATTAAAATCTCTATAGGTAATATCAACAGACATGGCATTCACATCTCTATAGGTAATATCAACAGACATGGCATTCACATCTCTGTAGGTAATATCAACAGACATGGCATTCAGCTCTCTAAGGTAATATCAACAGACATGACATTCAACTCTCTATAGGTAATATCAACGGACATGGCATTAAAATCTGTATAGGTAATATCAACAGGCATGGCATTCATACCTCTAATGGTAATATCAACAGACATGGCATTCAGATCTCTATAGGTAATATCAACAGATATGGCATTCACATCTCTATAGGTAATATCAACAGACATGGCATTCAACTCTCTAAGGCAATATCAACAGATATGGCATTCAGATCTCTATAGGTAATATCAACAGACATGACATTCATACCTCTATAGATAATATCAACTGACATGGCTTTTATATCTCAATAGGTAATATCAACAAACATGACATTCAACTCTCTGTAGGTAATATCAACAGACATGGCATTCAACTCTCTAAGGTAATATCAACAGACATGGCATTAAAATCTCTATTGGTAATATCAACAGACATGGCATTCACATCTCTATAGGTAGTATCAACAGACATGGCATTCACATCTCTGTAGGTAATATCAACAGACATGGCATTCAGCTCTCTAAGGTATTATCAACAGACATGACATTCAACTCTCTATAGGTGATATCAACGGACATGGCATTAAAATCTCTATAGGTAATATCAACAGACATGGCATTCATACCTCTAATGGTAATATCAACAGACATGGCATTCAGATCTCTATAGGTAATATCAACAGACATGGCATTCAGCTCTCTAAGGCAATATCAACAGATATGGCATTCAGATCTCTATAGGTAATATCAACAGACATGACATTCATACCTCTATAGGTAATATCAACTGACATGGTATTTATATCTCAATAGGTAATATCAACAGACATGACATTCACATCTCCGTAGGTAATATCAACAGACATGGCATTCAACTCTCTAAGGTAATATCAACAGACATGGTATTCAAATCTCTATAGGTAATATCAACAGACATGTCATTCAACTCTCTAAGGTAATATCAACAGACATGACATTCAAATCTCTATAGGTAATATCAACAGACATGGTATTCAACTCTCTAAGGTGATATCAACAGACATGACATTCAAATCTCTATAGGTAATATCAACAGACAAGGTATTCAACTCTCTAAGGTGATATCAACAGACATGACATTCAAATCTCTATAGGTAATATCAACAGACATGGCATTCAGCTCTCTAAGGCAATATTAACAGACATGGCATTCAGATCTCCATAGTTAATATCAACAGACATAGCATTCAGATCTCTATAGGTGATATCAACAGACATGGCATTCATACCTCTATTGGTAATATCAACAGACATGGCATTCAGATCTCTATAGGTAATATCAACAGACATGGCATTCAACTCTCTAAGGCAATATCAACAGACATGGTATTCAAATCTCTATAGGTAATATCATCAGACATGACATTAAGATCTCTATAGTTAATATCAACAGACATGGCATTCAACTCTCTAAGGTAATATCAACAGACATGGTATTCATATCTCTGGGTAATATCAATAGACATGGTATTGAATTCTCTAAGGTGATATCAACAGACATGACATTCAAATCTCTAAGGTGATATCAACAGTCATGTCATTCAAATCTCTATAGGTAATATCAACAGACATGGCATTCAATTCTCTAAGGCAATATGAACAGACATGGCATTCAGATCTCTATAGGTATTATCAACAGACATGGCATTCAGATCTCTATAGGTAATATCAACAGACATAGCATTCAGATCTTTATAGGTGATATCAACAGACATGGCATTCATACCTCTATTGGTAATATCAACAGACATGGCATTCAGATCTCTATAGGGAATATCAACAGATATGGCATTCACATCTCTATAGGTAATATCAACAGACATGGCATTCAACTCTCTAAGGCAATATCAACAGATATGGCATTCAGATCTCTATAGGTAATATCAACTGACATGGCATTTATATCACAATAGGTAATATCAACAGACATGACTTTCACATCTCTGTTGATAATATCAACAGACATGGCATTCAACTCTCTAAGGTAATATCAACAGACATGGTATGCAAATCTCTAGGTAATATCATTAGACATGGTATTCAACTCTCTAAGGTGATATCAACAGACATGACATTCAAATCTCTATAGGTAATATCAACAGACATGGCATTCAACTCTCTAAGGCAATATTAACAGACATGGCATTCGGATCTCTACAGGTAATATCAACAGACATGGCATTCAGATCTCTATAGGTAATATCAGCAGGCATAGCATTCAGATCTCTATAGGTAATATCAACAGACATAGCATTCAGATCTCTATAGGTGATATCAACAGACATGGCAATAAAATATCTATAGGTAATATCAACAGACATGGCATTCAGATCTCTGTAGGTGATATCAACAGACATGGCATTCAACTCTCTAAGGCAGTTTCAACAGACATGGCATTCAAATCTCTATAGGTAATATCAACAGACATGGCATTCAAATCTCTATAGGTAATATCAACAGACATAGCATTCAGATCTCTATAGGTGACATCAACAGACATGGCAATAAAATATCTATAGGTAATATCAACAGACATGGCATTCAGATCTCTATAGGTAATAACAGACATGGCATTCAAATCTGTATAGGTAATATCAACAGACATGGCATTCAAATCTCTATGGGTGACATCAACAGACATGGCAATAAAACCTCTATAGGTAATATCAACAGACATGGCATTCAAATCTCTATGGGTGACACCAACAGACATGGCAATAAAATCTCTATAGGTAATATCAACAGACATGGCATTCAAATCTCTATAGGTAATATCAACAGACATGGCATTCAGCTCTCTAAGGTAATATCATTAGACATGGTATTCAACTCTTTAAGGTGATATCAACAGACATGGCATTCAACTCTCTAAGGCAATATCAACAGATATGGCATTCAGATCTCTATAGGTAATATCAACAGACATGACATTCATACCTCTATGGATAATATCAACTGACATGGCATTTATATCTCAATAGGTAATATCAACAGACATGACATTCACATTTCTGTAGGTAATATCAACAGACATGGCATTCAACTCTCTAAGGTAATATCAACAGACATGGTATTGAAATCTGTAGGTAATATGATTAGACATGGTATTCAACTCTCTAAGGTGATATCAGCAGACATGGCATTCAACTCTCTAAGGTAATATCAACAGACATGGGATTCAAATCTGTATAGGTAATATCAACAGACATGGCATTCAAATCTCTATGGGTGACATCAACAGACATGGCAATAAATCTCTAAGGCAATATCAACAGACATGGCATTCAAATCTCTATAGGTAATATATCAACAGACATGGCATTCAAATCTCTATAGGTAATATATCAACAGACATGGCATTCAGATCTCTATATGTAATATCAACAGACATGGCATTCAACTCTCTAAGGTAATATCAACAGACATGGCATTCAAATCTCTATAGGTAATATATCAACAGACATGGCAGTCAGATCTCTATAGGTAATATCAACGGACATGGTATTCAACTCTTTAAGGTCATATCAACAGACATGACATTGAAGTCTCTTTAGGTAGTATCAACAGACATGGCATTCAACTCTCTAAGGCAATATTAACAGACATGGCATTCAGATCTCTATAGGTAATATCAACAGACATGGCATTCAGATCTCTATAGGTAATATCAACGACATAGCATTCAAATCTCTATAGGTAATATCAACAAACATAGCATTCAGATCTCTATAGGTGATATCAACAGACATGGCAATAAAATATCTATAGGTAATATCAACAGACATGGCATTCAAATCTCTGTAGGTGATATCAACAGACATGGCATTCAACTCTCCAAGGCAGTATCAATAGACATGGCATTCAAATCTCTATAGGTAATATCAACAGACATGGCATTCAAATCTCTATAGGTAATATCAACAGACATGGCATTCAAATCTCTATCGGTAATATCAACAGACATAGCATTCAGATCTCTATAGGTGACATCAACAGACATGGCAATAAAATATCTATAGGTAATATCAACAGACATGGCATTTATATCTCAATAGGTAATATCAACAGACATGACATTCACATCTCTGTAGGTAATATCAACAGACATGGCATTCAAATCTCTATGGGTGACACCAACAGGCATGGCAATAAAATCTCTATAGGTAATATCAACAGACATGGCATTCAAATCTCTATAGGTAATATTAAGAGATTTGGCATTCATTCCTCAATAGGTGACATCAGCAGACATGGTATAGTGTTGTATTCAAAAGCCAAAACATTGAAGTTTTTCAACATTTGATTGATCGCTCCATAGAGCTTTACTTCCACTGTATGTATGCCTTTGCACTATTTTATTTATTTTGCCAATCACAAGCATAACTCCTAATTATGATGATAATTTCACATGCCACTTGAACGCAACTGTTATTTAACTTGCAAATTAGGGTTGTGTAATGTAATCTAAGTAGCAAACCATTCAAATTGGACATCAATCAGTGTAAAGTTGTGCATGCACATTTACATTGTTGTAAATTAATTATCTTTTGTGTTGTACCAATTTTTGGGATTCTTATGGTGGCTACTTACAACAAATTAAAAAATGTGATTCTTCTTTGCAAAGAATAGCACCTGTCCTTGATTCACACATCTAAGTATTGATGCTGCTAAAACATTTTCTACGACCATGGCAGACCTGCCAACCCTTACGATTTTGCCATGGGTCTTATGAAAATTACCCTTAAAATACGGACTGATGGCATGCTAGTAAAAACAACGGAAAAATTATTGTTGACAAAAATCTGGATAGTTGGTTCATCCTTGTTTAATCTGCATCTGGGTTTCATATTAGAATTTGTGAAATTAGTCAGGGAACCAGACTAACTTTACAGCAGCAACCCAGACACTTTCAACTGCACCTATTTGTTCATGCAAAGTGTCTGCATATTAAATTTTTAAAAATTGCATCCAGAAAACGATGCATGTTTAAGATGAAAGGGAAAATAAGCTTCTAAAAAGTGTTAATAATCAACACATAAGAATAAAAAGGAGTATTCAGATTCTTGTGAATAAAAGCTGGAAAGGACACAATTATGTTTATTGAAATCACATGCTAATTTTTATATGTCTCATGGTGTTAGATATGATTACCGTCATCATGTGAAATGGAAAAACAATTTCCAAGAATTACGTCAAGTTGAGAGATAGGAACAAGCCATGAGTTGCATATGATTTGGAAATAGAGTCTGTGCAACTGTACTAGGGGTAAATAAAGTATACACATACTTCACAAACTTTTCAGTTGAACATAATGTTTATCGCCACTGCATCAAATTTTTAATTATGTTTTCCAGCTTTACAATAGCAGTTATTGATTTTTTATTACACCTTACTGAAAACTGGTCAATCTTGCGGAAAAAATCAACTGCCTTACTGAGATTGACTCGTCAGGGGTGGCAGGTCTGCCATGGAAATTCTTACCCTTGAAAATAAATGAATTCATGGTAAACGAATGGTCCATGTTTCCTCTAATCTTTCCAAACTGTTTTTGATATTTGAATGGGTTATATTGGTGCTCTAAGATAAAGTGCGTCACCATTGTAAATATTGAAATTTGCTGAATCAGTACTTGCAACATAGGGTGGTCACTTTACATAGGGCTTGCATAATTAGGTAACCTTGTTTCAGACACAACCTTTTTGAAATCAGTGTTCTCAGACATAACTGTTTAAACTGTTTGTAATTATAAAATCAGGGTCCTGAGTGGCCAAGTGGTATAAAGCAGTCACCATTCCGGATCACTGTCATCTCGCCTCTGCTATATGAGTGGGTTTGAGTCTCAGGCTCGGCTAATGTGGATATGTGAGAAAGCTTGTCAGTAGCTTCATGTTAGTGGATGGTTCTTTCCGGGGTTTTCCAGGGTTCTTCCTCTACCATTTATACTGGCCGTCATGTATAGCCTGTCTTGTGCCAAAAAAGGACATTATACCCCATAATAACAACTCATGTATAGCCTAGATTGTGCTGAAAAATGGCATTAAATCCTATAACAGCAACATTATAAAATCTGACAGCATCATTTGTAATTTTAATAAGTGAACATATCAACCAATTAAGTATTTAGGAACAGATTCTGCTCACATGATTGCCAAACCACGAGGTGTATTTTATTCCACTGTAGGTTTAATTTGCTAAACCCAGTAGTAAGCAGCTACCCATGCATGATTTTGGCCAATTCCGTATTTCGTTAGGGGATGCACTGGAACCTTTGACCACAACATAAATGTCCAAATATGAAGCAAAGGACGGAGAAGGTTGGAGGAAACCTGGACTAATACATGATCCAAAACAGTAAATTTGTAAAACTCGGTGAATAATTTAAGGGTATTCAAATTGTAAGGAAAACTCTATTTTTCAGATGTATTTCTTTTCATTGTATTCATTGTGGTGATTAATTACATAAGAGTGATAATCATAAAGGATTTGCATGTTTCATATCTTTGCTGGTACATTCTGGAAAGAAATTGAACCAAAGGTGAAACTAAGCCCTCCTGTTTCTCAGTTGAATAAACTGCCCGATCACATTAGCATTAGGAAACAATCTCTGTGACTTCTAAATTCAGCCCTCACTAAAAGACAAAAATAAAACCTTTCCATCTATAATCTAGACAAAGAGAAGTAACTATTTACAGAGTACCTCTCCTTGCCCCTGCCAGGTTACCAACCATGTGGCCTCAGACCATACAGTATTTTCCGGCCTATAAGTCAATACTTTTTGACTTGAAAGTCAGGTCTTCATCTTATACTCCAAATCGGCTTATATATGGATTATGTCATTGAAATTGCATCGACTTGTATATGAATTATGGTACCCGGTATGCTATTAAAATTGCTTTATAATCGGAATAATCAAAAACAGGTCACGTAGAATTACAAATTCTTGTTAAATTACTGTGTCAATAAATTGTTATAAACTAAGATGACTGCTTTTTGTATTTATAAGTTTTGTCATTATTTAGTTTGACCGCTCCGGTGGCCTAGTGGTTAGAGCGTCCGCCTCGGATGTGGGAGGTCGTGGGTTTTCGATCCCCGGCCGAGTCATACCAGAGACTTAAAAAATGGTACTAACAGCTGCCTCACTTGGCGTTCAGCATTAAGAGGCTAGTGTTAGGACTGGTCGGCCTGGTGTCAGGATAATGTGACTGGGTGGGACATCGTGCTACATGTCTGCGGCATGATGCCCCAGTGCTAGACATCACTATAAACTGCCACATTGCAGACATCGTAGCAATATGACTGAAAAATTGTTAAAGCTACGTTAAAAATCAAAAATCACATCACATCACATCACATTATTTAGTTTGCATTCTGCCTGTATAAGTTTGGTTTTGGTTCAGGATATGAGAGTTGATAGTGGATGTGGAATAGTCAGACCTTTTCATTCATCAAGGTCTCAAATTCACCTCATCCAGGTTCATCTTCCTCCCAGATATATCAACTGTGTCATCATGTGTTGAGGCTGTCCACCAGGACATACATGACAGCAAGGGAGTTTCGTAAACTCTTCTGCCTGCTCAATACAGAGGTGGACATGCCCAGTCTTAGTTACCCTAATATGCATCCTCACATTATAGGCACCTGATCTTAGGTCACTTATATCATCAGATATGATCCCAACTGAATTCCTCTTCTTCTTGCCTCAGTAGCAAAAAAGCAAGACAGGGAGTGAATGTCTTTGGAAAATGTCCAACTGCATGTCATTATCTGTAAGTACACTGCCTTGGTCTCCTCATCCTAGGACCTTGAGGGCAAGGCTATAAATGCTATGTCAATCGGCTGTGAGATTATATGGGCCAGTCTCTTTTTTTTTTACCCCCAATGCATTTAATACCAAAACTAATCCAGAAGATGAGGATCAAGGCTTGCAATTAGTTTTTGTTACATGTTTTGATGGGATAGATCCTGGGTCACTGATCTACTCAAACGTATACAAGATGTACCCAGGAAAGTCATAGCAACTCTCACAATGCTCAAGCAGCTGAGGTAGCATTATCCACTCCATGTTTTGAGAAAGTTCTCCTTAATGCTTGGACCTTGTCAGGTACACCTTATGTACAAAGAAGTTTTGCATCCCCCCCCCTCCAAGTGGTCTAAGGGGCACGCCTTTACAGATCACTGATATCTCATCACTGTCTACAGGGGTTTGAGTCTTGGGCTGAATCTGTGTGAGAAAATGTTGCCAGTAGCTTCCCTTTTTTCATTGGTTCTTCCTCCACCAAACATACTGGTTGCCATGTATAGCCTATATTGTGCTGAAAAATGGTATTAAATCCATAATAACAACAACATATCATCATTCTTGGATAAGATCTCAACAGCTAGAAGGAACTCCAGTTTAAAAGAATGACAGAAATTGGTGGATTTTCACCTACTGTTGTCACAGTTACCACATTACACCACTCATAGCTTCCATTCCCCATTTGATCAGCTTGTTTCTTTTGCACTTTGAGGAATAAGGTTAGCCCCTGACATCATCAAGGTATATGATGACATGATTTTGTGCATGTTCAAACATCAAGGAAAGATATTGGTTACAACAAAGGTCTGTCCAACTTTTACAGTTTTGACCTATCCTGGCCCAATTCATTCACCTTGTTCTCCAAGCTGTTATTTAATGGTCATGCCCTTGTAAAGGAAAGAGCTGAATTTCACTGGGTCACTGGTTGCTGCCCAGTCAGTTATCATGCCATGTTCCTTGAAAGCATAACCTTGTTTCCAAGGCATGACCTCATAGATTTGTTGGGGAAGAATTTGCATATTAGGCAATAGCCAGCTGCTGGACCCCACAGTGATCTCCTTTGCACTAATATAAACAAATGGCCTTTGTTTGTACTACATTCATCCTTTCAGCAGAGCAGTCATCATGCTTCTACAGGGTGAGGTGAGTAGAGGTTTTGTGCTCAAGTGTTTCATCCTCATGCTTATTCTGCCAATGTTAATATAATTGAGTAATATATTTGATGGAGAAATTAATTTTTATGGTTCCCTAGTCATATTAATATCTGTCCCTCCCATCCTTCCATGCAAAAGCAAGCATCCTATAGAATGTGCTCAAGCTTAAATTGGTAAACTTCTGGGCTTCAGGTGCTCACCTGGGGGGAGGTAGTATGTAGAGTTACTTCCCTTCATGTGTTTGACATACAATCCGAAAAGGTTTTTTGCATCAATCAAAGACAGCTGCATTCAGAGACAGTATTTTACTATGACTGGATGGGTATTCTCAAAGAAACAGAATTTCCTTTCCTGCAATAATTTTCTTTAGGCAAACCATACATGATCAATATATTTGTGAGTATATCAGTAAAATGAACGTGGGGTCAATACCTTGTACAGTTTAATGACACTCTAACACTGACAGGACTGCAAGATTTAATTACTTCCCTTGCAGGTATGAACCACAATGCTTTGGTCAAATTATTAGAGACAACACTAATGCAACCAGGGGTTGACCCAAAATATATTGTGGTAAGTATTTTTAAACTTACTATTTACTAGGCCGTTAATCTTTTCAAGTTTATTTAGATCTGAGTGAAAAGAAACTTACTGATTCCATTATTTTTCTTAACTATTATAATCCATGTTGTAAGTGACAGTTAAGTAATTATGTTCATCATTATTGTTTTACACACTGATACCATATGTCTGTAACTATGTTCCCGTTCATTTCCAATCAATGACTCGAGTTGTTCACCATCTACTGTTACCAAACTTTGTAAGTATATTGCATTTTGGGGCAAGGAAGAGCACTATTTTAGCTCAAAATATTGAAAGATCAATATTGCAGGGACTTTATGAAGGAAAATCTTTCCATACAATAAATTGACTTGTATTCTAGACACCTTGACCAAACTTTTTAAATGGTTTGCATTTGAGATAAAATAGATATGTTTTGTTTTGGGGTATAAAAGGTCAAATATCAAGGTCACAATGGCTGTTAGAAAAATGGCTTTGTGCAATATCTTAAGGACTATATCACCAGCTTTGATGAAACGTTGTAGATGGCTTGAATTTGAGGCAAGTAAAATACCTGTTCATTTAGGGGTCGAAAGGTCAAAGCTGAAGGTCACAGAGACAGAAAAAAATGAAAAATTATTTCAACAAAGCTACGTACTGTACCACATGACATGAATAAACTTGTAGATGGCATGCTTTTCAGACAAGAAAGACACCTTTTGATTTGGGGTTTCAAAGGTCAAGAATAGAGGCACTGCAGGAAAGAAAACTCTTTCTTTAAAATAGCCACAGACCATGACTAAACATAAGTTTCTAAATTGCTTGTCTTTGAGACAAGAAAATCACCTATATATTTTGGGGTCAATAGCTCAAATGTCAAGGTCACAACAAGTGAAAGGGACTTTCAAAATATATTTTGATATGACAGTTCGATGATGTAGTGTTTATTGTATTTTTTTCAGTTTGATTTATAAAATTTTCTTCCGTAGAAGTCAAGTAACTTGTTCTTTATTACAGGTTGCATTTGATGATAAGTTCCCAGAACATGCAGAACTAGCAGGTCTCTTTGGTATCAGAAACCATTCTCTCCCTAGTAGCATCACATATTCAGGTAACAGGTCTCTTTGGTATCAGAAACCATTCTCTCCATAGTAGCATCACATATTCAGGTAACAGGCATTTGTTCACGGTCATTTCTGGTTCATTATTCAGCTTCTGCAATGAAGTATGTACAAAGTCATGAACCAGTCCAGACAGTCAAAATATGTCTGCCATGCTTTCATTCAGCTCAGTCACTCCATCTGCAAATCATACTGCAATAATTTAATATTAAGCTGTGATAGATGTGTATGAACATAATAGATTTTTATATGATGGTATTAGTTCGCTATCAGTTTTGTTAGTTTTATAAAATTTGCTCTTGATGATAAAAGAAACTACAGTAGATTTGTTTCCACCAGGCAAAATGAATGTTAAATCATTTAAGCTTGAGTGGTGTATAATTTTTTTTATAATTTCTTTTCTGTTCATATCAGATTTCAAAGACTTTGAATTTATGATTATGTCCTACAATTCATTTGCCCCTTTGTTAAATTATTTCTTTTTATGTAGTTTACAGTTTTCTATATCAGTCTCTGTGACCGTGGATCAAACTGCAAAACTTTGAAATCATTTTTCTTCCATTTATTATATGAATGTTAAAATGTATTTACAAATTTCAAATCTGACCAAGGGATTTCTGGGCCATATTTAGGGTAAAATGAATTCTGTCCCTTTGATTTTGACTCTTAAGTCTAAACTAGGGTGAACTATTGATGCCTTCATCAGTCAGATTGCATTAAGTTATATGTTTCATATTTCTAAATATTCACGATTAAAATCTTGGATGATAGAGCATCTTGGGAAATTTTATAAAGACTTTTATTGTCTAATGAAAATGTATCCTGTTGAATTTGATTATCGGTATATCAGCTAATTCTTTCATATATTTTAAAAGAAGAATATGTGCTATCCATAACAGCATAAATTCATAAATCATCAAATCTTCCTATTACCGAGTTAATTTATCAATAGAATACTAATCCTGCTTTGATCATTCTATAGCTCTTGCCTGTAACTCATCATATTAACCCAGTATTTTGGTTTTGGTTCTTTCTGTAGCTCTTGCCTGTAGCTCATGTTAACTCAGCCTTTTGATTTTTGATCATTCTATAGCTATTGCCTGTAACTCATCATATTAACTCAGTCTTTTGTTTTTTGATCATTTTGTTGTTATCTGTAAACAACAGAGCTACAATCATGATTTAGTATTGTCAGTTCAACCAATTTTTTTTCTCTAATATCATTTGGACATCTTTTGAGTCAGACAGTGTGTATTATAGTAATAATGGACAGGACATTAAACATATTTAACCACTTAAATTTTCAGAGCAAATGAACAAAGCTTTAGAAGCAGTTTGGACACTATATCCATTAGCTGTAAGTAGCAGTTGTTATGTACATGTAAACATTTGGTGTCAAACCCTCACAGCTTAAGGATAGCTTACAGATAAATCTTCAATAAACAATCCATTTTAAAAATTCAAAAAAGTCTTTGAATACTAAGTTGTTATAGAGTTTGTTCTGCCTACTTTAGCAGTTAGCTGGATATAAGCACATCCACTTTATCAGCAGTTAGCTGGATATAAGCACATCCACTTTATCAGCAGTTAGCTGGATATAAGCACAGACACTTTATTAGCATTTAGCTTGATATAAGCACAGGCATATTATTATTAGCATTTAGCTGGATATAAGCACAGGCACATTATTATCATTTAGCTGGATATAAGCACAGGCACATTAGCAGTTAGCTGGATATAAGCACATCCACTTTATCAGCAGTTAGCTGGATATAAGCACAGGCACATTATTAGCATTTAGCTGGATATAAGCACAGGCACATTATTAGCATTTAGCTGGATATAAGCACAGGCACATTATTAGCATTTAGCTGGATATAAGTACAGGCACATTATTAGCATTTAGCTGGATATAAGCACATCCACTTTATCAGCAGTTAGCTGGATATAAGCACAGGCACATTATTAGCATTTAGCTGGATATAAGCACAGGCACATTATTAGCATTTAGCTGGATATAAGCACAGGCACATTATTAGCATTTAGCTGGATATAAGTACAGGCACATTATTAGCATTTAGCTGGATATAAGCACATCCACTTTATCAGCATTTAGCTGGATATAAGCACAGACACTTTATTAGCATTTAGCTGGATATAAGCACATCCACTTTATCAGCAATTAGCTGGATATAAGCACATCCACTTTATCAGCATTTAGCTGGATATAAGCACATCACTTTATCAGCAGTTAGCTGGATATAAGCATGGACACATTATTAGCAGTTAGCTGGATATAAGCATGGACACATTATTAGCAGTTATCTGGATATAATCACAGACACTTAATCAGCACTCAACTGGATATAAGCACAGGCACGTTAATAGCATTTAGCTGGATACAAGCACAGGCACATTATTAGCAGTTAGCTGGATATAAGCACATCCACTTCATCAGCAGTTAGCTGGATATAAGCACATCCACTTTATCAGCAGTTAGCTGGATATAAGCACAGGCATATTATTAGCATTTAGCTGGATATAAGCACAGGCACATTAGCAGTTAGCTGGATATAAGCATGTACACATTATTAGCAGTTAGCTGGATATAAGCACTTACACTTTATCAGCAGTCAATTGGATATAAGCACAGGCACATTATTAGCATTTAGCTGGATATAAGCACAGGCACATTATTAGCAGTTAGCTGGATATAAGCACAGACACTTTATCAGCAGTTAGCTGATATAATCAAAGGCACATTATTATCATTTAGCTGGATATAAGCACAGTCACATTATTATCATTTAGCTGGATATAAGCACAGGCACATTATTAGCATTTAGCTGGATATAAGCATGGATACATTATTAGCATTTAGATGGACATAAGCACATGCACATTATTAGCAGTTAGCTGGATAAAAGCACATTCACTTTATCAGCAGTGATGGCAGTGATGATATTATGACTTTGTAAAAATGTTTGGTACTTTTTATCAATAGTGAACATTTTGAATTAAAGTTATGGAAATCATGTCATACACATTGTAGCATTCTTCACAGGCCTGTAGAATAACTGTCAGCTTAAATTTTATGAGATCGTTGTCTTAGTAGTTCCATTAGTTGTACAGGTAGTTGTAGTTCCATTGCTAAACAGGTTGTTGTAGATTTATTAGCTATACAGGTTGTTGTAGTTCCATTGCTGTACAGGTTGTTGTAGTTCCATTAGCTGTACAGGTTGTTGTAGTTCCATTAGCTGTACATGTTGTAATGACATTAGCTGTACAGGTTGTTGTTGTTCCATTATCTGTACAGGTTCCATTACTGTATAGGCTGTTCTAGTTCCATTGCTGTACAGGTTGTTGTAATTCCATTACCTGTACAGGTCATTGTAGTTCCATTAGCTGTACAGGTTGTTGTAGTTCCTTTGCTGTACAGGTTGTTATAGTTCCATTGCTGAACAGGTTGTTGTAGTTCCATTATCTGTACAGGTTGTTGTAGATCCATTAGCTATACAGGTTGTTGTAGTTCCATTAGCTGTACAGGTTGTGGTAGTTCCAATGCTGTATAGGTTGTTGTAGTTCCATTGCTGCACAGGTTGTTGTAGTTCCATTAGTTGTACAGGTTCCATTGCTGTACAGGTTGTTGTAGTTCCATTGCTGTACAGGTTGTTGTAGTTCCATTACTGTACAGGTTATAGTTCCATTGCTGTACAGGCTTCATTGCTGTACAGGTTGTTGTAGTTTCATTAGCTGTACAGGTTCCATTGCTGTACAGGTTGTTGTAGTTCCATTAGCTGATCAAGTTGTTGTAGTTCTGTTGTTGAAAACTTACAGTCTTACAAAAAATAAGACTATTTATTGACATAGGAAAGGAACTTCTTGATTGAATATTGTTGTTTCTGAAACCATCTGAAATAGTGAGAATAATCATTATTGTAGAAAGAAATATTTCATAATCATTTCCAGATACAACCTACATGCAGACCAAATCATAATTATTGACTTGGTTCGTTATTATGAGGTTTTGTATACTTCTCTCATATTTTTGCTATTACACAAATAATACCACACAAATTATGAGCATAATAAAATCATACAAGGTGTCAGCACAATATAACACAATGTATGAGAATAATATGACAGAAGATATATGAATAATCACAGAGTATGAGCACAATAATGTAACGTTTTGAGCATAATCAACATAACACCAATTATGAGCATAATAAGCATATTCAGCATAATACAAGGTATGAGCATAATCAACATAACACAAGGTATGGGCATAATCAACATAACACAAGGTATGAGCATAATCAACATAACACAAGGTATGAGCATAATCAACATAACACAAGGTATGGGCATAATCAACATAACACAAGGTATGAGCATAATCAACATAACACAAGGTATGAGCATAATCAACATAACACAAGGTATGAGCATAATCAACATAACACAAAGTATGAGCATGAATATATTGTCAGGGTATCATAATGTAATGTAAGTCATACTTTTGAACATATCTGAGTGAATTATTAAACAAAATATTGCATTTTGATGTCAAGTGATAACTAGAATCTATAGTATTCACTTACCCTCTTGTTTGTTTATACCTTATACCGATTTTTGATATGAAAATCATCAGGACATAAAAAAAATGAACACTTTGTCAATGCTAACCTGATTGTCTGCAGAGGGTCCCTAACAATGTCAACTTGTTGGCTTTGCGAACAAAATTGGAGTTTCTTTAATATTATGGTTGCCATAGTTGTGTGGTCAAATCTGTTTAGTAAGACAGCAGAAGTGATTTAGTTGGAATACATATATACAAAAGTTGCTCTTTTTTATTTGTTCATTGGTTTTAGAATGTTAAAACTAAACATTGTATATATTGGATGCAGACTTTAAAATATTTACTAAAAATGGAGTTTTAGAAATCAGAAAAGGTCACTGAGTGGTTTGTTGGGTTAAAAAGCAAACAAGATGACTGTTTGGACCCTCTGATGACAAATCAGAGTTATAAATTCATGAATGAAATTACTACGTTTTGTGCATTTTTTATATCCTTGATGCTTTTTATTTTTTTAAATCAGTAAGAGGGCACATCAAATGGGAAGGTAAGCAAACACATAACAGTTGGTTAATTTCATATGGATTTTTCACTTAAGAATAAAAATATGTTCAAGTATTTAGTGAGCTTTTACGTAGCATTATATATTAATGAATTGACAGGCACACGTGATAGTACTGGAAGAGGAACTTCTTCTTGCCTCGGATTTCCTCTATTTCATGGCACAGTGTGCCCCTATCTTTGAAAGGGATGAAACTTTGTTTGCCATCTCAGCTTTCAATTATAATGGTAAGTTCTTTTTGTCTTGTGTCACTATCTTAGCTTTTTGTTGTGTTATTTAATCTCAGATAGTTTGTTATACTCAAAAAATGCAAGTGCTAAGCTGACCTCAAAGATAAACCTATCTTGAAAATATGCCATTCAATTCCTATGACATTTAGCTTTCAGAAGTAAGTCTGACATATAAGCTGTTAATATGACCTTTTGCTTTTTAGAGTTTGTCTCAAAAATAAGACAAAAGCATTCAGTTCCTATAACCTTTTGCACTCAAAGTAAGTCTAAAAAATAAGCCATACAATTCCCACGACCTTTTGCTTTCATAGTAGGTTCAGAATGAAGCCATTTAATGCCTGTGCCCTTTTGCTTTCAGAAGCAGGTCTAAAAAATAAACATGCACTTTTACTTTCCTAAGCAAGTCTCAAACATAAGCCATTCAATTCCTATAATTAACCACCTAATATATTTACTTCATATTTTGTATGCTTATAAGTTAACATGGAAAGCATAGAAACAAGTGTCTCAATTAAAGAAACACTGATACTCAAATTATATGTTAAAATCTAATTGTAAAATCATATTTAAATTTTATAATCGAATAAAAATATTCTTATCAAAGTTACATTCTTGTACCATCATATATAACTTAATATAATAGAATAAAAATGTCTTATTAATGTTACATTTTAATAGTATAGATTTACAAATACTTTTAATCTCATATGCTATATGCATAAGTAATTTTAAGTTACATTTTGTTACTTGTTTAGGCTAGAATAAACAGTAACACAAGAAAGAGTGAAAACAACAAGCTTTGAAAAATATGACATAATTTATTTCCCTGGAAAAATACTGTAAATATGAGAACTTACAGTTTGCAGAATTGAATCCAAGAATAATACAAGAATAATCCACGAATAAAGTTTTTGAAGTCCTAATACTGAAATGTTCTAATGATTCCAAGTTTGAGTCCCGACAAAGAATTCGAGATGGAAGGTGATGACATATGCTGTAGTCTGTACTGTGTTGAAGTCTACAGTACCTTGTAAAAACACAATAATTTATCCTCCAGTTTTGGAAATCCAAATAAAATTTTCAAGAAATATCCTTGTTCAAGAGTTCTGTATGAATACAATAATATTTCCAAAGAAATGAATTAATCTTCTAGAGCCTAAGTAATCAGAAGAAGAATTAACATATAACTCAAAAACTCCAAAATTTAAATACTTCTTTACTGGTCACAACAGAAGAAAACAACTTGACACCAAATGTTTAAAAGCCCGGACTCTGAGATCTCTCTCTCTAAACATCACTATTAATACTAAGTACACCAATCCTTCAATAACTCGTGCCCTGTCAGCCGTGGCTCCCATTTTTTAAACCCGAAAAAAAACCAAAAATGTATCCCTATTTGTTGAACTTGAAGAAAATCGTGATCAAAATTGGTAACGGAAACTTTGATGTATCGCTCGTTTTATTGTTGAAAACGTTAGATAGGACCTGGAAATTTTAATGAACACTATGAAATATTAAATTTAAAAATAGCTCATACAATTTTTTACATTTTCTTTCCAAACAACATTCCTAGTACACCACACTTAACGATATGTAAGGAAATTTAGATAAATGAAAATGTCACTTACACAGAGTGGAGGCAGTACTTTAATAAATAAATACAAATTAAATAATTTTTTATCAATTGAAATTTTTGTTCTAGTTCCATCTTTTAGTTCCTTTTAAGTGTAATCATCATAAATGCAGTATGTCCTCTTGTAATTAAACATACAATGCGTCAATCTACCGTAACAGCTATGTCCATGAGCGTTTCTCTGAGAACCTAATTAAGTGCTGACCATGTTTTGATAACTGAATTGTGGAAGTATTTATTGTATTGTTGCACTGAATTGAAAGCTGGCCTCCTTTGTATTATCATGTTAATTTTGAATTAAAAAAAGGAGGTGGAATAAAAGAAAAGTTAAAAGGCAGAAAAATTGGACTAACTTAAAATCTAGCGGCCTCGGTCATATGTCGGGTGAACTCACTTCATTTGATCAGTCGAACACTGTAGTAAACGTTATTGTGTATGTAAGAGAAACTACCATAAATTAACCGACTCTTTCATAACTGTGATCATAGATAACAAGGCAGCCAAGTGAAATGAATACTTCGTAAAATATCAAGCTTGATTTCACAGATGTGGACCATTGTGGGCAAGCGAGGTTCAGAGAATTCTTGAACTGGCATTTAGAGATATCCTCAGGGGTGATAAGAAATTTCATTATTACTCCCAGTGAAATCACAACCTTAACATTGTACTAACTGTCACGAAAAAATGTCGTGTGTTTTTGATAAAAAGGAATCTTGTTTGGTGGTGTATCAACAGTTAGTCTAGTTCCCAAATTATGGACTACTGATGTGGCAAGATACTATTAAACACCACTATGGGAACCAGATTCATAAAGAAAACAAAAAGCAGTGACGTAATGCACAGATTTTCGTGTACACTTGATGGTTGTTCAAACCAGTTGGAACGATCTTTCATATGTTGGATATTTTGATGAAAAATTGTTTTTTTAACATAATAATGAACAACTTCATTAGAAAAAGTGCATTATTAAAAATTATTATCAATGTGATTGTAAAATGAGGATTCAGTCATTAAACAGCCCAGTTCCCGAACGCTGGTTTCCCCCCTCCTTACGGTGTTTTCTATGTCAAAGCGATTTTTTTTCAATTTTTGGAGGTCCCGCGGTAACTCTTTTATAGTGTAGTCTATGTTTGTGGACCCTGTTGTGTATGATTTATTGAGGGAGAGGTGTATTTTGCAATTTTGGAAATGCCTAATTGCAAAATAGACGATGACGTGATCATGTTGACATGTAAAAGTCACATAGCTCCTGTATGTCTTTGATAATAACCAATCATTTTACTCCTTGAAAAAAGTTATTTACTTGACGCTCAATCAAGGCCAGGAACTAAGCCAAAAATAGAAACAATTGTTTCTGTTTTTAGGTATTTATAGAAAGATTCAGGTCAAACTGACTTTTCTGGAAAATATCAAATTCCTTGTAAACAAAATTACTTTATATTGACATGTAAAGAAAATAAAAAGATTCCAAAACCCACAATCAAATCAAATCAAATACAACTTAAATCAAATATAAATTAAATCTAAAATATGCAACAATTTTAAAGGTATAGATTTAAAGTTCTTTTAAATTAATTGTTGCATGCTTTATGCATAATTTTAGTACTTAGGAACCATTTTCACATTGTATATTATTAAAAAAATGAGCCAAACAAAAAAATATCATTGTAAATAATACAAGCATAGAATTGATTTCTTGTTTATCTACTGGTAATTTTACTTTGAAAATGAATCAGTCTAGTAAATATATTTAGAAACTGCTTTAATTTAACCACAAAGTGATTTTTGTGTTAAGACAATATTCTGTAGCATGTCATTCATTAAATTGCTTGGCTGAAACTAAAATCACATTGAGCAGAGATAAATGTTTAATTTATTAATTTTTTCTGCATCAGATTATTTTCTGTCAACAACTTAATGTTAAAAGTGTTTTTATTCATTTTTTAAAATTTTTTTCCAAGAGCTAGGAGTTATCCATTTATGTTTATGCTTCTGCAACAAATAATAGTTTAATTTAATTGAAATTATTGCTTCATAATGTTATGAACAGAAAATGCAGAGATCTTCCATCAGTTTTCTTGGTATTCCTAATAATGCAATAGTTAGGCTCTTTGAGACATCATAATTTATAGCTGAATTTTTAAATAAATCTAAGACATAAAATATCAGATAATTGTAAATGCCAGTGTGTCATTTCTTTTTATACCTAAACTTAATTTTTTTTACTTAAATCATTTCTGATTTCTATAAATTACTTCTTGATTTTATAGTGACATATATTCTTTATGACAGATATCTGTATGACTTTTTGTGTTAAAGACAGTTTATAGTAGGGGTGTCCAAACTTTTTTGGCTGGTGGCCAAAACAGATAAAATGTTTAAGGTTGTGAGCTGCATGAGCAAAATCAGTTTAATAATTAAATCTGAAAGACCAACACAATTATTATATTACAGTCTAATAACATTATTATTACATGGTTGTTATAATATTGTTAAATAAGATAGTTGATATTGTGATAGATACATAAAACATCATTAGAGAACAATGCAGAAAAAGGGAATAATTGTTAGTTAAAATGCATATTTTCAAAAGGACTGCCTACATGGCCACAGGCTGCACAATGTGAAGGACTGGGTTGCATATGGGCTGCAAGTTTCACACACCTGGTTTAAAGGAATAAAAAGAAGAAAAAAATCACAAAATATCAGTTGAAATAAGACAAATTAGTCACATAGCATACTGAAATAAAACAAATCAGGCACACAGCATACTGAAATAAGACAAATCAGGCATGCAGCATACTGAAATAAAACAAATCAGGCACATATCATACTGAGACAAGACAAATAAAACGTGCAGAAAAATGAAATCAGACAAATCAAATTAGGCACACAGCTTACTGTAATAAGACAAAATCAGACATACAGCATACTGAAATGAGACAAATCAGGCACATAGCATACTGAAATAAGACAAATCAGGCACATAGCATACTGAAATAAGACAAATCAGGCATGCAGAAAAATGAAATAAGACAAATCAAATTGGGCACACAGCTTACTGAAATAAGACAAAATCAGACATTCAGCATACTGAAATAAGACAAATTAGGCACATAGCATACTGAAATAAGACAAATCAGGCACATAGCATACTGAAATAAGACAAACAGGCACATAGCAAACTGAAATAAGACAAATCAAATTAGGCACACAGCTTACTGAAATAAGACAAAATCAGACATTCAGCGTACTGAAATAAGACAAATTAGGCACATAGCATACTGAAATAAGACAAATCAGGCATGCAGAAAAATGAAATAAGACAAATCAAATTAGGCACACAGCTTACTGAAATAAGACAAAATCAGACATTCAGCATACTGAAATAAGACAAATCAGGCATGCAGAAAAAATGAAATAAGACAAATCAAATTAGGCACACAGCTTACTGAAATAAGACAAAATCAGACATTCAGCATACTGAAATAAGACAAATCAGGCATGCAGAAAAATGAAATAAGACAAATCAGGCACATATCATACTGAAATAAGACAAATCAGGCACATAGCATACTGAAATAAGACAAACAGGCACATAGCAAACTGAAATAAGACAAATCAGGCACATGGCATGCTGATATAAGACAAATCAGGCACATATCATACTGAGATAAGACAAATCAGGCATGCAGAAACCTGAAATAAGATAAATCAAATTAGGCACACAGCTTACTGAAATAAGACAAAATCAGACATACAGCATACTGAAATAAGACAAATCAGGCACATAGCATACTGAAATAAGACAAATCAGGCACATAGCATACTGAAATAAAACAAATCTGGCACATAGCATATTGAAATAAGACAAATCAGGCATGCAGCATACAGAACTAAGACAAATCAGGCACATATCATACTGAAATAAGACAAATCAGGCACATAGCATACTGAAATAAGACAAATCAGGCATGCAGCATACTGAAATAAAACAAATCAGGCACACAGCATACTGAAATAAGACAAATCAGGTAAACAACATACTGAAATAAAACAAATAGGCACATAGCATACTGAAATAAGACAAATCAGGTATGCAGAAAACTGAAATAAGACAAATCAAATTAGGCACTCAGCTTACTGAAATAAGACAAAATCAGACATACAGCATACTGAAATAAGACAAATCAGGCACATAGTATACTGAAATAAGACAAACAGGCACATAGTATACTGAAATAAGACAAATCAGGCACATAGCATACTGAAATAAAACAAATCAGGCACATAGCATACCGGGGCCCCAAGTGGCTGAGTGGTCTAAAGCGCTCTCCTTTACGGATCACTGCCATCTCACCTCTGTCTGTGCCGGTTCAAGTCTCGGATTATGCCAATGTGGGTATGTGAGAAAGCTTGTCAGTAGCTTCTTGTGGGTTGGTGGTTATTTCCGGGGTTTTCTCGGGTTCTTCCTCCACCATTCATACTGGCCGCCATATATAGCCTTTCGTGTGCTGAAAAATGGCGTTAAACCCCACAACAACAGCATCAACAACATCACATGGCATACTGAAATAAGACAAATCAGGCATGCAGCATACTGAACTAAAACAAATCAGGCACATAGCATACTGAAATAAGACAAATCAGGCATGCAGCATGCTGAAGTAAGACAAATTAGGCACATATCATGCTGAAGAAAGACAAATTAGGCACATATCATACTGAAATAAGACCATTCAGGCATGCATCTTACTGAGATAAGATAAATTGGGCTCACAGCATACTGAAATAAGACAAATCAGGCACGTAGCATACTGAACTAAGACAAATCAGACACATAGCATACTGAAATAAGACAAATCAGGCACATAGCATACTGAAATAAAACAAATCAGGCACATAGCATACCGGGGCCCCGAGTGGCCGAGTGGTCTAAAGTGCTCTCCTTTACGGATCACTGCCATCTCACCTCTGTCTGCGCCGGTTCGAGTCTCGGATTATTCCAATGTGGGTATGTGAGAAAGCTTGCCAGTAGCTTCTTGTGGGTCGGTGGTTATTTCCGGGGTTTTCCCGGGTTCTTCCTCCACCATTCATACTGGCCGCCATATATAGCCTTTCGTGTGCTGAAAAATGGCGTTAAACCCCACAACAACAACATCACATAGCATACTGAAATAAGACAAATCAGGCATGCAGCATACTGAACTAAGACAAATCAGGCACATAGCATACTGAAATAAGACAAATCAGGCATGCAGCATGCTGAAGTAAGACAAATTAGGCACATATCATGCATGCTGAAGAAAGACAAATTAGGCACATATCATACTGAAATAAGACTATTCAGGCATGCATCTTACTGAGATAAGATAAATTGGGCTCACAGCATACTGATATAAGACAAATCAGACACATAGCATACTGAAATAAGACAATTCAGGCACATAGCATACTGAAATAAAACAAATCAGGCACATAGCATACCGGGGCCCTGAGTGGCCGAGTGGTCTAAAGCGCTCTCCTTTACGGATCACTGCCATCTCACCTCTGTCTGCGCCGGTTCGAGTCTCGGCTTATGCCAATGTGGGTATGTAAGAAAGCTTGCCAGTAGCTTCTTGTGGGTTGGTGGTTATTTCTGCGGTTTTCCAGGTTCTTCCTCCACCATTCATACTGGCCGCCATATATAGCCTTTCGTGTGCTGAAAAATGGTGTTAAACCCCACAACAACATCACATAGCATACTGAAATAAGACAAATCAGGCATGCAGCATACTGAACTAAGACAAATCAGGCACATAGCATACTGAAATAAGACAAATCAGGCATGCAGCATGCTGAAGTAAGACAAATTAGGCACATATCATGCTGAAGAAAGACAAATTAGGCACATATCATACTGAAATAAGACTATTCAGGCATGCATCTTACTGAGATAAGATAAATTGGGCTCACAGCATACTGAAATAAGACAAATCAGGCACGTAGCATACTGATATAAGACAGACACATAGCATACTGATTAAAGACAAATCAGGCACATAGTGTACTGAAATAAAACAAATCAGGCACATAGCATACTGATATAAGACAAACAGGCACATAGCATACTGAAATAAGACAAGTCAGGCATGCAGCATACTGAACTAAGACAAATCAGGCACATAGCATACTGAAATAAGACAAATCAGGCATGCAGCATACTGAAATAAGACAAATCAGGCACATAGCGTACTGAAATAAGACAAATGAGTCATGCAGCATACTGAGATCATATAAACTGGGCTCACAGCATACTGAAATAAGACAGCATACTGAAATAAGACAAAATCAGGTGCGCAGGTTACTGCGAAGTGTAGGTTACTAAATATGATGCAAATACAAAAAGTCTAGTACAGTGTAATTGGGAACAGATTTTCTTTCATACATATTTGTGTGTCATTCAATTTACCTAGTATGTGAGAAAGGCGTGTAGGATACTCTTAACCCATATGAGAGCACTCACTGATTATGCTTATGATGCCATGAACATGTGCAGTGTTTCTTGCTTCTATATTTTTGGAAAGACAAATTTTGCATACTGAAAGCAGTCACTTTTTATGTTTGCTAGAAATTGTTACCTAAACTTATTTTGCTTTCACTAA
Organism: Sinohyriopsis cumingii; assembly: GCA_028554795.2. Taxonomy (NCBI): domain Eukaryota; kingdom Metazoa; phylum Mollusca; class Bivalvia; order Unionida; family Unionidae; genus Sinohyriopsis; species Sinohyriopsis cumingii. The sequence goes on along the minus strand of CM068834.1, from coordinate 36,214,884 downwards.
TTAAAATACATTTTTTTTAAAAATAATTTTTAAAGTTATATTTATACCAAAGATTTGCCATCCTTTTCTTTTCAACACTTTTCCCATGAGAAATAAATTAAAAGAAACAGATTATATTAATTGTTGTGAGATAGGGAAATCTCACCCTCTGGGTCAAAATTTGAAATCTGTAGAGCCTCATTGTTGCACACAAATTTCAACCCATGGGTTTCACCAGCCCTCTTCATTGCACATAATGGATTATATTATTTTCCGTGATTGTCAAAATGATTCTTTAATATGGATTCCTTATTACAGTGGTCTCTCTCTTATACGACCAACCCTTCTGCACCTGGAAAGTGGCCTTATAAGACAGGTAGCCTTTCCAGTGGGGGACTATATTTGTGACATGTGTATTTGTGTATATAGTAGGAAAGCTACATATAACTTAAAGCATTTATTATAAAATCTTCATTTGAAAGTAGCATTAATTATTAAAACGTTCTTCCTGTCTTAAAATCTGAGTTTTTTCAAGGTGACATGAATTAATAGTTCTTATTCTCAGGTTTGAAATGTGAGTGGGGTATTGTTGTCATGCGCATTGCAAAATCATTCAGTAACATTTAAATCTTGGTACATACATTGTTCCATATTTATAATAATTTTGATTTCCATTTACTTCATTTTCCCACTGCTATAGAATATTCTAATCTTTTACGATCTTGTTTATTTGAGTCTTCCCAATATAAAATGTTTTTGTCAAGTAACTTTTACGTTTCCTTCTAAAGTATTGTTTCTTCATTTAGTGGTGACATATTAAAGTGTTTTAATGATTTATTCCTATGTTGCGAATTGCACAGTACTGTTATTTAATTTTGCAGACTAAACTTCTGTAAATGAAATTCCTTGTTATAAAATAAGTGATACATGATTTTTCGGTCTTTATCTGGTACGCTGTTTGTTCAAGGTTAATTGTTTCTATAGTGTGTGTGTGTGTGTGTGTGTGTTAATCCACAAAATCTATTTTGAGCCTGTCTTGACTATTTTATGATCTTGACAATTACGTCGGTTGTAATTGTAAGTTTAAAAAAAGCCCAAAGCTCTATCAAAACACTGCTGACCCTATTTCCAGCAAATGTCACTATTAATGATACAATAATAACCTTAGTGGTACATGTACTGTAGCCAACACTTCTTTCAATAACGATAACCTGACACCCAGGAACAGACATCATGAAAGATAATCAGATTACTTACCTTACCATAATTAAATATTGGCTCTGGACACATATTAATAATAAAATGTGTCCACTTGTGAGGGGTAAATTTTACATTTGTGTAGCTATATGTTTGCCACTGGTCGCGTTTGAGGAGTGGTCCTTCTTCATGGGTACTTTTGAAAACAAACTTGTGGGTGCCAAGGGATTCGGGACTTAAAGAGTGGGTAGCCACTGGTCAGGGGTGCCATTCATGAGGGGGACCATGGTAATCCAGAATGAAAGCATTAGGAATAAAAGTGTCCTGATTAACTGGATTGTACTGTACACAACAAATATAGCACTTCTGTAGAGAAAACAAATTATCAACTTAAAGAATAAGAAACTAGAGCAGTTGCAGTTGTTTGCCATGATAAACCTTGATGCTTTTTATCACATAATCTACCACCCCATCACCATATTTCGCTCCCTCCTCCACTTTACCGAACACAAAGACAGTGACCAAGGGGTCTTAGTGTGAACTTCATGACATATATGAGGCATCTTAATGCAGTAATTGCATATGTAAAGCATGATTGGAAAATATTGAAAAATGTAATTGTAATTGAAATTTTGGTATATCTTACCTTTAAAAAAACCCTACTTGTAACCTAAGGAGCCAATAATGTACCCCCACAATTTCACAGACAGTTGTCCCAAGTGGGATAGAACTACAAAAATGAATAATCACTAGCTTAGGAGGATAGATAGTAATGTACATACAGACTGCTGGGCAGACAGAGGGTATCTCAGCATCCCCTGCTAAGGCAGGCAAATACATATGAAAGTTGTAGAAATATACATAACTGTATTGACCACCCCTCATTTGCATCTTTTTTCTTCTGATTTTAATAAAGTACTAAAGTAGATGGTTTTCACACCTACACACACTTTTCTGGATGAATTTAGTAAGATAAGTATGTGAGTTTCAAATGGTAAATTTTGGATAGATTTCTAAAGACTGATTTGGTAATTTATTATCGAAAGAAAGACACTGATAAATATTCAGTGTAGAAACACACTGGAGAATGAATATTCACTGTAGAAACACACTGGAGAATGAATATTCTCTGTAGAAACACACTGGAGAATGACTGTTCAATGTAGAAAGAGGCTGGAAAATGAATATTTGATGTAGTCATTGCATTGCAGGTTTTGAGACATCCTCTGGTAACAGGAGCCTTGTATACAGGGTTGAGGATTTTCCTGGCCTGGCCTTTATGCTGAAAAAATCAGTGTTTGACAAATATATGAAGGGCAAGATGAAGGCCTGTTGTTCAGACAGGTGAGTAAATAATTAATTGGACTTTTTTAACCTGTTATAAAATTCAGATTGGTTGTCAATGTGTCAACACATTTTACCAGCCTATCTACTAAGAATCAATAGGGAAAGATGTAAGTGTGTATATTTAGTTCATTACAATTTATATTCTATTAAAAGTATTCATGTATCCTATCATCCTTGAGTAGGCTAGCTGTGGACAGTACTTAGGTACAGGCTTCATGGAACTTAATTATTGAAGGGGAGCTCAACTGTAACAAGCAAGAATTACACATTGCAGGCAAGATAAAATCCTAGTTATTGATAACAGAAATAAGGAATCTGTTAGTTCAAGTCATGGCTGGCATAACATTTTGTATTTGTTGGAATGAAAACTTTAAAATGGCAGGAATATGGCATAGTGTCTTGGCATGTTTCCTGCCTTGTCATATTTATGTAGACTTATAACCCCCTTTCATCATCCACCTCCATTGCGAATCCCTTCCATTATGATTCAGATCTCTCTGATCCTATATATTTCTATCTTCTTCATCCCCATGCATACAGTCACAAAACTTCCATTGATTGAGGTATTTATTACCTGCAACAATATTACAGTGTGTATAAAGAAACATTGTATAGAAGGTGGGTGGTAGTCATTACTTTCATCACTGTTGAGGGAGAATGTTATTGCCTTGAGTATGTCTGCAGATCAGAGTCAATCCAGTTCACAAAAAGATGATTGCGGAAATGTTGAGTATTAAATGTTTTTTTAAAAAATTATATTTTTAACATAGGAAAGGGTCCAAGCAATCCTAAATTACTTACAACTTATAGGTTGCTGTGCATTTTCTTGCACTTCGCTCAGTTGAATACCTGTCCCCAGGTAAGGGTATTTATATAGAAAAGTATGGGAAAATAATTTACCCACAAAATAATAGCTGAGTAAATAAAATTTATCAAATTTGCTCACTGATTGAATGTCAGACTTTTTTCTTTGTAATTTTACAAAGAAATGGTATGTTGGTGAGTGAAGAGTTTTCAACATGACACAGTTATGACACTGATCATAAGTCACTGAAGCTTTCCTAAAGGTTATTTATCCTTTTCATTGACTTTATCATTTTGTTACACATGATTATTAGAACCATATAAGTACATTTTATTTTTTTGATTTAATAAGAGACAGAAGGGCACATCAATGTGATTTTGCCACAATTGTGCCCTCAAGTTCATAGTGCTACAATAATACATGTATATAAAAAGTGACATCATAGTTGATTTTGAAATAAAGAGACTACCTTAAAGTTATCAGTTGAATGTATAGTGTAGAGACTAATTTGCCATGAAATGTGTAGAGCCTGATTTGCCATGAATAGTGTAGAGCATGATTTGCCATAAACTGTGTAGAGCCTGATTTGCCATGAACTGTGTAGAGCCCGATTTGCCATGAACTGTGTAGTGCCTGATTTGCCATAAACTGTGTAGAACCTGATTTGCCATGAATAATGTAGAGCCTGATTTGCAATGGACTGTGTAGAGCCTGATTTGCCATGAATAGTGTTGGGCCTAATTTGCCACGAACTGTGTAGAGGCTGATTTGCCATGAACTATGTAGTCTTATGTTATATGTTTAGGCTTGAATAAACAGCAACACAAGAAAGAGTGAAAACAAACAAGCTTTGAAATATTTAACAAATTATTTATTTCCCTGGAAAAATACTGTAAAAATAAAAAAAAATAAGAACTTACAGTTTTAAGAATCAAATCCAAAAATAATCCACAAATAAAATTTTAGAAGTCCTAATATTGAAATGTTCTAATGAATTCAAGTTTGAGTCCTGACAAATAATCCAAGATGGAAGACGACGTATGCTGTATCCTGTATAGTGTGGTTGTCTACAGTTCCTTGTAAAACACAATGATTAATCCTCCAGTTTTGGAAATCCAAATAAAATTTTTAAGAAATGTCTTTGTTCAAGAATTCTGTATGAGCACATGTATATTTCCAGGCAAAAAGAATTAATCCTTTTGAATCCAAATAATCTGAAGAAAAATTAACATATAACTCGAAAACTGGCTTCAACAGAATGAAACGACTTGACATCAAGCGTTTTTAAGCCCAGACTGACTAAATTCTCTCTAAGCATCACTTATTAACACTGACTAATGTGTAGTTTCGGAAATGCCTGAATTACGAAACAGGATCATGTGATCATGTTTACATATAAGAAATCATGTAGCCCCAGTATGATTTTGATAAAAACCAATCATTTTACTCTAAGAATAAAAAATAAAAAAACTTGTTTACTTCACTAAAAACTATTTACAAGCCTAGGGTCATGTATCGAATACAGCCTTGATCTCACTCTTATTACTCCCACAATAAAAATAAATAAAAAAGGACTTGTTGACATCACTGTTACTAAATTTGAATTAAGGTCGGGAACCAGGTCAGCCTTATGTTTACAGAAATGAACAGTCAAGGTCAAACTATTTTCTGGAAAAAGTACGAGTTCCTATTAAACAGAACTACATTATTTTGACATGTAATAAAGTTTAAAAAAAAGAAAGATTTTAAAACTTACAAACAATTAAATCAGATATACATTAAACCAAATATACTTAACAGTAGAGCCTGATTTGCCACGAATAGTGTAGAGTATGATTTGCCATGGACTGTGTAGAGCCTGATTTGCCATGAATAGTGTACAGCCTGATTTTCCATGAACTGTGTAGAGCCTAATTTACCATGAATAGTGTAGAGTATGATTTGCCATGAATAGTGTAGAGTATGATTTATCATGGACTATGTAGAGCCTGATTTGCCATGAACTGTGTAGAGCCTGATTTGCCATGAATAGTGTAGCGCCTGATGTGCCATGGATTGTGTAGAGCCTGATTTGCCATGAACTGTGTAGAGCCTGATTTGCCATGAATAATGTAGAACCTGATTTGCCATGAAGTGTGTAGAGCCTGATTTGCCCTGAATAGTGTAGAGTATGATTTGCCATGGACTGTGTAGAGCCTGATTTGCCATGAACTGTGTAGAGTCTGATATGCCATGAATAGTGTAAAACCTGATTTGCCATGAATAGTGTAGAGCCTGATTTGCCATGAACTGTGTAGAGCCTGATTTGCCATGGACTGTGTAGAGCCTGATTTGCCATGAACTGTGTAGACCCTGATTTGCCATGGACTGTGTAGACCCTGATTTGCCATGAACTGTGTAGAGTCTGATATGCCATGAATAGTGTAAAACCTGATTTGCCATGAACTGTGTAGAGCCTGATTTGCCATGGACTGTGTAGAGCCTGATTTGCCATGAACTGTGTAGAGCCTGATTTGTCATGAATAGTATAGAGCCTTTTTTGCCGTGGACTGTGTAGAGCCTGATTTGCCATGGACTGTGTAGACCCTGATTTGCCATGGACTGTGTAGAGCCTGATTTGCCATGAACTATGTAGAACCTGATTTGCCATGAAAAAGTGTATGGCCTGCCATGAATAGTGTTGAGCCTTATTTGCCATGAAAAAGTGTATGGCCTGCCATGAATAGTGTTGAGCCTCATTTGCCATGGACTGTATAGAGCCTGATCTCAGACATGATTTTTCTCCGTTTTAAAGCGGAATTCCGCTTTTCTCCTGACTTGAATCAGTTTTTTCTTGATATAGTCTGTTTTTTATATCATCTTTTAACGGGGTTTTATAAACGGTCTGTCCAGTCCCATTTCACAATGACCCTTGTAAATTATTCATTCCATATATTAGTTAGCACATGACTCTCATAAAGAGTATTCTGATTGGTCAAAAGTTTAAATTCATCCAATGTAATGGAAACTGATGGTAATAGAAAAAAGAAGCATGCTTGCAAAGCATGGTGTCATGAGTTGTTGACAGAGACCATGACATGAAACGTTTAGATAAAGGTTTAAAAAACATATGGAAATGGGAATGGCTGGAGTGAAAAGTTGACAGAAAATTTAGTTGTACAGTTTATAAGAAAACTGAGTGCTAGAGGACTGGCATTTTGAGACCTCTGCAAGAAAGATCTGAATTACGTTAATTGCGGTTGGAAGAGTTTGGAACAGCACCTACGAAAGAAGCTACATAAGGAAAAAATTTAAGCTCAGAATGCATCTGGAAAAGGTGCAGTTAATTACTATAAGAAGAAAGATTTCTTATATGAGAGAACAGATGTAACCCTCCGTCAGAATATTGGTACTGCATGTCGCCAATACAAGTACCAGCTAGAAAGGAAAAAGGCTGTCGTTGAGAAGGAAAGGAAATGATTGCACATTGAGCCAAATAAGTCAGTGGTGACAAAAAGGAAGGCTAAAGAAATCTTTGCCAAAGCCGCAAAAAGAACTCGACTGGCATATCAACAGGCTGTGTCCAGTGGAGAAAAAGACAAGTGAATGTATGTGATTATTTGTATATAGTTGATGTACTTGGGTGTTTATTTTACAGATTTGTTATGACAAGAGAGAAGTATAATGTATTTTGCTGCAAAAATGGACAAATTATTGTGACTTAATTACGATGTGAACACTGACATGCACATGAAATGACTTTAGCATCAATAGTATTGGAGAAGAAATTCATGTGACAGTAAATATTGTGAAATTATTGAAGTCAAATTGAACATTTTTGGTAAGTTTATTAGTTTTTCAAATGATTATTTTGGTTTAATTTATGATCATAAGTTACACCAGGAGCAGTTTTTTATGAGTTTAAATGCATTTTTGGCTGGGTGACTTTGGACCCCTGGATCGGGGTCACTGCCCCTTGATACCCCATTGGGGGAGGACCCCCAAACCTCCCTTTCAGCTTTTTTGATGGAACACCAAAATCATGTCTGTAGATCTGCAGTGAATAGTGCAGAATTGATTTGCCATGAATAGTGTAGACCCTGATTTACTGTGAACAGTGTAGAGCCAGATTTGCTAAGGAATGTAGTGTAGATCTGATTTGCCATGAACAGTGTAGACCATGAGTTTCTATGAACAGTGTAGAGCCTGATTTGCCATGAACAGTGTAGAGCCTCATTTGCCATGGACTGTATAGAGCCTGATCTGCAGTGAATAATGCAGACCTGGTTTGCCATGAACGGTGTAGACCCTGATTTGTTATGAACAGTGTAGACCATGAGTTGCTATGAACAGTGTAGAACGTGAGTTGCTATGAAAGTGTAGACCATGAGTTCCTATGAATAATAATAATAATAATAATGAGGACTTTGTATAGCGCATAATCTTTAGAAGCTCTAAGCGCTTTACAACATTAGACAACACCTGTAAGATAAAAAACATATAATGATATGATTACAAAAACAAACACCATGAAATTAGAAAACATTAAAAAAACATGCTGAGAATATTTAAGGTAGGAAACATTATTAGGTCTTTACGTTTGTTCTTGCAGTCGAAATAAATGAGTTTTGAGAGCCCTCTTGAATGTGATCACTGTGTCTTTGTGTCTAAGTTCAGTGGGCAATTCATTCCACGTTGCTGGGCCCTGGTATGCAAAAGAACGCTGTCCATATGACTTTGTTTTCATAGTGGGAGTAATGAGTATATGATTGTCAGAAGAGGAGCGTAAGTATCTTGCTGGTGTGTACACATGGGTGAGGTCGGATAGGTATGTTGGACTAGAGTCCAACAGTGAAACATAGCACAGAGAAAAAAATTTGTGTTTGATTCTGGATCGAATGGATAGCCAGTGTAGGGTACAGATCAGTGGGGAGGTGTGCTCTGATCGTGGTACTCTAAGTATGATCCGAGCAGCTGTGTTTTGAACTTTTTGAAGTTTCTGGAGCAGATATTGAGATGAACCAGACAGAATTGAGTTACAATAGTCCAGTCTTGAAAGTACTAATGAACACACAAGTGTTTTAGTGGCATCAACTGAAAGATATTTGCGAATTGAGCTGATGCGTCTCATCTCAAGATATGCAGCCTTGCATATGTTCATGACATGTTGGTGCAGTGTGAAAGTACTGTCCAGAGTAACACCTAGGTTTCGTACTGATTATGTGAATTTAATGTTACTGCTGCTGATATTTATTACTTGAGGTAAAGGATGTGAATGAGAAAGTCTTTGTGTTGTGATCAGAATAGCCTCAGTTTTATCATCATTCATCTGCAGCTTGTTACATGTCATCCATGATTTCACATCAGAAATGCACCTCTCTACACCTTGGATGGTAGCATCAACTTCATTTGGGTGGCTAGATTTGTATATTTGGGTGTCATCAGCGTACAATTGGTGAGACACTGGATGATGATCTGTGACACTTGAGAGCGACTGAGTGTACATAATGAAGAGAACAGGTCCAAGAACAGGCCCCTGTGGGACACCACAACATAGATCAACTGGGCTGGAGTGTATTCCTTTTGCAGATATAATTTGTGTCCTGTTGATTGAGTAGGACTTGATCCACAGTAAGGCTGTATCATGAATGCCAAATACATGCTGGAGACGGTGAAGTAATATATCATGGTCTATTTGTCAAATGCTGCAGACAAATCAAGGAGGGTGAGGACTGTAATCTTTCCGCTATCCAATGCAGAGAGAATGTCATTAACTACTTTTAGAAGAGTAGTTTCAGTACTGTGGCAAGGGCGATATGCAGATTGTACATTGCTAAAAAGACTGTTTGAATTTAGATGAGATACAAGCTGGGATAGAACAACCTTTTCTAAGATTTTTGATATGAATGGGAGATTAGAAACTGGGCGGTAGTTCTTTAAATCGTTATGGTCTAGTGTTGGTTTCTTCAGCAGAGGCTTTACAATGGCAGTTTTGAAAAATGATGGAAATTCCCCAGATGAGAGAGAGGTATTAATAACATCAGTTAGTGATGGCAATACTGGATCTAAGCACTCAAGCAGCAGTGATGTTGGAATTGGATCAAGTTCACATGACTTTGGTGCACTCTTCATCAGGATTGTACGTACGAAATCCATAGAGACAGGTTCAAATGCTGCTAATACTTGTTGCTCAAATTCTGTATCCCAACTGTATGGTGACAACGCGTCAATTGAAATTGTGGTGTCAAGCTTATCTCTAATGGTTTGTACTTTGTCACAGAAGAAATTTGCAAACATGTCCAGAAGGTCGACTGGAGAGAAGGTAGTTGAAGTGGTGTAGATTTGTTCCTTGACATTAGCTTGTTAGTAATCTCGAAGAGCTCTTTGCAGCTGGAACTTTCCATGATCTTATTTGTGTAGTGGGCTTATTTCGCTGCATGGACTATATTTGTGACATTCTTCTCAGAGGCTTCATAGATTTGCTTATGAATAGTGAGTCTGGTGGAAGCCAAAGCCTTTCAGCTTTATGGCGGTCTCTTTTAGCAGTGCAAAGCTGGTCCCTAACAATGCTATACCATGGAGAACACTTTTGAATTGATACTCTGCACTTGGTAGCTGGTGCATGTTTGTCAAGCAATGAACGCAGGCAGTTATCGAGTTGTTCTGTGGTAGGAGGTAAGCAAGTTGTTAAGTTAGCTTGGATGTCATGCATTAGTTTGGTTCTATTTATCATACGGAGGTTTCTCTTAGTAGCAGATAAAGGTGGACGGTTAGAGACTGATAAGTCAAGATGGCATATAATGCAGAGGTGATCTGATGCAAGATCATGGGATACCAGGGAGGACCGTAGAATGTTATCATCAGGTCTATGAAGAATCCAGTCTAAAATCTGACCGTGTTTGTGGGTGGGTTGGTTAACTGACTGTTTCAGGTTGAAAACATTAATGGAATCTATGAGTTTTGATGTATTTGGGTTTCGGGGACAGTCAAAGTGAAAGTTGAAATCTCCAAGCATAACCAGGTTGCCACCTATTTAATTTCCATAGTCCAGGAGATTCAGAAATTGCTCCAAAAAGAGAGAGTCAGCCAGCTTGTTTTTTGTACTAGGAGGAGGGCAGTATAGGCAGTAAAAATGGACTGACCTTTGCTCCATTGTGAGTGTGGTTTGGACTAGTTCAAACGATGTGTGGTCGAAATTGAATGTTGTGGTGTGGTTAAGACGTTTTATCATGGTGTTCTTTGTGATGACAGCAATTCCACCTCTGCAAGAATTAAAGGAGAACGACTTGGTGGAGTAACCAGTGGGTGTTAGATCCGCACACTTGGGCTCATCACCTGATGTTTTTAGTCATGTTTCTGTCAGGAAAAATAGGTCAATATTCTGGTCGTTTATAAAATTAACTATTTCTGTGCGCTTTTCCAGTGGTCCTACTGACTGGGCATTGAATAATACAGTACGCAGAGGTATCTCCTGGATAGTTGACACAAAGGTTGACTAATTAATAGGGATTTGAATTAGATTATCTAAATTAACGGTCGATTTATTTTAAAATTGGTGAGCCAAAATAAGGGAGATAACTGGAATTCTTCTTCCTGTTCTACGCTGGCCAGCTTTGAAACAACGTTTCTTTTTTTGCTTCTGTTTACATTTAGGTAATGATGAATGTAGTCCCAGTTCGTTTAGTCTAGAGCACAATGTAGTGTGGAGAGCCAAAGAGTGATCATTTAAAGCAATTAATGAGGGTCCATTGTAGCATAAACGGGTTGACTGGCGAGTATCACGTGATGGTGGTTTGTTCAAAAACAGTGGAGCAAGACAGCTGAGAAAAAGTCTAATTGCTCTCATTTCCAAAACAAGGAGATGAAGAAACACATATGAATTTAACAGCCAATACATAATGAACACAATAACGTAGATGAAAACAGTCAACAAGCACAAATATCAATGAAAACGGCAATAAAAAATGGAACAGCTGCTTCAAGCCGGTTAAGTGATAGTGGCCATCTTGTTTCCCATGAACAGTGTAGACCCTTATTTTCTGTGAACAGTGTAGACCCTGATTTGCTATGAACAGTGTAAACCCTTATTTGCCATGAACCATGTCAACCCTGATCTGTCATGAACTGTGTAGATCCTGATCTGCAGTGAATAGTGCAGACCTGATTTGCCATGAACAGTGTAAACCCTTATTTGCCATGAACAGTGTAGACCCTGATTTGCTATGAACAGTGTAAACCCTTATTTGCCATGAACCGTGTCACACCTGATCTGTCATGAACTGTGTAGATCCTGATCTGCGATGAACAGTGCAGATCCTGATTTGCCTTGAAGAGTGTAGGTCCTGATTTGCCTTGAAGGGTGTAGACCCCAAATTGCCTTGAAGAGTGTAGATCCTGATTTGCCTTGAAGAGTGTAGATCCTGATTTGCCTTGAAGAGTGTAGATCCTGATTTGCCTCGAAGAGTGTAGATCCTGATTTGCCTTGAAGAGTGTAGATCCTGATTTGCCTCAAAGAGTGTGGACCCCAATTTGCCTTGAAGAGTGTTGATCCTGATTTGCCTTGAAGAGTGTAGATCCTGATTTGCCTCGAAGAGTGTAGACCCCAGTTTGCCTTGAAGAGTGTAGATCCTGATTTGCCTTGAAGAGTGTAGACCATGATTTGCCATGAACAATGTAGACCCTGATTTGCCATGAATAGTGTAGACCTAATCTACCAGTGCATCACATGATGTATAGCATATCTGGCTTTACACTAGTTGTAGTTCAATGTATATTATGAATGGTCAGATATGGCAACTAATTAAACCATGAAATTACAAATGAATTGGCTGAAAGACAGAGGCATAGACAATTGAATGTTTCATATTACCCTTGAAGAAAGATGACCTTATTGATGAGAAATTATTTTAATTTATTTTTGTATTTATGCCTCAAAGTGCCTGCCTCACATATTGTTACCTTTGTCCATTTACCCATCCATTCATCCATAATCCATCGTACCATGGTAAAGTTTTGTGTTTTGTTCATTTTTCAGACACCATTGTGGAAATCCATTTTCCATGAACACATTTATAAAATAACTTAAACAAATTTTGTTGAAGGTGAGATGATCGCCTGACAGTGGTCCAAAATAAACTTACCAAATATACACATTTAATGGTGATATCCAGAAATTTCATTACTTGGAAAGTTAATTTTGTGAAATTATTTTACAGAAACAAAATAACTACTTTTAAAATACCTGTGCCAGTTCAAGGTTAAAGAAAAAAAATAAACAGTTAGCATTCATTGCAGTGAAGAGTTAGTGCATATTTCATAAATAATTGACACATTCGGTTTCAGTCAGATTTACCTTATTGGCATATAAAGGTCTCTGCCATCTTTATCCCCATTCTTAAGTGGCAGAATATTATGATACCTTCTGCCTGTCTGTCTGTCTACTTGTCTGTCTGCCCATCCATTCATCCATTATAATCTGCCCACAATTCTATGTCCCATCCATTCATTGGTTATCATCTGTCCATGATTCTATTTTCCCATTGATTTATCATCGATTATCATCTGTCCATAATTCTGTTTCCTTCTAGTAAACACTGAATAGAAACTCACCAAACATGATGTATGTTTGCCCATGCATTTAAAAGTCATTCTGCGACAGTAGTATACTAGTTGGTCCCTTTGAGTGGAGGGGTTCAGAGGTCATATATACAAAAATTTCCATTACAGTCACAATTTAATTTTCTTTTACAAACTTATACAGTCACTCACAGTGGGAGGATACATAATGAATGTAGTGTTAATGGTGTGAGAATATGCAACATAAGCATGGGGATTTACTATCGGGACCCATGGATTTAGTGCTATTGTGGGTCTGCATTGTAGGTACTTAATTGGCAACAACAATGGATTTACCATGGGGAACCATGATAGTAGCTCTAGTGTGGGTCTGCATTGTAGGGACTTCATTGTGCTCCATTGTGGATCTGCATTGTAGGTACTTAATTGGTATCAAGAATCCATTTACTGTGTGGAACCATGAAAGTAGCTCTACTGTGGGTCTGCAGTGTAGGTGCTTCATTGGCATCAACAATGTAATTTATCATGGGGAACCGTAAGAAATTTGCTCTAGTGTGGGTCTCCATTGTAGGTACTTCATTGGCATCAACAATGGATTTGCCATTGGGAACCATGAAAGTAGCTCTAGTGTGGATCTGCATTGAAATTACTTCATTGGCATCAACAATGTAATTTACCATAGGGAACCCTGAGAAATTTGCTTTAGTGTCAGTTTGCATTGTATGTACTTTATTGACATCAACAATAGATTTACCATTGGGAATCATGAAAGTAGCCCTAGTGTGGGTCTGCATTGTAGGTGTTTAATTGTGTTCTAGTCTGGGTTCGCACTATAAGTACTTCATTGACTTTAGCAATAGATTTATCATGGGGAACCATAAAAGTAGCTCTAAAGGTGTTAGGACTGGTAGACCAAGTGTCAGGATAACGTGAATGGGTGGGTCATGATGCTAAATGTCTGCAGGGTCTCGAGGGACAGTGCCTCTGATCTGGGGGTCCAGGGGGTCAAAAATGCATTTCACAAACATAAATGCTCCTGGTGCAACTTATGATCATAATATATCCTAATATATAACAAAATAATCATTTGAAAATCTAACAAACTTACCAAAAATTTTCAACTTGAATAATTTCACAATATTTTTTGTCACATGAATTTCTTCAATACTGTTGATGCTGAAGTCATTTCATGTGCATGTCAGTGTTCACATTGTAATTAAGTCAAAGTAATTTCTCACTTTTTGCAGCAAATCTCTTTTCATAACAAATCTGTAAAATAAACACCCAAGTACATCAACTATATACAAATAATCCCATACATTCACTTGTCTTTTTCTCCAATGGACACAACCTGTTGATATGCCAGTGGAGCTCTTTTTGCAGCTTTGGCAAAGATTTCTTTAGCCTTCCTTCTTGACTGAATTTTTTGGCTCCATGTGCAATCGTTTCTTTTCCTTCTCAATGAGAGCCTTTTTCCTTTCAAGCTGGTGCTTGGCGACGTGCAGTGCACATATTCTGACAGAGCTACATCTGTTCTCTCATGCAATAAATCTTTCTTCTTATAGCAATTAATTGCACTATTTCCAGATGCATTCTGAGCTCAGATTTTTCCGCATGCAGCTTCTTTTGTAGGTGCTGTTCCAAACACTTTCAACCACGATTACCGTAGAGCAGAGGTCACAAAATACCAGTCCTCTAATGTTCAGTTTTCTTATAAACTGACCAACTAAATTTCCGTCTATTTTTTGCTCCAGTCATTCTCATTTCCATACATTTTTTAAACCTTTATATAAACTTCTCGTGTCATGGATTTTCTCAACAACTCGGGATGCCATTTTTTGCAAGCACGCTTCTTCTTTCCATTGCCATCAGTTTCCATTACACAAAGATTTAAACTTTTGACCAGTCAGAATACTCTTTACGAGAGTTGTGGGCTAACTAATATATGGAACAAATACGTTACAAGGGTCGTTGTGGAATAGGACCGAACAGACCGTTTTTAAAAAACTGGATCAGAGATGATAATAAAAATGGACTATATCGAGAAAAATCTGATTCAAGTTAGAGAAAAGTGGAATTCCACTTTAAAACGAAGAAAAATCATGTCTGAATAAAGTACAGGACACAGGTGGCAAAGTGGTCTAATACTCTCACCTTTACAAATCACTCACACATCTCACATCTGTTCACTTGAGTTTGAGTCTTGGCTCCACATTGTGGGTATGTGAGAAAGCTGACCAGTAGCTTCCCGTAGGTCATTGGTTCTTTGCAGGGTCTTTCCAAGTTCTTCTACCAGATAGTCTGCCCACCATGTGTAGTCTGTTATGTGCTGGAAATGGCACGAAACCTCACAAAAACAAACCAGACTTAATAAAATGGGATCTGTAATCATTCATACCTTGTAACAGGAACTGTTATAATGAAGATCATTATACAGAGGGAGTTTAGTATGTTTAAATTTAACTCTTTAAGATATGACCAGAGGTACAGATGACCTTTCTGGTGGCCTAGTGGTTAGAGTGTCTACCTTGGATGCAGGAGGTTTTGGGTTCGATCCCCACCTGAGTCGTACCAAAGACTTACAAAAATGGTACTAACAGCTGCCTCGCTAGGCACTCAGCATTAAGAGTTTAGTGTTAGGACTGGTCGGCCTGGTGTCAGGATAATGTGACTTGGTGGGACATCATGCTACATGTCTGCGATATGATGCCCCTGTGCTAGGCATCACTATAAACTGCCACACTGCAGACATCGTAGCAATATGACTGAAAAATTGTTAAAGCTACATTAAAAATCCAAATCACACACACGCACCAGCAGTACAGAATTACAAATTTCCTTTCTAGCAGCTTGATTATTCTTAAATTTGTGTAAAATCCATGGAATAATAAAGTGCAGAAGCTATAGTATCATGCACATAAACATATAACAGTGAAAGCTATAATTTAGTTTCATTTATTTTCCCAGTCTTTAGTAAAAATCAGATTATAATACAAGATAATTATCTGCAAGTGTCTGAATACCATTTGATAAATTAACTTCTTTCGAGGAAGGAGCAGAGGATTGAATCATTTTCATTATGCTTACTATTTTCTGAGCAATCACTGATTATTAAGTGAATCTGATAATGATAGATTATTGCCTGAGGCACAGATTATGAAATTTAAGTACAATAAATTAGAAAAGGATATGGGTCAATCAAATTATGCTATGGTATAAAGAAGGCGAATTATAGTAACACATTAATGCCTGTCCTGTTTTATTAGTTTATGATTTTTTGGCACGTAAGTTCCTCAGAATTTTGGTTCAGTAATTGTAAGGTCTGTATTTTTGTTTCATTGGCACTAAATATTATTTTTGTAGCCAACAAAACAAGGAAGTCACGGTTATGCCAGTTACATTATAAAACATATGTCAGTTATGAACTATTACAGTTGTATAGAATGAATGTGTCTTTAAGTTTCATCTAATAAGATTTCTGTCTATAAATTATGAATACATTTGTTATTTAAGTTACACATGGGGAAATATTTATGAAGTATTCCTGACCTCAAAGCATTCACGTCACATTCATATCACAGAGCTTTAAGTTCTTACATAACATAATAGAAGACAGAAGAAATAAAACTTTTTGTCAGCATTCTATTTTATGTTCTGTTCAGCCATTTTCCTTTAAAACCTTGCTGTGGTATGATTTTCTTTTAGTTATTTGTGACTAATATTTCTAAGTCTAGATGTGGTCCCAGGTGGCAGAGTGGTCTAAGGTGAGTTTAGGGGTCCCAGGTGGCAGAGTGGTCTAAGGTGAGTTTAGAGGTCCCAGGTGGCAGAGTGGTCTAAGGTGAGCTTAGAGGTCCCAGGTGGCAGAGTGATCTAAGGTGAGTTTAGAGGTCCAGGTGGCAGAGTGGTCTAAGGTGAGTTTAAGGGTCCCAGGTGGCAGAGTGGTCTAAGGTGAGTTTAGAGGTCCCAGGTGGCAGAGTGGTCTAAGGTGAGTTTAAGGGTCCCATGTGGCAGAGTGGTCTAAGGTGAGTTTAGAGGTCCCAGGTGGCAGAGTGGTCTAAGGTGAGTTTACAGGTCCCAGGTGGCAGAGTGGTCTAAGGTGCTTTCCTTTACAGATCACACTCATCTCACCTTTATCTGCTTGTGTTTGAGTCTCAGCTGGACCAACATTATGGGGTATGTGAGAAAGCTTGCCAGTAGCTCTCCAAGGGTCATTGGTTCTATCTAGGGTCTTTCCAAGTCCTTCCTCCATCAGATATAATGGCTGCCATATACAGCTTATGAAAAATGGATTAAAACGCCACAAAAGAACAAATTAAAATCTGTCACAGTTATTGCACATATAGTGTCCGGTATCTTAGGTGAACAGGTTTGATTGATATGTGGTTAATAAATTGGCATGTTTGCTATGGCAAAACAATCAGTTCACCCAAAATAGCCAGCAGCTTATTTTTTTACATACTCTAACTTGTAGTTAGCATCAGTATGTAGAATCAAATTTATTTGCAGTGGGGGAAAATCTATAAGTATTGCAGCAGGTATGTTTATTTTATTTTTGACTCAACTTCATTCATAATATGTACACTTTGATAACAATTTGTGCAAGAAATTTTATTGGATTACTTCCTGTGTTAAACCAGTGGGACTCAGAATATATAATAATGATACATATATAGAATTTTTTTTGCATAATATTTGCATTATCAGAACTGTAATGAACATATTATGGTACCGTTCTCTGCATCACATGACAAGGGGTAGGTAACTTATTTCCACCAATCACAGTTATGAGTAACATTTTGCCTACATCTTACTAGTGACCAACCAGTTTTGAACCTCTGCCTTTAATCACGAGGACTTTGCATTACTTTTAACTGTTTCTGATTGACTGTCAGATTTACTAATTAATCTGATTTTTAATTGACCATGTTTCCAGTCAAAATTGGGATTACGGTGTACTGTATATCGCTTACGAGTCCAAATGCAAACTGCACAGAACCATATCTGCCATTGCATAATGTGCCAGCAGATCTGAGTCTGTGCAGTTTGTTAGAAGTTATCAGTATAACAAACAACATAGACCCTGATCTGCAGATGCATTATGGTATGGTAGATCAGGATCTTTATTGTTTGCAGTTGGACTCAACTTATGGGTGAGTGTATGCATAGTCATTGGTTTGTTGCCTATTTTTATTTGAATGCTTCTGTCCCCTGGTTGATTGTTTTCAGACATTTTTAATGAACCTTGTTTCTGTGCCCAAAACAAAATGTAAAATCATTATCCTTGTCTAAATTTCCATACCCCCATCCTTCCCCATCCATCCATACGTCCTCAGTTCAGTTTTAAGTCAGGGAATTCACATATTGCAAAATTTTACTAATGCATGATAACGTACCGTAATCATAAAAGTTAAAAAAGAATGGACATTATAGTGCTTGGTTATTAATTATAAACCCTTATATTGTGTGTTACTTTTTCACTTAACATAGACTGCTTCAGTGGTCTAAAGGTTAGAGCGTCTGCCTCATATGCAAGAAGTCACGGGTTCAAACCCTGACTGAGTCATACCAGAGACTTCTAAAATTTGTACTAACAGCTACCTCATAAACCACTCAGCATTAAGAGGTTAGTGTTAGGACTGGTGTCAAGATAATGTGACTGGGTGGGACATCATGCTACATTTCTGCAGCATGATGCCCCAGTACTAGGCATCACTATAACCTGCCACACTGCAGACAGCATGGTGATATGACTTTTTTTTTAAACATGTTAAAAATCCAAATAACACACACACACTTTTTACATTACTTAGCGTTAATGTTTCTAGACCCAGTTGGGTAAAACAAATTATTTCCTTGATACAGGACTCAAGTATTTCATCTTATTTCTGTATTTTTGTTCAAATTAAGCTCTGTTGTGCATATTGAAATAAAATGTATAGGAAGTTATGGTTGTAATCGTACTTCTGTGTTATATAACTTTTTATCAACTTGCCAATGAACTTGGGAGGGGACTATTTATTTTGACCACATTCATTTTTGTATTAATTTGCTTCCATGTTTTGTTCATTGATTTGTTCCTTTTGGGTTTATTTGTTCATTCATTTCTTGTGCCCTGAATACTTTGGACCCTATTTCATCTACACTTAAAAAACTTTTGTATGGGAATGGCTCTCAGGGAGAGTTATCAAGTCTTACAAGAATTAGGTCAAATGGGACTGAGTTTCCACACTTTACTTTTTTCTGTATTTTCTGCTGCAGTCTCTTACACCCTGAATGTCTTGGACTGTATTTCACCTTCACTTTTTAAAAGCAGTATGTGCATAACATTCAGATAAAAGTAACTCAACCATACCTAAACAAGGTCAGTGTGAGCCAATATTTATGGTTGAGAGACTTTTGTATTTCGAGCTGTTCATTCATTATAGTTTGATTATTTATATTTCACTGGGGAAACTGATTACATGTATTGGATATATCTGGAAATCTGGATGAAAGTAACTGTTTACCATTGCTTTGATTTTATCTTGTTGTAATACAAATACATATCTCAGTGCTAGCTGATGGTTTTATCATATTTTTCAGTCAAAATTATTGAGCACTCACTTAATTCTAGCTTGTGAACTAACAAGAAAAATCTTCAGAAATGGCTAAAATTCTGTTTTTGTCCTGTTGTGACAAATATTTTTCCTAAACTAGTTTTTATGGATACTAAGTTCCTGAATTTGCTTATTTCAAGGAAACCATTAAAAACAGTCTGACTAGCTAAACTTGTTTTATTTCATTTTTTTAAAGTTAGTATATATTACGACTTCTAAAATTTGTACTGATCCAGATTGTTTATCCATCTGTATGTTTATGTCTATCCATTAACTTTTCATTTTCCACAACATATCTTCACCTGTCTTCACCAATTTCACAGGTAAGTTCTTCCATGCATAAAAAGACAGACAGCTATAAATGTGGGGATAAAAAGATCAAAGTCAAGGCATTGTGACTGAAATAAGAAAAAATTTCTGCACAATAATCTTCATTTTTACATCACATGCATGGACCAGATTGTATGCATGGCTTGCATTTGGAGTGAGCATGAAGCCTATCAATTTGGGGGTCAAAGGTTAATATCATCGACTGGAAGAAAATATAGTTTCTGCATAATAACATTAGTTCTTCATTGCAGACAAGTACAAAATTTTATTTATAGCATGTGTTTGGGGCAAGGAAGCATATTGATTTCGTGGTCGAAAGTTTGAAGAGATAAGGATCACTGACTGTATGTTTTAAATGTTTTCTGCAAAAGTATTTCAGTTATTGATTATGTACCTCACATAACATTTGTGAATTACTTTTAATGTTGGGATCAAAAAATCAAAGATCAAGGTCACTGAGACTAAGAGAAAAAAATTGGTTTCTGTACAGTAGCATTAGTTTATCACTGAGGATCTGGACAAAACTTTTTGGGTGACTTACACATGGATTAAAGCAGAAGATTATAGATTTTGGATACAAAGGTTCAAGCTCAAGGTCACCGACTGAGAGAAGAAAAACAGTTTCAGCAAAAAAAATATAAGTTATTGACCATGTACCATCTTGTCTCGTAAATTTGTGAAGGACTTACCCATTAGATTAGAAAGACGCCTATTACTTTTGGTGTCAATGATCCATGTCAAGGTCACTGGCACTGAAAGAAGAAAAATGGTTTCTGCACTAAAATTTCAGTTTTCAATCAGTATTTCACCAAAGTTTATGAATGACTTATACATAGAGTGAGAAAAGAAGCTTATTAATTTTGGGGTCAGAAAGGTCAAAGATCAAAGTCAATGTAACTGAAATATGGAAAATGGTTTCTGCACAAAAAGGTCTGTTCTTGACCATTTACATGTATCATCACCAAAGCTTGTGGATAGCTTGCATTCAGGTATGGAAGAGGTCTGTTGGTTTTGGAGTTAAAAGATCCAAGGTCATTGTCATTGTGGCTGAAAGGCATTTTGCAGAACACATTTTACTGTATAGTAATTTCCTTTACCAAACATTTGTGGATGGCTAGCTTCAGAAAGCCATAGATTTTGGGAACTAAAGTTAACATGTCATAGTCCTGGCAAGTCTGATATAAAATAATGGTTTCTGCACATTATGTTTAGTTACAAATGAATATCTTGACCAAAGGTTTGGAGATTATCAAAACCAATTGGTCAGTAATCCCCCAAGTCAACTGAGTATCTTGACCAAAGGTATGGAGATTATCAAAACCAATTGGTCAGTAATCCCCCAAGTCAACTGAGTATCTTGACCAAAGGTATGGAGATTATCAAAACCAATTGGTCAGTAATCCCCCAAGTGAACTGTACTCTACTGATGCCTCCACAGAGGGCTTTTAAACACTGCACTATTCATGATTCTCTTGTTTCTTTTTTTTTTATCACTCACTGAGAGTGCCAAGTTTTGCACTAGAAACCTGAGGTAATCATACTGAGCTAGATACCCACCATACTAGCAAGCACATGTTGAATGCTTAAACAAAACTGATTTATCTTAGCATTAACATTCCTGATTCTCCTTTAAATAACACATCAAATATCGATATCCAGCTTTGTTTAAAAATTCAACCTTATGCAAAATATACAATGGGAGTGGAACCAGAGTAAGCAATCTTTATGTTGATTTCTTTGTAGTGCACAGCAGATACTTTTTTATTTTTCTTATCAGTCTATTTATATTCTTTGGTTATCTAAGTGCTACAGTTGATAAAACACATCTTCTCGAGAGTTGAAGAGCAACTGTGATATTAATGAAACATTTTTTATTTCTCAGATTTAATCTTGTTGATAATATTATTATTCTTATAGTTTGGGAGAATTTTCTTTGATTTGAAGTAGTTCTTAGGAGGAGGACTTCACTCCTGTACCATAAGTTATTGGTACTTAGCATAATGAATATCAGTATCATTTCTTGCAAGACAAATTTTTAGTTTTGTGTTTTGTGGTGAAATTACATGTAATATTGCAATTTTATTTATTTGCTAACGTGTAGTACATTTTACCCCATCCAATACCAGCATATTTATGGTTGTGAAATTCCATTGATAAATTGTAAATCCCACAGTTGGCATGCTTCATACAAGTGCATTCAGAACATCCCTGTTAAACAACCACTATTTACATGGTCAGTTTATAGTACCATCTGATGGAAATATCCCCATTAGTAAAGCAGGGGCATTCTTGGATGTAATAGCACATGCCAGTATGTTAGATTCATGCTAAGAATGCAAGTCAGCGAATCATATACAGCCAGTCAGAAATTCCCACAAAATGCTTATGGCTGTTGCTTTCTTTGCCAATAGAATCATGGAATCCAGACCATCAGAAAAATTTTGAGAAATAAAGTTATTTCCAAATCTTGTAAGTAATCATGAAAAACTGTTTGATAAAGAAAAAAGAACAAAGATAGCCTAAATGAACTCCACAGATATGTCACTGATCTAGCCAAAGTTATTTTGAAGCCCAACATTGCTAATTATAGAACACAAACTAGGAAGTCTTTGCTTGATATACAAGGATGGTGCTGTTTATCATTTTATACTTTAGACAGAGGCAATAGGCACAATAGATATCAAATTTGATATTTTTGAATATTCCTTATGCCAATGCAGAGTTTTTCCCATCCATCTATATTGGGATACTGTCAGTGAGCGGTATGTTGTTCCGTTCATAGACATCGTACATGTACAATGTAGCAAACATGTAACTATCAAGTCAGTTTTCTGTGTACTGATGGCAACGGTCATGTATTGTTCTCTTATAGATTGTTTCATTGACCTAAAGTTTCATGCAGTAAGGTCTGTGGATCACATCTTTTATTGAACTTGACAAGAAAATTAAAGAACTGGATGATGACATAGACTCTGTTTTGTAGATGTCCAGCAATGCTGAACATACAATATTTGCACATCTTACATGTTAAAATGACCATTTATTGTTGATATTTATGGCAATAAAAGAGAAGGACATTAGCATGTAAGAATGAAAGTGTTAACTTTACTAGCACGAGACATCTGAATCTCGTGTCAAGTGCCTTGGGCATTGAGAACTTGGTTGAATCAAATGGATTAAAGGTTTTGTAAATACTCTCCTTACAGGCTTTATTTAGACATATATCAAGGGCATGCCTTAATAGTTCTTGACATGATAACACATTCAAGATAACTAACTAATTTGTACATCTCCAGCTGATTTTAATAATGTGTCTACTATCACAGTAACATCTGAGAATAGGGTCAGCCTGATCTCTTGTTAAAATAAGACTGTAGACAGCTTGCATGATTTTGACTATTCTGCACTTTGTTCTTTGAAATTTGCAGTGTTATATTTAAAAATTTAAATCCTCATAAAATGCATATTCCATTTTCTGTTTCTGGGAGGTTGATAATTTATTTTTTATTCAGATAGTTTTCTTTGACCATATGATTGCCGTGTGCCAACTTGGTTAATAATGCAAACAAGTTTTACTTGGTCATTGTTGTCATGTGCTGTTGACAAAGAAGTGTATGCTTACATTTAAGATTTCTGTGTTGAGGAATCAACTAATTTAAACGTATTTACAGGGTTAGCTGTATTTGTTTATGAGTACTATTTTTCTTATGAACCTTGAGTTCATTAGTATCTGCTTATTATTGAATTATGTAGTCTGACCTTGAAAGGAAGGCATCACCAACTTTACTGATGCTTGAATTTGTGACTACTGTATATCAGCTTGATTTATATTAAAAGTCTATAAAAAGAAATTAAAAACTTTAATTGAATTCTTGAAATTTGATATCTAAGATTATTAAAATTTAAAATTCATTTGATGAATATTCCTTTGTAGGACAATGGAGGTTATTTTTCTTAAGAATTAGTGACAGTTTTTATGCTAACCAAATTTGTCTCCCTCACAAGTTCTCGTCTTGCTTATGCTGCAATCAGTATTTACGAACCCCATCATAAGCAGATTATTAATATAGATGAAGAAAATTTGCTCCTAGCATCCAGGTCTTCTAAAATCAATGTATAAAATAAAACGTGTGCAAAATTTAAAAAATTCTAAACTAACATAAGATTTTTGACACTGCTCTTATTTCTTGTGTGAAATTTTCTAAAGTTACCTGTGATTTTCCAGAACCTTGTCTGCTTTGCTGCTCAGTATTGATGTAAGTTTATATGCTGGCAGATCAAGGGGAACACTATTGATCAGGAATCATAAGTAAAGCAGATAACATAAGACTTCTTTTTTTCAACACATTATATAGTTGACAGATCAGGTCTCATATTCTGAAAACTTTTTGAATATGTAATTCATGCTCAAGTTCATGTTTGGAAACATTCAGTAATGTTGATTTCATCTATCAAGATTTTTTTTACTTTGGTTTCCATTGTGCAACATTAATGTTACCTGGTCATACTCTGTCAGTCGCATCTAATATTGGGATATTTAATCTGAGCCCGAGTTTCATGTTTAAACAATTTTCAAACTGATCCTGAAATTCACACTTTAACAATTTTCAAGAATACAGGGCCTGGGTATATGTTTTTTTCAGTTGTGTGTACACATAAATGGGGAAATATGCTACCATATATACTCACTTGTAAGTTGGACTCAACTGCAAACTGCACAGACCCAGATTTTTCATCATATAATATGCTGGCAGATCTGGGTCTTTGCTGTTTGTTAAGGTAATTTTTTAATACTATGTTCTATCAAATTTAAAATTCTTTATTCTACATCTACATTTAGCTTGATATTTTCCATTCAGACATTTTCAAATCAGACAGTTATAACAAATAAATCTAGTTATAATAATTTTTTTAAAGTTAGTTCCTGTAGGATAATATATGTACCCTTTTAGCAGGTTATATTCTTGGATGCATTATTCACACTCATATCAGAACAACTGTGGAGAAAATTTGCCAGATGCACTAAACTTTAACATTATATTTTCAAGTCCTACATTTATTTCCAAAAATATCTTCTATATTCAGAAAATTACCACCATTTTTTGGAATGGGGTGGGTGAGGGGCAGTTACAAGAAATATAAACCCTACCTGTAGACCATGTTATTGTCAAGACCAATGGTGGTACATATTGTTCACCTGTCATGCATTCCTTGATGATGTTCACACTGAGAAGGTCTTGGCCATCTTATTACACCACTAGATACATAAGGGTTACATTCCTGTATTACACCACTAGATACATAAGGGTTACATTCCTGTATTACACCACTAGATACATAAGGGTTACATTCCTGTATTACACCACTAGATACATAAGGGTTACATTCCTGTATTACACCACTAGATACATAAGGGTTACATTCCTGTATTACACCACTAGATACATAAGGGTTACATTCCTGTATTACACCACTAGATACATAAGGGTTACATTCCTGTATTACAGCACTAGATACATAAGGGTTACATTCCTGTATTACAGCACTAGATACATAAGGGTTACATTCCTGTATTACACCACTAGATACATAAGGGTTACATTCCTGTATTACACCACTAGATAAATAAGGGTTACATTCCTGTATTACACCACTAGATACATAAGGGTTACATTCCTGTATTACACCACAAGATACATAAGGGTTACATTCCTGTATTACACCACTAGATACATAAGGGTTACATTCTGGGACCTCTACATAAGTCGCTTTTATGTAAGTTGGGTTTTACCATTTTTCTTACAGTTTGACATCTAGGTAAAGGGTAACTTTAAAAAATACACAAGAAAAACCCTTAAGATGATGAAAAATTCAACAGAAATTATTTACAAATGTACATGAGAGAAGAAGGTAAACTATATCCTATGGTTGCACTCAATTCCAAGATGACAAAAAGATTAAGCCTAGACCAGGCAGTTCATTTATGTATTGGCGAGTTTATGTATTAGCAGTTTACATATCTTGGGGAGTTGCCATATCTGGTTTAGTTTGTATACATAAATCTGACTTTAATGTCTTTATTTGCTTGGCTCTATATTGCCAAGGATTTTACTGGATGGTAACAGAAGATATACCCATTAAGTAATATACTAGTTTGATAAAAATATAGAATTTAAATGAATTTTCAAATCATTATCAGACATCTGTGTTGCCAAAAATTCTTCTTTCACTTCTAGTGGTACTAGAAGATTTTCAAAATAATATTCATGTAGATGTAATCAGTAAAATATGAGAGTTAGATATATTTTCAGTGTTAGTTTCAAAACAAATGGTTGTGTGTGATAATAAACCAGACTTAACTCTGCTTACAAATACATCCAGAAAAATATTGACATTTCCAATGCAAAGTCCAAGTCTGAGGTTGTTTACATCTTTATTGTGAAATTTCCTCATGAGGGTTGATGTTTGGGTAAACTAAAAGGCTTTAGTAGTGATGTTGGTGCCATTATGGTCAAGCAGAGACAAGGGTTTGCCACCAAAATCATAGCAAACAGTCCACATTGCATTAATATACATACATCTTGATTTTTCTTTAGATGTACTGTGAACAAAATAAAATAATGAAAATTTAAGCATTGGTTTTGAGAAAATAGATAATATAAGAAAAAGAAAACTCATGCAAAAAATGAAAAACATAAAGTAGGGACAAAAGAAAAAGACAGATTTGACAATATATAATGTTACTTACTGGTGGTCAGTGTGAAAAACAATGAAGACAAATTATTGTCAGATTACGATTTGTATGCCATAGACTTTAAAGACATATGAAGGTTTGAGATCAGATATACCTTGATTTGTTAAATAATGACTTGGATAATGTAATATATGTAAGTGATATGGTATAATATTACCAAGTTGGGCATTGAGTATTTATGAATTTTATTTTTACCAAAATCTAGCCTAAGTCATGAAAATATTTTATCCATTTATTTGCAGGTTTGACACCTTCTTTTTAAGTTTCCTTTTCGGAGTTGGCTCTTTTTGAAGATCCTACAATGAATATCACAATGAGTATAAACAGTAATCGAAAATAGTTGTAGATCTCATGAAACTTATCTCAGTGTTGCATACCCTGATATTGGTTGAGACAAACTGAATGATTTTCTATCAATAGTGCCATGTTGCTATTTGCAGCCACGGCAAAGAATTTTGTGTCTTACTTACACATATCTTGTGAACTTGTTAATTCATTATTTAACTAAACATTTTTGTTTCCAAATTTACTATGTTGGAGTTTCTCAGGAATATCCAAGGTGGTTTGAATATTAAGCAGTTTAAAAGAAGTGGTCTTTCCTTGGTTTAATTCTTTTAGCCCAGTAGAGCTTCGGTCCTTTCGAGGAAATTCTTCACTCATATCAACCCAGCCAAGCTCAGGCAAGGCATATTAGTCTAGTTTCCTTTGCAGATAATTTTAATTGCTTAGATCTGAACCACTAAAACAAGCCCTTTAAGGGATTCTTGTTTGTACTTTTCTGTTTTATGGTAACAAACTGAATTGTGCAAAAGAAAGTTTGTATCTATAATTCATTTTGTCAACATATTTCAGATGGGAGCTACACAATAACCAAGCTGAGTATATTCACCTAAGAATAATAATAAATATGAAGATTTTTGCATTCCTTACAACATTTACAGAAAAAGCTGGATTATTAAATTACATAAAACTATGAGTAACCAGTTATAAATTGCTGAAAACAATCATGGTAGAAATTGATTTATTACATACATCCAGATTATATTTTGTACCATCTTACCAAGTGGATATCGTAGGAAAATCATGAAAATATATTTAGTTCAATGCTTCTGGATTAAAAAAATTTGAAACATTAGTTTCTTTTGATGTATGTTAACCCTTTGTCAGTTGTATTTTGAGGGAAATTTGGCATTTTGCAAGTTAGTAGTAATGACTGTACATTCGCTCATTCCTTCGTTTAGTTTGGTACATCTGTGAGCCTATGGAAAGCCGTCAGTGCAAAAAATATGAAATTAATGCAAAAAAGTACATTTGAAATGAAGCACGATAAAATATTAAAACAAATACCCAGATAAAAGGTCCGGGTTCAGGCACAATGATAATTTTCAAATAAAACCAGTCCCAAGCAAAACAGACAAAAGCTGCTTGATATAAATAGTAGAATGATGCAAACTTAAAACAACAGAACAATAAGGTGGTCATTTTTTTAAACTTTTTGTCATCACTACTCCTACTAGAAATATGTCATATTGACATTGGCTTTTTTCTGGTCCTAATAACAATTTTGCAGGTATCAATACGTTATATAGCTAACTCCCTCCTCTGTCTCATCGACTAGAAAAAGTTACTACCTCATACAATCAATGGTTATTGTTTCATGATCGCTGACACCTTGCATCGTCACGGAAGGGAGGATATCAGACAGTCTACTGTCCAACTTTGATTATACGCAGCCCAAATTGTTGGCACTGTGTGCAAAATAGAACCTATCATGGGTACTAACCTGGTTGAACAAGACACCATTTGAACCATGTCATTGGTTCACCATTCATATAAGACTTGCTTTTTATCAATGCATTAGAGATGGCAGGCAGAAATACATGCCCTATTAATGAACCTGAATGACATGCAGTTCCAGCATGAAAGGTCAGTTTGACTTGTGATTGTACTGGCTTTCATCGCTAAGAACAGGCTGCTATCAGTGGGGAAGCAGACTTTTGTAATGATTATGAAATCACTGTTTACTCTACACACTTCAGCTCAAAGACCCTGTCAGGACCCAGTGCAAAATCAGAAGTGATATTTAAAATGGACTGAGCCATTGCATCAAGAGAGATCATGAATCTTACCTCTCAAAAAGGAACAGGATGATATATCAGCACAACACTTCTGTCCTGGATATAGTGGGTTATTCAGACCCCAGATCAAATGAATTTACTAGCATTTTGGCTCACAGGGTTGGAGCAGTTGCCACAAGCATAGTATTTGAGTGAAACTGTTCCATAGCTGACATTATCCATGCTGTCGATTGGAGATCGAAATCCACATTCTCCAGCATTTTTCTGAGAGATCTTTCATCCCAAAGGGCTCAGCTTGATTTGATGTGACCTATAGCCATGGTGCAACAAGTCATGTTACCAGGTCATTCAACAGCTTCTGCTGGATTTGCAGGAGGGAAAATGTACCCTTTTCAAGCTATTTTCTATCATATGGCACATATTCTTCAGTCAGGATATCTAGAAGCAGTCTCAAATACCTTAGGGGAGAGAGGATCTCTCCAGCGTGAGGGGATGTATCTCCCAGCACCTCTTACCTATTCTCCTAAGGTATTATGATTAGGTAATATATTTGAAGAAGAAATCAATTGTTTCTTGCAAGATTTGTTTCTTTGATGATACTTACCTGATAACAAACATACACCCTCCCAGCATCCCTTTAGTTACATTCATATAGAGAGCATGGTTTCCACTCCAGTAGGTACTGAAAAGGGAGTTCACTCTAGCTAACTGCCACCTAGATGGGATGATAACTTTCAGCTTTTTTAGCTAACAGTTTTAATCTGGGACGGCTGGATTTACATGGTAGTAGTAATTCTCCTAAGGTATTTTGATAGAATAAATATTATTGAAGAATCGTATTTTACTAGAACAAATTGGTTCCTTGCAAAGAAATCATGACATCAGTATTTTACTAGTAAAATGATTTTAAACAAAACTGAGTTCAGCGTTTATGGTTTCTGCATGAAACAAATACCTAATTCTTGAACAAAAGGAATCTTGTTTTGTTGTACGAAATGTAGTGATGTAATACACACTATTTTCCAGGTATTCAGCAATGCACATATGTATAGGATTGTGTAGAAAACTCTTGGCATTATGTTTTTCATTATCATTCAAAGATTGGCTGTCATGAAAATAAAAGTAATTTATACTGACAGGGAGTAGTTTCATTAGAGAAAGAAGCATATTGACAACTATTCCCACTGCGATTATAAAATGAATACTCAACCATTTAATAGCATTGCTGATCTCACTGTCCAGTCTTCTTTATGTCTAGCTGTGAAGGCACCCCCTTCCTTTTCACGAAGTTCCTCATTAAGTCGCACCCTCACTTATAGCGTGTGGTCTATATTTTCAATCCTGTTGTGCACAAGTTATTAAGGTCCTAAATGATGTCTTGTTGGTCCTTAATGAAAATGATGTCAATCTGACATCAGCAACAACAGATTTAAAATCTTATTGCTAAATAATATCAGATACAGTTTCAACACTCAGTACTTAAAAGGAAGAAATGGTCTCATCTTGAATTCCTGTAAATTCTTTTTGGCAAATAGAGCATCAGTCCCTTCATGGGACTCTTGTTTGTTCAGTCATTAATTCATTCATTTGTTCATTTGTTTCTTACACTCCTGGTATTAGACACAATCTCTCCTACACTTATGAAAGTTTGCTTTTAGATGCAGGTAATTAATTTAGCTATACTAAAAACCTTGTCACTACAACATAATTCACTCAGATGATTAACTCTTGTATTTCAAGCAGTTTATTCATTGCAGACTGAATACATTTGACTGTATTTCACCTATACTTGTGAAACTTGGTGTATTAATTAATTTCATTGAATATAACATTATCATGCAAAAACTAGGTTACTATGACCAATTTTGAACGCTTAAGTGACTTTACTATTTGCAGCTGTTCTTTCATTACACCCTCAATATCTTTGTACCATGATTCACCTCCAATACCACAACTAAGTCAATGTGACCTATTATTTGATGATTAAGTGACTTTTATATTTTTCAAAAGTAATAGTTCATGAATAATAAAAACAGAGATTATACTAGAACTACAAATAAATAGCAATAGTGATGAGTGGTTTCTTCACCTGTAGAATGAGATTTAAATCAGTTTTGAAAAAATTACTCCAAACGAAGCAATTCAGCTCTGTAGTGACATCCTCCTTAATTACAGTATGCATTTTATCTAATCTACATCACTATTTTCATTCAGATATACAAAATTGGATAATACAAAATAGAATATACAGCAATAATTGATAGAAAATCCAAGCATATAATGAAAATATGGGCATAGAATTATGGCAGTAATCCACCACCATACTTCATTTTCAGTATGTCTCCTGACTTTAAGGAACAGGTTTTGACTAAGTGGAACCTGTTAATTTTGAACCTTATATGGCCTCTGTTTGGAATGTTACATAGCCCATGCTTTTAATCTTATATGGCCTCTGTTTGGAATGTTACATAGCCCATGCTTTTAATCTTATATGGCCTCTAAGGGCAGAGGCAAGGGTCAATCAAGTAAGCATTCTGCTTTACTATAATATACCAAGTAAGCATTCTGCTTTACTCTAATATACCACCTTATGTTGCCATGACTTGAGAAATGCAGTACTGTACATCCAAATAAATCTGACCTGTTATTGGGTTTCCTGGTTGGTGGAGTGCATGCATGACAAGATAATATGCTTCCATTACATGAAAACTCCAGAAAATGAGAGCTAGTAGTGGGTGAAATGGTCAGATCAGGAACAGTATGACCAGTAATTCAGAGAAGAAAACTGTTACAAGCCAAGGTACATTTTTTGTGTAACTGCACTTCATCATACAATTGAGGGATGAGAACTAAAAGGTAACTAAGCTTTTCCCTTTTGTCAGTACACAAGCCCGTCAGGGTCTGGCTGGAGAGCCAAAGTGTATAAGCTCATGCAAATTACAGCAATCTCATATTATAGACCATTAGAATTTATTTTATTTATAAGACCCCAAGTCATTAGGTAGATACTGATTCTAAACTAGGCATGTGCAATAGCAGTTGCATCAGTGAACATGCCCAGGTGCAAAACTATGACGAAAATTGTTGTTTCATTGTGTAATGGAAGTGCTAGAATCCATACAGACTTAAGCTTCCTACATATTTCCTTTTTGAAGTAGAAGGTTGTAATAAATAAATGTATTGTGCTATACATGATGAGGAAATGCTCATCAAGGTAAGCAATGACATTTTAGTTGCTTGATGAAGCACTACTTTCCTTTAATAATTTCAACAAGAAACTTGATTTGTGGTATTTCACATAATTACTAACAGTCAGTTAAGGAACAGCCAATCTTGCTTTCCAGTACTAACTCATAACTTGTTTATATTCGTATTATGGTGAAGTTATAATTCACACACAGACACACCTTGAAAAAATGTTACTTTCCAAGACTATGGTGAGGCACTTATGTATATGTATGTGTATATAGTAGGGAGCTATATGTAACTTAAAGCAGTTAATATCTTTATTTAAAAGTAGCAATAATTATTAAAATGATCCTCTTGTCTTAAAAGCCGAGTTATTTCAAGGTAACATAGATTATTGGTTCTTATTCTTAGGAGTGAAATTTGAGTTGGGTATTGTTATCATGCGCATTAAGAAACCATTCAGAAACGTTATTTAAATCTTGGTACATACATTTTTATTGTATTTGAACTAATTCTCTTTCCATTTAAACCAATTTCCAACTGCTGCAGAATAGTCTTCTCATCTTTTATGATCTTGTTTTTTTGAGTCTTCCCAACATAAAACTTTTAGGCAAGTGAACTCGCCCCATTGTCAGGTCGAATAACTTTTTACTTTTTCTTCTAAAATATTATTTCTTCATTTACATGGAGACATGTTAAAGTGTTGCAATGATTTATTCCTATGTTGCAAATTGTACAGTATTGTAATTTGATTTTGAAGATGAAACTTTTGAAAATGGTATACCTTGTTAAAAAGAAGTGTCACATGATTTTTCGGTCTTTGTCTGGTACCGTTTCATTCAAGGTTAATTGTGTGTGTGTGTGTGTGTGTGTGTGTGTGTGTGTGTGTGTGTGTGAAAATCCACAAAATCTTCTTTTAGTCTATCTGATCATGTTATGATCTTGGATGGTCTTAATTGTCAATTTAAAAAACATGGTGTGAAGCCCAAAGCTCAATCTTTATCCATGTATGATCTTTGAAAATGTCGTCCGGTCATAATCGTCAGTTAAAATAAAAAATCCGCTGCGTGAAGCCGAAGGCTTTATCAAAACATTACTGTCCCCGTTTCCTGCAAACGTCGGCATTAATATAATAATAACCTTGGTGGTATATGTACTTTAGCCACGAGTCTGACGTTTTATGAATAAAGTACGACGAAAGCTCTGACAGAATGAAATCACCTTATCGGTACTATAAATGAACACATTTATAGTACCAAATAAGGTAATTTCATGTTGGCAGAGATTTCTCTTTTTTGGGGGGTGGGGGCACCAGACAGATCCCTCCACTTAACAAAAAAATTTATGTATTAGTGTTACCCCCAAATGTGTGTATGTTTGTTTTATTTAGAAAAAATGATTTAGATCAAAATTTTAGTTTAAAGCTCAATTTTGATGGGGTATTTTTTGGGTTCCCAAGTGTATTCTAAAGGGTTGTTCGTCCGCTAAAGAGTTTGATCTCCCATATCAGAGTTCCTTCCCTTGTTTCAAAGATCTCCTTCATGAATCTAAAGATGATCGTTATGATTATTATCAATTTATAATTTCAACGAGAGAACAGGGTACTTAGGCATTAAAAGAAAAGAAAACCTAGTGTTTTATGTGTATGTTCAATTCTGTGTCGTTCCTCGTTAAACTATTTCTATCATAATTGAGATAGGCTGTGCCCGAATATGGGTCCACAATTTATTTCGTTATGTTTCACCTTTCTCGGGTTAGGCCTTCTCTTTTTATTTTTTTATCTTAATCAGCTCACGGTGTAAGTATTGGGTTAATCCTTAAGTTAGATTGGGTAACCTTTTGTTAGTTCCCGTTTTGGTGTTTGTTTGTCCATATGCTTTGTGTGGGGGTTTTCTGACACTCTATCGCAAGCCTGTTCACTTCGCTTGGCGCCTTGTGAGGTATCCCTGCGACGTCTATGTATCTTAAATTCATCCACATGAAGGTCCCCTGTTGCCGTATGCTTTGTCATTTTAATAATAAGTTTTGTTATATTAGTATTCCTAATCGAATTTAGTGACCCTGTTAGTCCTTTTTGTGTGTTGGTTAGAAAGGAAAGGGAAAGAAAGAAAGAAGAAAAAAAACAAAGAAAAAAAAGAGTATAGGTAACTGTGCTTTTATAATTTAGAGCTTAGAGTTGTCAAAGATATTGCGACCAGTAGGGTAATTCCGACCATGGATGTACGTCCTGCTGTTTACAATGAAGATATTCAAATTACTTGCTGTGTTCTTTGTTCTTATTTGTGCACATGCGTAAAGATGTTTCCATGCGACGAGGCCATAGCTTGGCAAAATGACGTAATCGCCTGAGAATTCTCTCTTCCGCGCGAGTTCAGACGCGGCATTCATAAAAAAATGTATTCAGTACCCAAGTCAGTCATCAGTCATCAAAGATTTGTATATAATAGTTATGTTATCGTAGCTTTAAAATAATGCTTTATCTAGCAAAAAAAGTAAAAATTGTACCAGTTTTATGACCAATTACAATAGTATGCAATGTTCTGTATAGTGGCCTAATGTACCCCAGGTTATTTTTTCATAAGAGGGAAATTCTAACCAAGAACATAAGATTAAATAAAATGTAGAATTTGGATTAGTTTGTATTGAACTTCTAAGAAAAAAAATAGGAAAAATATCCTTCCCGTATCGTAGTTAGGCGCACAGTAGTAGGCTTCGATGATGAAGTTGTCGATCTCACGTCAACGACCTCAATGGTCGGAATATGACCTGATTACCCTATTGATAAAACGTCAGACTCCCGTGCTTTAGTCCACACTTTCAGTTACAAAAACCTGACATCCGGAAACAGGCATCGGATGTTCGTGAAAGATAATCGGTTTACTTACCTTACCGTAATTAAATATTGGGTCTGGACATAGTAGTAATAAAATATGGCCGCTTGTGAGGGGTAAATTTTTACATTTGTGCACTGATACGTTTGCCGCTGGTCGCGTTAGAGGGGCGGCCTTTCTTGAGGGGTACTTTTGAACTCAAACTCGTCGATGCCAAGAGATTCTGATCGCTGGTCAGGGGACCGTTCATGAGGGGGACCACTATATATTTTGGGTCGGTATATGGAATCTTTAATTCAGAAACATGTGACTCCAGGACTGCTTTGGCTACTGCATCAACGATTTAATTACCTTTATTTGACTTGGCTGTAAACATTACAGAATACCTTTCCCAGATTTTATGAGCAAATCATGTTTCCATCAAATCTGGGATGTTAATGGGTTTTTAGATATAAAGTTTTGCGAGGCTTTCAATATGGACAGGAAATCCGAAAAGATGATGAAGTTGTATTGTACGGAGATTTCAGTGCATTTTGAAGATTTTAGTAAGGCTGGAATCTCTTAAGTGGAAATTGAAGCTTAATCCATTAACTAGTTGGGATATGGTGCCATAGTGTGTTGCTATGGCAGCTTCTATTTTGTCTCCATCTTTGAAATCATCAGTATACAGAGACATATGACTACAATGTTGGTCATCACGAAGTCAGTGTAACTGGCAGAAACACCCACAGCTTACCCTGATTTCAGACATCAGGACCTTTCTGTCGTGCCCATTTTTGAACTCAGTTGTCATGATAGAATGAATACATACTCAGATCTGTAGCAGATCCAGAAGTTGTTTAAGTATAATAAGTAACCGGTTCCTGGATTAAGGCATTTCACTGTGCTGTTTATTTTTGATGTTGATTCTGCTGACTGACATTATTTTGCCCAGAGGTACAGTGACTCCATCACATAGCTTTCAAAATGGTTGCTGCTTACCTTAGCCCCAAAATGTTTCTCTTTCCAAAAATATTGAAAATACAGTTATAAAGGAGGCCCCTTAGACCCAGGTCACATAGGTCATTAGTGTGCCACACTTCCTTGTAGTTTCATTAGCTCTCAAAGTTGGAACATTCTCATTCAGTTATAATTTTATGGGCGCTCAGTGACCTCATACCTCTTCCTGTTCTTTTCTATGTAATGATACTTCCAGATAGATTTTCATCAAAGAATACTGAAAGAAAATGCATGTAAACCTCTTTATTTTTCAGTTATTTTGAATTGCTTGGACCCTTAGAGAAGTAAAAATTTAAACAATTCACAAAGTTAAACTACTCCAACATTTTCACGTGTGATCATTATTAGTTATTAGCCTTTTCAATTGAAGTAGAAGAGAATAATCAGTAATTAACCAGAAGTGGCCATATCATAGTTCACGAGACACATGCAACTTCCACAGGCCTGTGGTGCAGCTTTTATGACATAGCTAAAATAATTGGTTTGTATAATTTTTTATTTATATAAAGATTTGCTGAATAACACTGAATACTGTTCAAAAAAATTAATTTATATTATCATTACTCTCCACAAAATCATACACATCTTCTCACTCTGTCATAAATCCTCTATTTTTCTTGTCGTATTTACATTTTCTAGATGTTTGAAAAACTATATGGATAGTTCTTTCCAATACTGCATCCAATTTTGCAGCTCCCAAAGATTGCCTGGTTGGCCACTCCTGGTATAGACCTTTGTCTGCAGGCACATTATGCAGTGGTTGTAAATATTTTTCACAAGTAGGTCTGTTTTTTACAGAGATAAATAAGGTATAAGAAATCCTCGCTATGATATTTCAGGGCCTGGTATGGGTGGAACATTAACAGCCCAGTTGCAGCTGAAGTCCTGGTACCTGATGTGTCCAGAGTTTACAGGCAGCCTTATGAGAGTGCCAGGCCTGAGGATCAGGATCTGATTCAATTCTTCCGCAGACCACGGCTAACAAATGTGTAAGTAATGTATGTAGTATCTGTAATTATACCAATTTTGTTTTTGCTCCCCTGAACATTGGATCCATCTAGACCCAGATATGCAGTCACATGCTGTGTTGGTATATCTGGGTCTTTGCTGTTTATTAGGATTAAAACAAACAATACCGAATGTGATATGCTCTGTACAATGGTTTGTCTGGATCTGTGTTGTTTGCTATTTGACCCAGCTTGTACATGAATATATATACCACCTATTTATAAGCTAATGGAGAGAATTTTTATATAATTGTAGTTATTTTTAGACCTGGATCAGTATAGACAAGGAACATGTGAGCACAAAATTTGAAATTCATATTCAGAACAGTGATAGAATTTTCAAAATTTCAGGATGAGTTATATTTTCTGCTGATGTTATGTAAATGTGAAATATGGTTTTTAATTTTGTTGACTATAGTTTCTATTTTTCTCAGACAGTGCTGTGATTATGGACTAGACCCTGCTTTCTCAAACTTTTTTTGAGAGCAAATCATTATCTATAGCTTATTGACAGGGTTGTAACCCATGAGTCATAACTCAGGAACTGTGGAGACTTTCACTTTTTATACATTCAAACCTGTCTTAATCAGGCACATGTGGAAAAATGCCAACACTGACCTCATAACACAAGTGACCTCTGAATGGAGGTACAGCTTTCAAACTTGGGATTTTGAACAAATGTCATTGACCAGTTATTATTATTATTATTATATGTTGTTTTTTGTTGTTGTTACCAATACTTTTTAAATTAATCAGTTTATTCTATAATAAATCTCCAGTCATTATACTTGTGCTTAAAAATGCCATTTTTGTTTTCATGGTGGGGTGGATTTTTCTGATAGTTGGTATAACTTCCTTTTTAAAGAATTCACTGTGTAAAATTTATCCTTCTGAAATTCAGGTGGTAAAAGGTTTCATTCATAGATTTCTTAAAGTTTTCTCTCAGTCTGTTTTCTCATGTTGTATGTATTTGCTTATAAATACAAGGCAGCTAGCTGCATGTATATTGCAGCTGGAGTTGCCTGTCTCAGAAGAAAGAAACCTGGGCCAAATATAGAAGTGTCAGCTCAATGAATAGCAAGTCACCCATGTTTAGCGACTTGTGATGCTTTTTTTGAGTTGAAAAACAATGATCCAGTCATGTATTTACTTCCAAATGTAGACATTTCTCTGCTTTTCAAAATTTGTAATTTCCTTGAAAATTATGAACCAAAAGAATATAGATAAACTAGCAACTGAGTGTATTGTTGGTCCATGACCTAGTCTTAGATTATTAACAGTAACATAAGGATTAAATGCTTGACTGTTGACTGTTCTTCTGTAGAGTCAGGTTGGTAGCAGTAGTCAGAATAGCATGCAAGTGTGGTTCATGTTTTAAGGCATAATGCTACGACTCAGGTGTGATTTAGAAAAAATAAGACTATCATATGACATCTGCAAGATAAGACTCTATCTTAGATAGGAATCAGATCAAACTTGGTAAACAAGTTTACATCATGAAATTGTTCATTGAGTTTGATTATGAGCAAGGTCTAAGTATATTTATGAGGTAATCTTGTGTGTGTTTGAACTTAACACTGAGAACCAAGTGCCTCATATCATGATTTTCTTGGACAGGTATTTTGATAATTATTAAGATTTGCATATATTAATCTTCTTGCATCAAGCTAACTGAGCTAGCTAGCTATCTGGGTTTTTGAGATCACATTTCTTTTTGATTAAAGTTAATAAATAGGTTTATTTCATCAAGATCTTGGATAAAAAGTTTGATTTTTTACTGATTATGAGCAGGAGTCTATGTATTAATTATACTATCTTTGGAAAGATATTTTATCAGACTGTTGTTGTTGTTGTTGTTGTTGTAGGGTTTTAATGCCATTTTTCAGCACACGATAGGCTATATATGGCAGCCAGTATTAATGGTGGAGGAAGAACCCGGGAAAACCCTGGAAAGAACCACCGACCCACGAGAAGCTACTGGCAAGCTTTCTCACATACCCACATTGGCTGAATCCAAGACTCGAACCCACGCAGTTAACAGACTGTAGTATAAAATGTTAGAGCAACATGATATTAACTTTATTGATGACTTGCACTTGGGGTAAGGACAAATTCACAGAATTTAGGGTCAAAAGGTCAAAAATCAATGTCCCTCTGACAGAATAAAGAAAAATTGTTTCCACAGGATTATTTGAGTTCTCTGTCATATAGAGTTACCAGACTTTATGAATGGCTGCATTTGCAGTAAGGAAGAACCCTAGTGACTTTGGGGTCAAAAGTCGCACGGCAAGGATACTGTGACTGAAACAAAAACATTGATTTTTCCACAACTACTTGGAGATGGTTTGCTCTTGGGGTAAGGAAGAGCCCTATTGATATAAGATCAAAAGTTCAAAAATCTAGATCACTCTGACTGTAATTATAATCACATACCTGGACCAAACGTTGTGGATGACTTGCATTTAGGGTAAGGAAGAATACAGTATAATCTGTCTTGGAAGACCACTGCTATGTGAGACCACCTGTCTTGAGGGACCACATTCTCAATGCACAATTTATTGATTGTAGAGCATTGTGACTTGTTATGAGAGACCATCTGTTTTGAGAGATCATAATTGTTTGGCTAAAGAGGTGGTCTTTTTAAGACAGGTTCTACTGTATTGTCAGTTTTGGATTCTAAAGGTCAAGGCCACTGTGATGGAAAGATGAACAATGGCCTCTGCAAAATAAATTAGTTCCACTTGAGAGTTCCACAGGACAGATCTGAATCATTGTGGAGGGGTTATATGCTAGGGGTAATGTTGAAGCCTATTTATTTTTGGGGTCAAAAATTAAGGTTACTGAAGAAACTTCCAGTTATCTACATATAGGAATATTAAAGACAGTGTGTGAACGTAATGTGATGTTCACAGTACTCTTGTTAAATACCCTGATATACTCTTGTTGAATACCTTGATATACTCTGTGGATAGTTTGACCTTTTAATTGCATAATTACCTGTGCTCATAGCCTTCTTTTGGTTTATAACCAGGGATAGAAAAATTCAATACCCAGTAGTCCAGAACAACTGTGAATTAGAGCCAGACAACCAGTGTTTGAGGGTAAAGTGTCATGATGCAAATGAATAAAATGATCTACCTGCTTACAATGAAAAGTAGAAATTGGAATTTCAGGATTCATTTTCATATAATTTGAAAAAAATGCTTAATATTGAATTATTGATTAATTATCTTTTTCGTTGCAATTACCTGAAAGATTTTTAATCTGACAACCAGATTCTATGGGGCTGGGCAACCAGATTTTTCATTCAGATGGGCAACTATGCTTTATTGAAATTTGTTCTGCTCCTGATAACCCCTGTTTTTTATTGGAAAAGGTACCAGTGTAGTGTGGTATAAGAAAATTCCATCTTTGAAGACATATTTTGTGTTCATGAACCAAAGCCATATTCCTATCCATGAATTATGACCTATGATTGGAATTTCTCCAATACTGATAATCAGTTCTATAAATCTGCTCTTTTGTTTAGAGATGGCGCTTCTCTGATCAAAGGGCTTGGCAGCCTGGTGGAAGAAGACTATGAAAAACAGCTCATGGTCAGCCTAGAAGAAGCAATCCCAGTGAATTCTGATCTTCTCCTTCATTGCCAGAATCCTGTTCCAGATGATAAATATGCCCTAAGTCTTCCTAAGAATTCTGGGTGGGTATCTTTAAATTTATAATTTTTTTCTGTCAGAAATGTTCTTAATTCTTAACCTTTACTTAAATAGCAATGTTTTGATTTCAGATTTGGATTGTAGTTTGATGAATCAACACCTTTTGTACCAGTTGTCAGATGTAGATGATGCACATATCAAAAATATGCCTGAAAATTTGTGTTTCACCTTTAGCTCACATTTTTGCTGTGTAATCTTGTTGTATTAGCATGATTTTTGCTGCGTAATCTTGTTGTATGGATCTGTTAGCATGATTTTTGCTGTGTAATCTTGTTGTATGGATCTGTTAGCATGATTTTTGCTGTGTAATCTTGTTGTATGGATCTGTTAGTATGATTTTAGCTGTGAATCTTGTATGGATCTGTTAGCATGATATTTGCTGTGTAATCTTGTTGTATGGATCTGTTAGCATGATTTTTGCTGTGTAATCTTGTTGTATGTATCTGTTAGCATGATGTTTGTTGTGTAATCTTGTTGTATGGATCTGTTAGCATGATTTTTGCTGTGTAATCTTTTTGTATGGATCTGTTAGCATGATGTTTGCTGTGTAATCTTGTTGTATGGATCTGTTAGCATGATTTTTGCTATGTTATCTTGTTGTATGGATCTGTTAGCATGATTTTTGCTGTGTAATCTTGTTGTATGGATCTGTTAGCATGATTTTTGCTGTGTAATCTTGTTGTATGGATCTGTTAGCATGATTTTTGCTGTGTAATCTTGTTGTATGGATCTGTTAGCATGATTTTTGCTGTGTAATCTTGTTGTATGGATCTGTTAGCATGATTTTTGCTGTGTAATCTTGTTGTATGTATCTGTTAACATGATTTTTGGTAAACCAGCTTTAATGGATATCCATCAGACTTGGCTTTTGTTAACATTTCTCGGCTGTGTACCAGTTCTTGTAATAATTTCTGCATGTGTTTTATATATTCCATTATTTTAGAAACTCTTACGCATGGCAACCTTCCAAGGAAAACTATTGCCTATGGCAATACTTTTCATCATTTGATTTCACAATCAGTCCGAGAGATGAAAAACAGTGCCATCATGACAATATTGGGGAAACGAAAGCAAGTTTTAATGAACCTAGAAGGCCAAGTTCAAGCTTGTCTGAAGTATCACAGCACATCCACAATATTTGCCCTGGCCATACTGTAACTTGGAACTCAGTAAAATTCCTAGATCAAGAACAAGCCTGGTTTGAGTGTTTTTTTTTATTTGAAGAGTTGATCTACATTCTTGTGCACAAACTGATGCTGAACAGGTATGGGGTCAATTACAACCTGCCACATATCTGGGACAATCTGTTAACATTGCTCACCGTTCCATCAAGTGATGCTAACAGTCAACAGAAATTAATTTAAACATGGGCATAGATTATTTAATGATGTGGATTGACATTATAATTGATGGTAATGTGCTTACAACTGTAAGAGAATGAAATAAATTGAATATCAATGATAAACCAATCAAATGGATCCAGACTATACATAGACACTATACTCAGCGAGGTACTTACTCTATTATGAATTTTGGGGGAGGGGGCACTATTGTATTCGCTGTTGGATTATTGTTCACTGGCTCTTTGGACTGCATTAACCATAAAAAATGATATCCTATAAATATACTGGTTGTACATCATAATTAAAGTGTCACATAGTAGAGTTAATGTCAACGTTAGAAAATCATCACACAGATATGATCATGAGTAATGTTACTTCTTTCTTTTAGATCCTATGTCATACATTACATGATTGATGAAAATTTCTACAAAGAATTGCTTTTGCTGTGTCGCTGTTTTGGATTATTTGCCCTTGAAAAACACAAACCTAAAAACCTTCATCGGTGGATTCTGAGGTAATTGTTTCATCTTGGAATCACTTTTTGCTATCTCACATAACATTTAATTCTCTAAAATTAAGCATTGAATCTGTCTTCTATTTCTTTGTTTTGGTTGGTATTCTGAACATGATGGAATAAATTTATTCTGGAAAAGTCAAAGCATACCCAGACTTGTACTGTCTGGAGTTAATACTACAAAGCATACCCAGACTTGTACTGTCTGGAGTTAATACTACAAAGCATACCCAGACTTGTACTGTCTGGAGTTAATACTACAAAGCATACCCAGACTTGTACTGTCTTGAGTTAATACTACAAAAGCTAATATACACTGATGCATGCTAGTTTACCAGAGCAATATACAGAATAATATGACAGTCATAAATCTCAGTGAATGTTTTATGACATTTTTAATGCTGTTTACAATTATTTTGTGATGAATGCAGTTATGGCTTGAACCAGAAGTAAACAATAATATAGGTGTACAGTCATTGTTTGCAAATTATTGAACCCAGGTTAATTTCATCCCTGAAAACTGTCCCTTCTCTGCAGATCTATTATGAAAAATGACCGGTTTTAAGGTACCACTTTTTGTGGCAGATGGAGTGGTGTCTCAAGATAGGTTTTACTGTAACTCTTATTACCTACGATTATATGTCATTCAAAGATGCACTTGGGGGGGATTCATGGGTTACAGGTAACTTGATTGTATAATTCTTGAACACAAGGCACTCATTTGCATGCAATGGCAAATTTTGAGGGTGTTGGACTGAAATAACATCCACTTAAAGTAGCATATTTTTCAGTGAAAAAGAGAGCAATCTGTCGATTTAAAAACCATCTTCTTCTCTCAATTGATCCAAGAACAAAAATATCCTGGATCCATGCCTTAACATTTAGAATAGAAAAACATGTCTTTACACATCAGTTACCCAAACTTTTTACCAAACTAGACACTGGAATTTATCCTGGGCTCAGAAGTAGTTTTTCCTCCAATGGGTGTGTGTGTGTATGTGTGATTTAGACTTTTAACATAGCTTTAACAATTCTGCAGTCATATCGCTATGATGTCTGCAGTGTCACAGTTTATAGTGATGTTTAGCACTGGGGCAACATGTCACAGACATGTAGCATGATGTCCCACCCAGTCATATTATCCTGACACCAGACCAACCAGTCCTAACACTAACCTCTTAATGCTGAGTGCCAAGTGAGCTAGTACCATTTTTAAAAGTCTTTGGTATGACTTGATCGTGGTTCAAACCCGCGATCTCCCCGCATCCAAGGCAGACGCACTTCCACAAGGCCACCTGAGCAGTCTGTTCCTCCAGTCTCATGATAGAGATGGATTTTTCGTTACCAAGGCAGTTTGATTAAAATGCCTTGCCCAAGGAAACACCATGGTGTAATTACATAGGTGTATAATATTTATGTTTAAATTTTTTTTATACTGATATTTCCGTTACTATTAAAGCAACACTTGAGCCTGATTCGAATCAGTATAGTATCTTAAAATATAGGCCACACTGACCAATACTGTAGATTCCTTTACTTAGTATATTTGTGGTGATCAGTTTTCATTGTTTTGTTGAACTAAATCCTTCTCAATGGTACTTAAATTCACATGTGCTGGAGTGTCTTTCTAACTCGTCTGTATTTTTTACTTCTCCAAAAACTTCCAGGTGAATTTTGATCAGTCTTTCTGTAAATATTTCTTTGAACATATTCTGCCAAACAGTGTTTTTAAGGTTTCTCTGGCAACCATAGGCTTACAGAGCAACCACTAAAGCAGGTATGATTAAACTTTGTAGGAATGTTCCTCAGGGTATGTTCTAACAAAGTTGTTGTTTGAATTGCTTTGTAGGAATGTTCCTCAGGGTATGTTCTAACAAAGTTGTTGTTTGAATTCTTTGTAGGAATGTTCCTCAGGGTATGTTCTAACAAAGTTGATGTTTGAATTGCACCCCTAGCAGTTGTATGGCTTATATAGGATCCAATATTTTATCAATATTCCAAAAAGGTTGCCCTTTTAGAGGTCTCCGTAGAAACCATTTGGTTTCATTAGCAACAATTGGTAAAATGTCTTTGAGACAAAATTACCCAACTAAAACGTTTCCTTGTGTCCACTTGGCTTGAAGCAGGGGCATGTTTATTGTGGTCCTCTCTGGACATCTATCCATCCATTCCAAGAAATTTGTTAGCAAGATTGCACAGGAGTCACTATGCATAATGGGATATTGTATTATATGTCGGAGAAAAATTATATTGCTATTGGTGATACCACTTTTATTGTCACAGTGGAGATATCACTTATGGATCTACTTTCTTTTTCCATTTAGGAAGTATTTTTCCCCTTATTTAT
This sequence comes from Sinohyriopsis cumingii, assembly GCA_028554795.2. Classification (NCBI taxonomy): domain Eukaryota; kingdom Metazoa; phylum Mollusca; class Bivalvia; order Unionida; family Unionidae; genus Sinohyriopsis; species Sinohyriopsis cumingii. The sequence continues at coordinate 36,170,297 of CM068834.1, read as the reverse complement.
ATTCTTCAGACCTTTTATTTCTGTATTTCGTTTTATTATTTTCTTCTCTCTCTCTCTCTCTCTCTCTCTCACCCTTCCTCTTTCTCTTCCATCAGGATGAATTGATCTTAAGAAAAATTCTTGAAATCATTGGAGAAATCAGGTATTGATTAGCGTCAGTTGCAAACCAAAATTAAGTGACGATCCCAATTTGGGTGCAGTGACTGCAAGCCTGCCAAAATTCATGTCTGAATGCAAAAATAAACAAAAACGGGAGCCAGATTCCATACAAATAAGCTCACAGTCTTTAAAATCAGCTGTTTAACGTAACAATCTAAAGACTGTTGGATCATTCTGTTATGTTGCTGTAGTAACCCCACGCCAACAATGTTCACTCCATCAATCTGAGCAAGTTATGTGTTAATGAAAATACAAATCGATTAATTTTCGTATGAAAACAGTCAATTATATGACAAATTACACAATTTCAATCATTATGTATAATCTAAATTTGTGAAAAGTAGCTGTCCTGAAATGTTAAAATTTTGGAACTTTTTATTGATGTTGTAGTGCAGCCATTAATTGCATTGAAACAGAATGAAGAAAAAAATACATGGAATATAGGTATAAATGCCTTTAAAAATATGTAATAGAAAGAAAATCTACATTTTGTGAGTATATATTAGGAAATTTTTCATTTGTGAGGTGGAAACATTTTATGTTATCATGGCTTTGGATGAAGTTTATATAGCTATTTGTAACCATCATTAATTTGTTACAGATTTTGGTGGTACGGATGTACATCATTGTTTATATTTCTTTTTATCACCTTACAGATGATGATATTTCAAGATTCTTGTGTGTGGGTATCTGTGCCCCCTATACCTATTTATAGTTTTTTCATTCACTTTAGATATCAAAGTAATCATTCCAAAGAGCAGGTTATTTCTAATAACAGATGTTGCAGTGATGTGGAATACAATTTCTTTCTACTATTATCATGAAATGGTGGTTTACTATGTTTGTAGTAGATGTATTTTCTTTAGAAGTACAATGGTTAATTAGTGCACACAGGAAGCACAATATTCATTTCTCCAATGCATGGTTTGGCTGAATTTAGTAATTTCAGATCCATCACATTGCGTACCGTGAGATATTGTACATCGTGATATTAATTAGAGAAAAGGAAATAACCACAGGCTGAATTTTTTCTATGCTCTTTTTCTTGCAATAGTGAATTATTTACAAACAGAACATTGATAAACAGGAAACATATCAAAATAATGTTACGTGAGATACGAGAGTAGGTCACTGTGTGGTGTATGACTTATCTTTGAAGATTATGTACCAGTCTAGACTCTATATGGTATATGACCTGCTCTTTGAAGATGATGTACTAGTTTAGACTCTCTGTGGTATATGACCTGCTCTTTGAAGATGATGTACTAATTTAGACTATGTGTGGTATATGACCTGCTTTTTGAAGATTATTTACTAGTCTAGTCTCTCTATTGTATGACCTGCTCTTTGAAGATTATGTACCAGTCTAGTCTCTATGTGGTATATGACCTGCTCTTTGAAGATTATGTACCAGTCTAGTCTCTATGTGGTGTATGACCTGCTCTTTGAAAATGATGTACAAGTCTAGACTATGTGTGGTATATGACCTGCTCTTTGAAGATTATTTACTAGTCTAGTCTGTGTGGTATATGACCTGCTCTTTGAAGATTATTTACTAGTCTGGTCTTTCTGTTGTATGACCTGCTCTTTGAAGATTATGTACCAGTCTAGTCTCTATGTGGTGTATGACCTGCTCTTTGAAAATGATGTACAAGTCTAGACTATGTGTGGTATATGACCTGCTCTTTGAAGATTATTTACTAGTCTAGTCTGTGTGGTATATGACCTGCTCTTTGAAGATTATTTACTAGTCTGGTCTTTCTATTGTATGACCTGCTCTTTGAAGATTATGTACCAGTCTAGTCTCTATGTGGTGTATGACCTGCTCTTTGCTCTTTGAAGATGATGTACTAGTTTAGACTATGTGTGGTATATGACTGGCTCTTTGAAGATGATTTACTTGTCTAGTCTGTGTGGTATATGACCTACAGAATATTATGTACCAGTCTAGTGTCTGTGGAGTATAACCTGCTCTCTGAAGATTATATACCATTTTAGTTTCTGCATGGAGTATGACCTGTTCTCTGAAGATTATGCACCAATCTAATGTTGTGGAAATCTCTAGTCTTGGTCACTAAGATTTTGATATGCATGCAGACTACACAGTTTGCTTCATTGTGATGCATATCAAATTGCTAGTTCAGTATTGCAATTTGCATTGTATAATAGTCTCCACACCAAAAAATATTGTGATATATATCATTTTATCTACTTTGTATTCTGATGCATATTTATCACAGATTTCTAGATGATGCATCAATCTGACTTCTTTCTCATTCTAGGTTTGTTTATGCTGGAAATGATATGTACCTAGTGGGACATCCTTCCAAGTACAGCCAGCTCAAGGCCAAGACCAGCTTGGTGTTTAAAGCTGTGTAAGCAAGAGGTGATAAAACGCACCAGTTTAGGCTGTTGACCAATGTATGCCTAGGAACAATGTATTAATACATTAAATTAATAAATATATTTTATGGGTTTTTAAAAAAAATAAAAATGTCTTGTTTTAAAAGGGGTTGAATCTTCACCATCCGATATGTTAAAACCTGTATAGATTTGATACCTCTAATTTTTTAGACACAAAACATTTTATTGAGAATATTAGTTTACTTTTTCTTGCATATTAAATTAAGAAACTTGTGCTATTTCTTAAAACTGCAATTTTAAAGTAAAGTGACCATTTGTTGCTATACTCAAGGTTTCTGTTTTGTCCGAAGTAAAATTATCGACATTGTCATGAATATTAAATTATATTGGATAGCTGTCATATATTGTATGTGGCTTTGATAAAAACAGGAAAGAGTTAAAGTTTATGAGAACAGAGAACCATAGTACTGACAAAACTGATTGATATTTATTCATAAACTTCATTATTTAACTTGAAAATATTTTATCATTAGATGAACAGTATTTTCTTTAATAGAAAAACTGCACAGACCACCAAATGGTTTCTAATCTTCATTCTTGATCTTACGAATGTTCATTGTTCCAGGTTACAGTGATGTTTTGAACAAATGTAACTGGTTTTGAGAATGAAAGTTCATTTTTCTAAATTACAGATCAAAGCTAGACATTGATTTCCTGTTTATTTTATATTATGTATATCCAATACCATTGATGGTACCAAATGATATAACCTGTTCATTCCATTATTTAATTTGACTGGAAAACATGGTACATCTTCTTCCTACCAATGGAACTTGTATAAAAAATGTAAACATCTTTGAGCAGTGTAATGATTGATCTGACACTTCAGTAAAGAACAAACCATCTGATTTAGTTTTCCCCCCAAAAACTTGAATAATCTGTTGGTTGTCATGGAAACATAATAAGTAGCAAGTTAATAGTGAAATGAATGTGTCATTGAGTTATTACATAGCTCATTGCTTCTTTTGCAATTAGGAGTATTTATTTATTTAGTTTTACTTATTTACTTATTTTTCAATTTTGTATTTATTGATTTATAGATTTTTATTTCGTTTGGGAATTACAGTTAAACTTGATCCTCAAATGTTCTAAGCTTAATTTCATGAATTTTGGCAATTTCATTGTGGCCATATTTACAGTAAATTAAAAAATGTGAGCACCAAATTACTTTGGGAGATTTATTACAACTTTAACAACTACAAAGTATTTATTACTTTATGTACTCAAATTTTGTCAGGTTTTACTAATCGTGTCAGTTTATGTTAGAAGTCATTTGTAGTGTTTATCCATAGACTGGTAAACTGCATGTACAACTTTGAAAATATTTTTGTTATACTATTCTCTGTCATTTTTTAAGCCACTTGGTAACATTGTTATAAATACCAATTCAAGCATCAATAGATAAATAAAACAATAATCCTTATATAATGTGACTTTATATTTTTGTGAAAAGGAAATATATTTTATCAGTGATTTTTGCCAATTAACAGACATAACCAGTTAAGATGAGGCAAGGAGTACCTTGATCAAGGCTCTAATTTGTACTCACCAGCCAGATACTCTACCACTTAAATTTATCCAGGCCTAAAACATAAATACCACTTACAAGTTAATTGGGAAAAAAAGATATTCTGTATCTTGGAACAAAATGAATTATTGTAGAATAATTAGAGCATTCCGTAGCTAATTGAAAATATATCTTTCAACATCTTCTTTTATCAATACTCCTAATTGAAGTTTTTGTGCTATTTGTGGCATTACCTTTTCATTTAGAGAGGGAAAACTCTGTTTTCTTTTTGTCAAAGAGAATGCATGAAAACTCTTATTATTTCTCCCAGTAGCAGATATTATTTATAGGCAACAAATGTCGTATTCAGCATCGTGATGAAATTTTGTGTAAATTATGTTCTGTACAGTTTATAATGATTGATATGATGATTTTCATTGATCATTTATTTACTAATTAACAAAAAAAGTGTGGTTTAATTCATTTATCTATGAATTCTAAAACCATATGTGAAGATTAATGTTTTAATGCTTATTAAGGTATTTATCCATGTATAATATGTACCAAAATCTGAACAGCTTAAATGCAGATTTGCTATAGCTTCATTTAGGGTCTCTACAATTTTTTTAACTTTATCCAGTGTTACGTGTTTAGGCTCGAATAAACAGTAACACAAGAAAGAGTGAAAACAACAAGCTTTGAAAAATATAACAAATAATTCATTTCCCCGGAAAAATGCTGTAAAACTAACAAATAAATATGAGAATTTACGGTTTTCAGAATCAAATCCAAAAATAATACAAGAATAATCTACGAATAAACATTCTGAAGTCCTAAGATTGAAATGTTCTAATGATTCCAGGTTTAAATCCTGATGAAGAATCCAAGATGGAAGGCAACGACGTATGCTGTAGCCTATTCAGTTTTGATGTCTACAGTTCCTTATAGAAACATAATAATCTATCCTTTGGTCTTGTAGATCCAAACAGAATTTTCAATAAATGTCCTTGTTCAAGAATTCTGCATGAATACATTAATATTTCCAGAGAAACTAATTACTCTTTTAGAGTACAAATAAGTTGGAGAAAAATTAACCAATAATTCAAAAACTCAAAAGTTCATTTCTGGTCACAACAGAAGAAAACAGCTTGACATCAAGTGTTTAAAAGCCCTGAACTCTTGAGATCTCTTTCTCTAAACATCACTATTAATACTAAGTATTTTGCAATTTTGGAAATGCCTAATTGTGAAATGTATTGCAAAATAGAAGATGACATAATCATGTTTACATGTAAAAGTCACATAGCTCCTGTATGTCCTTGATAAGAACCAATCATTTTACTTCTAGAAAAAAGTTGTTTACTTGACCCTCAATCAAGGCCAGGAACTATGTCAAAAATAGAAACGAGTATTTCTATTATTAGGTATCTAAGTTAAAACTCTCGTCAAATTCTTGTAAACAAAATTACATTATATTGACATGTAAAGAAAATAAAAAGATTCCAAAACCGACAAACAATCAAATAAAATCAAATAGAACTTAAATCAAATATAAATTAAATCTAATATATGTAACACTAGTTAAACAAACCTGTCATAAATCTGAATGGTATACACTAGGGTATACATTTACTGTTATATTTGAATTGCACACATTTTCTTTGTTTAGGAAACTGATCTCACACAATACTGTTTAAGTAGAAAATATGATGTCAAATCAGCTAATGACACAAGTGGATGAACATAAAATAGTTCAAAGCATGTTAATTTGCATAATTGTAAATACTGGTCTGTGTTATATAAATCAAATCAATTATTGGATGATTTTTATTCTTGCCATGTAGCAGACTGTCAAAATATTTTTACTTTAATTTTCTTGCTGACTTTGTATTTGATAGTGGATTTGTTTCTTCCTCGCAACAATATTTGGGTTGATTTAGCTCATGACAACAAAATATTTTCTCTCTCTCTTGTTTTGTCTGTCTCTGTCTCTCTGTCCTTCTCTGTCTCTCTCTCATATTGAAACCGGATTAGTAAAGATTACAAGCCTATCTGTGATAGGAAACAATGATCCATTGTTGGCCACCCAAACCAATTAAAGAGCTGATTATTACTAGGAACCGACTATCCACTTAAATAAATGCTAAGTCCAAAAATTGAATGTTGATATTTATTTTGAGGTCATCTTTTTCTTTTCTAGAATCTTGTTTCGACCAATGATAATTTTATCATTTTTGTACAAAATTCAAAAGGAAATCCACATTGTACATTTATACAGCCCATCCCACACATTTTACTTGTCTCTGCAAGGGTATAGATAAAATGTATCTAGATAGTATCATTTTAAGTAGTAGATTTTATAGTGTTATAATTGTGATAAAGATCAGAATATTTTCTGTAAATTGTAGTTATATTTAGAAAGAGTTTATTTATTAATTTTTTAGACATTCCATATATGCATTTATTTTTGTACATTCCTATCGTTATAGGCATTTATTTAATATATTCCACCATGTTTAACATAATTCTTTTGTAACAATTGATTAAATTTTAAAGAACATATTATATTTCTTGTCTAAAATCACACCCACCTGCAGATACAATGCAAGCATCGTACTTAGTCTGGCAGACCAGAGTTTTTGAAGTTGATTAAATAAATGACTTCAAACAAATAGCAGACTCTAATCTGCCAGAGCATTTTTACATTATGTTTACACTTGGGTTACCATTGCATATTTGTACATTATAAATAGTACAGTGATGCCTCATTATTAATCAGGTTGGAGGAGTCATTTAAGTTTTCCATGTTACAGGTGAAGTCAGTGTATAGGTGCCAGGTATATTATACATAATACAGTGATCCCCTGTTTTGAAGTGGGTTGAGGAATTCATACAAGTATCCCCTGTTTTAAAGTGGGTTGAGGAATTCATACAAGTATCCCCTGTTTTAAATCTGATTGAGGAATTCATACAAGTATCCCCTGTTTTAAAGCTGATTGAGGAATTCATAAAGTATTCCATGTTATAGGTGAGGTCAGTATATAGGTACCAGGTATATTATACATAATAAAGTGATCCCTTGTTTTAAAGTGGGTTGAGGAATTCATACAAGTATCCCCTGTTTTAAAGCTGATTGAGGAATTCATACAAGTATTCCCTGTTTTAAAGCTGATTGAGGAATTCATACAAGTATCCCCTGTTTTAAAGCTGATTGAGGAATCCATACAAGTATCCCCTGTTATAGGTGAAGTCAGTGTATAGGTACCAGGTATATTTTACATAATAAAGTGATCCCCAGTTTTAAAGCTGATTGAGGAATTCATACAAGTATCCCATTGTAAAGCTGGTTGAGGAATTCATACAAGTATCCCCTGTTTTAAAGCTGATTGAGGAATTCATACAAGTATCCCCTGTTTTAAAGCTGATTGAGGAACTCGTACAAGTATCCCCTGTTTTAAGCTGATTGAGGAATTCGTACAAGTATCCCCTGTTTTAAAGCTGATTGAGGAATTCATACAAGTATCCCCTGTTTTAAAGCTGATTGAGGAATTCATACAAGTATTCCCTGTTTTAAAGCTGATTGAGGAATTCATACAAGTATCCCCTGTTATAGGTGAAGTCAGTGTATAGGTACCAGGTATATTTTACTTAATAAAGTGATCCCCAGTTTTAAAGCTGATTGAGGAATCCATACAAGTATCCCCTGTTATAGGTGAAGTCAGTGTATGGGTACCAGGTATATTTTACATAATAAAGTGATCCCCAGTTTTAAAGCTGATTGAGGAATTCATACAAGTATCCCCTGTTTTAAAGCTGATTGAGTAATTCATACAAGTATCCCCTGTTTTAAAGCTGATTGAGGAATTCACACAAGTATTCCATGTTATAGGTGAGGTCAGTATATACCTATTAGATACATTATACATGGTACATTGGTGCCCCATTATAAAACTGGTAGAGTGAGTCATACAAGTATACCATAAGGCAAGTGTATATGTAGGAGCATTTTATATTTTTTATCATTGCATAATTAAGTGAGAGCTGTGACCATACTCCCCTTATAAAAGGGACTGTGTTATGCTGAGGTACATTATAGTGAGGGTTTGCTGTACATGCATGTATAATTTTATATCAGATTTTGGATATGTTGTCATTGATGTATTACTGTTCATATTACCTGTTTTCGTGTTTTTACATATCATCAAAGCCATCTGTTACATTATATCTATTTTATGTAGATCATTCCACTATGCAGTAGTAAATGAACAATGAACCCTCAACTTCATTAGACCATATCTGCAGTATTTACAGAATTCAGCTTTGTTAAACACTCACAAATATTGTATTGTTCATACCATTAACTATTCCTGAATTAAAAAACAAAGAAGAATTGGAGGTATTTTTTTTTTTTGTTACATTTGTCTTTTGTATAAAACATACTGCAAAAAGACAATTAATTCATGACTTCTTATTTTCTGTTATTGTAAATTTATCTTATATACAAAACTTACAGGGGTATCAGGGGGTCTGAGGTGCTCACCTTTACAAATCATATCTCACGTCAGTCCGCATTCTAGTGTGAGCTTTGTTAATTTGGGTATGTGAAACAGCTTGCCAATGCAAGTAGCTTCTTAAGTTCAGTGGTTCTTCCTTCTGTTTGCCCCGATTCTTCCTCTACCAAATTTACAGGGGCCCCGAGTGGCCGAGTGGTCTAAAGCACTCTCCATTACGGATCACTGCCATCTCACCTCTGTCTGCATGGGTTTGAGTCTTGGATTCAGCCAATGTGGGGATGTGAGAAAGCTTGCCAGTAGCTTCTCGTGGGTTGGTGGTTCTTTCCGGGGTTTTCCCGGGTTCTTCCTCCACCATTAATACTGGCCGCCATGTATAGCCTATCATGTGCTGAAAAATGACGTAAAACCCTACAACAACAACAACAACAACCAAATTTACCAGTTGCCATGTTTAGCCTATTGTGTGCAGAAAAATGGTAATAAAATCACAAAACTGAACCTAACAGAACATATAGGAAAATATCAATTGTAATACATTTCATTTTTACTGAATTTCCTTACAGTGAAGGTTTTGAAATAAAAAATGATGCATATACATGTATAATAAACCCAAATGTAAACATTATATAACCAGAACTCGCAAATAATGGTCTGTATTATATATACCTGGATCTGGCATTGTGTAACACACTGACATGGCATGACCTCCACCCAAATCTGGCATACTACACTTAAAAGTCATATCCAATACAGGATCGGCCCAGATCTAACATTGCATAATACATTGATAAGTCGTGACCTATACATGATACCTTGCAGTACATACTACAGTGACAAGCTATGGTCTGTGCAGGATAGACCCAGATCTGGCATTGCATCATACTGTTACAACTAAATTGTTTTAAGTAACTGACAGAAGTAAACAAACAAGTTTAGTAAAATCAAAAAATTTATTTCTCTAAGTTAAAATTTAAGAGGAACTAAAAGTATTGTGAATTAAACCCTACAGAACCCAAAATGTTGTATCACAAGTCAAAAAGTTAAACATTTTCCCAATGAATTTCAACAATCTTGAATGTGCTGATATACCAATGGTCTTGAGTATACTGATGTACTTAGTCTTGATATATCACAATGATATAATTGAATGAATTCACAATTATCCCAAAGTAGTATTTTAGTCCAAAAATATCAATGAGCACTTTGTAATTCCAATGAATAATTTTAATAAATGGTAACTCTCAAATTATATCTGAACACATCAGTGGTACCACAGACTGAACTTAAGAAGTGCAATGATTACTTTGTTTCTGTCATCTTTGTTTACTAATTTTAATTGACGTAAGACATGATAAAGTACCCAGGATGTGGATCAGAAGTTCACTTTCATATCAGTCTGAGTTGTAAATATGGTTTCTATTGTATAGACCATAATTTATTAGTATGGAACATAACCTGCTATTGTATAATGTAATGGCCAATATTTGTGATGTTTATAACATGAGTTGTAAGTGTTTGCTGCAATGTCAGATATTGGTCTTTGTGGCATAGACCATGGTCTTTCAGTGTATGTTGTGTATGATGTGGTATTAGATCTGGGTCTGTGTTGTATATATTATGACCTGTTATGATGCAATGACAGATCTGGCTCTTTTATGTATAGACCTCAACCTCACAGTGTATTATGCAGCGGTTATTTTAGGGCTATGCTGTATAAACCATGATATGTTGGTGTATTATGTAATGCCATATCCAGGTCTGTTACATTTAGGCCATGAACTGTCAATATACTATGGAATGTTATATCTAGATCTGTACTGCATAGAGCTTGTAGTGCAGCAGAGGTTCTTTATGGGGGGTCTTACAGAACCAGATATTCTGGCTGCTCATTGTGCTGAAAACTAGCATTAATGCACACAAAACCAAACTTATGCTGCATAGACCATAACCTGTTAGTTTACTATGATATGTCAGGATGGGTCCATGTTGCATTGACTGACCTTTCAGAGTATTATGCAATGCTATATCTGTGCTGTAATAAACAAATAGTGACAAAGTGTTCTTCACTATTGCACTTTTTTATTATTGTTGTTGTTGCTGTTGTAGGGTTTAATGCCATTTTTCAGCACACGATAGGCTATACATGGCAGCCAGTATTAATGGTGAAGGAAGAACCCGGGAAAACCCCGGAAAGAACCACCGACCCACGAGAAGCTACTGGCAAGCTTTCTCACATACCCACATTGGCTGAATCCGAGACTCGAACCCTTTTTATTATGTGCCCTGCAGGCAGTTTAATGTTCAAAAACAAAAGTATATTGCATTTTAAAAACTTAATCATGACCAATTAGAGATATATTGACCTGCTTAAAAACTTTACTTTAAAAGCATCGATTTCCTCTAATCTGTACTTGGATTAATAATCTTTTTGTGGCCATTTCCAGTAGATTAAAAGTAACAATATATCTTATATTTTCCTTGCTAAATAGGGATAAGCCATCAAAAAGAAATTTTGGGAGTTTTTTGGCACATGATGTATGTACTTCATATTCTGGCTTGGAAGTGAACAGTAATAGCAAAATGATAAACAATTTCCTTTACAAATGAAACCCAGTCTAAATGAGAATGCAGTGTACCATTAATCGTAACTGATAGTTTAATGAGCCACAATACATCTAAGTTTTCTAGTGTAGTCATACATTTTAGCACTACATGTCAAGGAGAAATTTGAATTTTCCTATTTTATGCCATCCTCTTGATCCAAATGGGTCTTGCAATCCATCAGCAGTACTGGATGGACCACTTACAGAACATGGAAAGGTGTGGACTGGATGGACCACTTACAGAACATGGAAAGGTGTGGTGGGCTGCTAGGATATTTTCACTCCTATGGGCACTTTTTGTGGAAGCTGTCCTGTAAATTTTGTTCAGTAAGGTCTAATCTGAAGTGAAACATTGTGTGTGAGTGTTTTGGATTTGTAACATATCTTTAACAAATTTTTACTTGTATCACTACAATATCCGCTCTGTGACAGTTGATAGTGATGTCTAGCACTGGAGCATCATGCCACAGACATGTAACATTTTGTCCCACCCAGTCACATTATCCTGACACCAGGCTGACCAGTCCTAACACTAACCTCTTAATGCTGAGCACCTAGTGAGACAGCTGTAGGTAATATTTTTATATATCTTTGGTATGACTTGGCTGGGGTTTGAACCTGCGACCTCCGTCATCGGAGGATGTTGCTTTAACCACTGGGCCACCTGAGTGGTCTATAGGAAAATGTGAAATTGTATTTCTTAAACTAATAAATGTTGTGAGATTGAATAAGGCATTCCTGACACCATATTGTTCCAGAATATATCTGTTATTGAAATTGGCTAGAGGAGGATTTTATTTTATTCTTGAATATATGTTATGAAAAATTAATACAAAATTAGATATTTTTTTGCAATGTTATAATCATGTTTTGAACATGATGCAATTGATTCAGCTGAATTCATCTAGTATAAAATGTCACTTGAAAGGTTTAGTTATCCAGAACCATCTCTTACAGGATGATTTTAATCATCTTACTAAAGCTTGTAGTAATGATCTGTGAAACATGGCTACTTGTTACTTATATCCTCTTGTCTTCAGATCATCATGTCTATTCATCCCACTATCGCTAGATGTGTCCATCCATTGAAACACCATTTAACATGAACTTTTTCTTTACCGATTGTGAGCTAGCATGAATCAGCACCCTCCACATCTGCATGAAGACCAAGAGAGGCTACTCCTAAAAGAAAGTCGACTAGTAGCTCCCGAAAATTACTACCACATTAGAGAAACGCAAAAACGCACTATAGAAAATTTGGAACCACCACTTAAACCTTCAGCAGCAGGGAGGGCGAACGGCCTCTAATTGATTCACTATATATTTGTCAAAATAAGATTTCAACAACAACTGTCGCCGTCTTTGCTGCCTATTTGTCAGGAGACGGTAAAGAGCCTCTAATTGATATACTCATATTTCTTCCTACAAAAACACAAAAATAGTTTTAAAAAAGTGCGTATCCAGCGTAAAACAACTTTGTTTACCTTTATCGCTTCTTTGTCGCGTCGAAGGAAAAATGCGCGATTGTCGGTGACAATTTGGAGGCGCTCCCTCCCTGCTGCTTTCTGCGTCCCTTTTCGAAAATTAAGGCCTTTATCGATGTACGAAAAAAAAAAATATTTGCGCGTCTGCTGAAATAAATTTCCGGCTATAAATTAAAAATTTAAATTATCAATGTTGGAGAATCACATTCCACTAAATTTTTCCATAATGTTTAGGAGCATTGACCTCCTCGATAAAAATCTTATCTTAAAACGTTTATCAAATACACGTATACGATCTCTTAATTTAAGTTTGATTTTATCGAGTATCTTGTATAACGGCTCAATCTCGTGAATTTGATCATATCTAACAATTATAATTTTGCACTGTGTTGTAAGCATTTTAAGGATTTCCCACTTTGAGATTTCTATTTCTTTGATGATATCGCGTGTACGTTTATCTATCATTTCTAATTCATAAAGTTTATTTTCGAGTTTGTGTAAATCTTGCAAGTTCGCAACAACAAAGTCCTCTCTCTCTCTCTCTCTCCAGTCATAATGCTCGGTCTCTCTCTCGTAGTAGCCGCGCATTACTTCTGCGAGATTGTCACGCAACTCTTTTTACGCGTTCGTACATGCTAGTTAATTTTTCCGGGTCCATCAAATTGAGACAGTATTTACTGTGTAAATTTTCAAGATCTGTTTCGATTGATGCTGTAATTTTGTCGTTCATATATGTATATGATTTTGTCTAAATGTTTGTTATGTTGAGACAAAAAATGATTACGCAAAGAAAACAACATTCGCGCGTCTGTTGTCTTAAATTAAAAAATTGCTATACCAATAATGGTACATTCGGAATCTTACACAGCTAGACTAGCTAGAGAGCGAGAAGAAGCACTTAAGAAATATATCCCTGTAAAGGATGATTTCAAATTTTTTTTTTACAATTACAGCAAGAAGCTAAGGAAGGTTTTACAGAATCAACTGAACTATTGTTTAAGCCTGTTACCACATCATTATCGCATACTGCTCAACAACAAAACGTTGCGACAAGACGACTAGCAGCCGCAGCTGAACGATCCGCTGAAGCAGCTGCTAAGGCGGTCACTGCTATCAGGGAAGTTGTAACAAGGCCACCCGAAGAAGTTTTTGTAGATGCGTCAGAAACACTACCTGGAGCTGAAGCTCCATTGGAATACAAACCTGGTAAGGCAACAATCAAGGAGAGTGTGGCAAAAAATATTAAGATGAAATATTACGATAACGCGGTTGAACTTGTAGGTGAATTTAATAATCATGAAAACTACCTGGAGCCGGGTTCGCCATTGTTAAAGTATGACCAATGGGAACGGTTGGTGTTTACACATAAAGGTATTAGTCGGGTTACGTCAAAACACGAAGATGATTTTAAACAATTTAAGAAAGATGTTGAAGCAAGGAGAGTTGCAAGCCCTGTTGTGACTGCAGATCTGTCAACACCATTAAAAGCACCCCCGATAATAACACAGCCGACTAGCATGAAAAAAAAAACATCCGGCAAGGGTTTGGGGAGTGGTTTTATTCCCTGCCCTGATAATATTTTCAATGACGTTTCGCGGTTAGAAGTTCTCATAGGAGGAAAACGAGCTGGAAATAACTCACCAGAAATAATTAATGAAGCCGCTGATATTTGTCGGCGATTATTTCAAGGTGGTATCATGGATGCTAGTATTTACCAAGAACTCATTGATGAACTCGTTGACGATTACAGTGATTAAACAGTAGTAAATAACATAACATGGTCATATACAATAGACACTATACACCCGTGCAGGTCAGAGCAGTAAACTCACGATTACCAATTTATAGAGCAACTTACGGAGATGGACTCGGCGATGTGGTTCAGGGTTTATTTGCGGGGTTAGCACCAAAAATTGGCCCTTTTGCAAAATAATTATCAATGAAAGCCATTAATGTTGTTGGTGAAAAAGCTCCTGGTGCAATTGTTAGTGCTGCTGGTAAGGCATTCGTGGCAATCAAAGAAAGACTAGCGCGATTAATGCGACGAAAACCACCACCGGTGAAATTACAAAGCACAGAAATTATGCCAGCGGATGTCAGTAAGGTGATAAATCAAGCTGCAAATCAGAAACGAGCGGCGTTGATAGATGAGGAATCTGACGCACAAAGAAATATAACAGCGAATTTGATAGCAGGAAGTGGACTTCGTGTGAGACGATAATGATTACTATTTGGAAAATACGCAATTATATAAAATGTTCAAACGCATATCCGACCCAGCATTCAATATAGATGAGCCGGTTCACCGAGATAACTCGGTGCGTGATTATCAATTTTATTCCTATGATGCAAAAAACCCAAATCAACGAGGGCGTATTGAACTTCAAGTTCATGATACAAGTAGATATTTCTTGCCCGCTGAGGCGTTTAATTAAGTAGAAGGTGAACTTGTAAAGGCGGATAATACTGCATACGATCCAAATATACGAGTTGGTTTTGTCAATAATGGAATTATGGCACTGTTTAGTAACGCCATATATATGATTGATGGAAAAAATATCGAATCGATTCAGAATGATGTCGATGTTGCCACAACAATAATTGGTCTAGCAAGATATTCTGATGATTACACAATATCAGCTGGTCCATCAATGATGTTTGCCAAAGATATTACCGACAACGCTGATCATATTCAATATATTATAGGAACACCAAAAAAACCTCTAACTCTGCTCAAGATGCAGATATGAGGCCGGTAGTTATGGGTGTTAACGCGACTTACAACTTGGGATTTGCAACACGCCAAACAATGTTGTCAAAAACACGAAGAAGTTTTTCCTGCGCGATTCCAATCTCTCACATCTTCGGATTTTGCAGAGATGTTAGAAAGGTCATCTTTGGAGCTAAACACACAGTTGTGCTCGTAAGAAAAACTGATGACAATGATGCGATCTGGCGAAGAGCTGGTGTCGATACTGGTATGGTAAATATAACTAAACTTTCATTGTGGATGCCAGTATTAACTCCATCGGTCACAGAAGAACCGCGATTACTCTCTTTTATGAATCAAGGTGGTAAATCACTGTTATCGTGGTTAACAGTAACCACAGACGCCATCCAAAGTTCCGTCAGAGATATATTTACTTGGCATATAGCATCACAACAAGGGGCTTCTGCGCCACGACATATTTTTATTGCGCTGCAAGATAATCATCGGGCTAGCAATCAGGAAAGTTCACATATGATATTTGACAAACTCGACGTCACCGAAGTTTCATTGAGAATAAACGTGCAACAAGAACCATCTGAGGATATATTATTAAGTTTTACAGAAAATCATGTGGCGCGCGCATATAATCGCTGGCTGACATTTCTGTCGCATAATATAAATATAGATACTGGGACTCAAATATCACAGTTTGATTTTACAAATTTGTATCCGATTTATTACTTTTCGCTGGAACATCTTGATTTATCCAAACAATCTGTCGCTGATATACACTTCCGAGCTCGCGTAGGTGCATTACCCAAAATTACAGATGGTCCGCCAATTGTTTATGGTCCCTATAGAGCAATCGCCGTCATCCTCAGTGACAAAGCAATGTTACTTGAAGGCATTAGTGGCAGAATGAGAATCGTTGATGCACCAGTAGAAAACATGTAGACAATTAGATCAATCTCGTATTAAATAAAATGTCATATTATCACGTTAATGTCACTCTGACTCCTGGTCAGGCGAAAAATTACAATCAAAAAACGCGAGCGTATGTGGGGCAACGATAACACTAATAGATGATCAAATCGCTAATGGTGGCCCAAACAAGTTATCGCTGACTAAAACTCAACTAAAACATTTCAATAAAGCGAAGCAAGCGAAAACTGGAACCCAACTTGATTTCGCTCCAAAAGCCATCAAGTATATGGTTAAAACCGGTGGTATATTTCCCCTTCTCGCAGCAATACCAGTACTGATTGCCGCCGCCGCTCCCGCAGTCGCAAAAGCAACCGCGTTAGGAGCTGTTGGAACCGCTGCTGGAATGGCATTAAAGAAAGCAACTGGGCGAGGATACAAAAAACAGGGACGCGGCCTAAGACTTCCAGGAACTCCGCCCTCATGGTACCCAAGACGGTTCTAGACATCACACCAATGTCAAATTTTGATTTACTCGATGCTGTTAAACAATTAAATATAAAACATTTCAGAGGCGTCTTTATGATAGATCAGTTACCACAACAGCCGAATAATCCAGAAACTGGAATTATTAATCTTGATAACAGTGATGGTCCAGGAACTCACTGGGTTGCTTACGCGATACATTCACGTAGAATTATCTATTTCGATTCGTATGGGTTAGCACCGCCAGTTGAATTCCTCAAATACGCACAAAGCACTCCAACTCCATCCACAGTTTGGTATTCAACGCTACCAACACAAACACTAACCGATCCACCAATATGTGACCGTGAAGTATTAAATGTTCTCACCGCGATATCAAAATCAACCAAACCACCTCACAAAGTCGTACACGAGTATACTTTTAAACAATCGTTAAAGAATAATGGTTGATATTTACGGAAGATCTCTTCTCTCAAAGACAAAAAAACGTGGTGATGTAGATTTATCAAAATATGCTACCAAGGATGAAATCGACAATCTTTTATCGTTATCCGGGATAGACCCAGATGAGGTTGTTATTTTTCAGGACCGACACGGAAAACTAAAAACCAGCGATATCAAATGGCATGAAATAATTCGTAGGGTTATTGGAGCTACTCCGGGTAACATCCCTGTGTTCACTGACAGTGGAAAAATCAAAGATTCGCTGATATCAATCGCGGTGTTAAGAGATGATACGCAGAAAGCTGCAGGGGAACGCGTAAAAAAGACCGGCGATACAATGACAGGTGAACTCAGCATGAACGGTAACAAAATAGAGGTTTTAAGAGATCCAACGTCCCCGGAAGATGCCGCGACAAAAAATTATGTTGACGCCGTTGACGGTAAATTATCCACGATGCGGGCCGAGTATGATGTTCACGTAAACGCGTTTTCAAGACTTCGCAGAAACTTTCACAAAGCCGATGAAACCATAGATAATTTCTTTAGTACTCCGTCCACCGTTGACATGAAACTTTCTGATATCAAGACTAACATTGACATGATCAAACAAACACAGCAGGATATCGTAAGTGGGATTCCTGAGATCGTTAACAAAACAAGTTTGATTAAAATCCATGTGGAGTTACTCCCGGGCATATTACCAACATAGTATACATGGTATCATCCGGGTTCGCAACATGGTCTAAACAAAATAATACTATCAAATATACCGCAACAGTCACTGGCGTGTACAGACTGTCTGTGTTCAATGCTGCACGATTTGAGATATTTACAACGTATCCCTGGCGACATTCCACCGACAAGTATTCCGGGGTTGTAACTATCATATTAAACAAGGGAACCGAAGAAACATTTATACTGGAAGCAGCTGATAAGAAATTAACCGCAACATCTTACTGGTGGTGTTTGGAATTTGTAGCTGAAACACCTCAATTGGTTACCGCGTAATGTAAATAATGGCGATGTCAGAGTCAACTGCGCAGCAATATAGGTACGATCAAGTACGCGAATGGCAGTCAGAGTTAAAAAAAAATACCATTGACAAATGCACAATAAAAGTAAACAAATACAAGCGGCGTGTAGTCGCGTTGGATGCTATAGTATACTCAGTATCCGCGTTAGTTGCATCCACTGGAGTAGTATTATCAGCGTTAACACCAGTGACAACTGCAATCGCCCTAACAATTACAGTTTCAACATCAACGACAATTGCAGGTGTCTTTAATATAATCTCGAAAAAAATATCTTCATGCGCGAGTGTAAAATTAAACGAGTATGACAAGTTAAACAACGCGGCCACGAGCGCCTACTCGAAATTATCGTCGCTGATATCATCAAGTCTCGACGATACAGCAATATCAGATTCCGAATTCGCGCTAATGGTTAAGATATACGAAGACTACACCAGTCATTTGAAAAGACAAAAGATAAATAATGACGGAATTACTTCATCGAGCTCTGCTCGATATAGCTGCAAATACAAATCAGACAGTCGCGAATACAAATCCGGTGAAGACTTCGATGATAACAATAATTTCGACTAAACCAGAATTTAGTATTAATTTTCCAACTGCGATTCCAGTAAGCGAGATCGCGTTAGCACAATTACAAGTATATTACAGTTGGCCCAATATCAGATCAAAATCATTTGGTGGATTGCCAGCGAATAATTCGTTTGTGTTTGCAAATAAAAATAAGCAAGATGGCACTCCCGATTGGAACGTCATTGGGTTAAGAACCGGGTCTCATCAAATCGAAGAAATCAATGAGGAATTACAACGTCAAATAAAAAATATCACAGGAAAAGAATCCAAAATAACAATAACTGTTCATGAGCCAACACTGTCTTCAGCCATCGAAATAAACTCTCCTGACTACGCCGTGGATATATATAATAGTTCGATCAGAACAGTGTTAGGATGGCCTAAAACTCCACCGGAGACTACACCGATACCAGCAGAACCTAAAAAGTCTGATTATGTCACAGACAAGCAATCATACAACGGAATTTTGCCATTATATGAGGATAATTTAAGTCGACTAAAAAATGCAACGTTGGGAAGTATATTTGAATTTCACAGTAGTGATAATGTTAAATGGTTTTTTGCTGAAGAAGATCTCCAAAGAGGAACAGCTAAATACTTTAGTGTACGCCTAGATGAGATCAATGATTACTTCAAACTCATCAAGAGCATAGAAGACAATTACAGCGACTACGGCAACTTTTCCAAGAACATCTTTTTGATACATCGCTACGCAGCAAAATTATTAGACAAATTGAGAGATTAAATCAGCTCGCATACGATATGGAATATTTTAACCAGCGATTAATTCAGGCGATAATCGATCATGTTGACGGTGTAACCAAACATAAGCAACAATTTTTAGACTTCTTTAGAATATCAGAGGCGAATCTACCGAATTTTAAACTTCCTTGGTATAGTGTAGACGAGCTAAAGAAATCCGCTACTGATATTATTGATGAGTTCTTTCCTGATATACTCGCATAGTACAGAAAAACACTACCGGAGCCAACTATTCTCCGATACAACAATAACTCACAAGGAGAAGGCCGACATGTGTCCCCGGAAATCGTAAATATAACCGAAGTGGTCGCGGTCAATCTTGTGTGTGATGTAATCGATGGCAGTTACAGCACGGACACGACAATATCAAATCAAGTCCAGCAAGGATTTGTTCTTTATTCATTCACCCCGAAAGATATACCACCTGGATTTCTAATCGTGTAAGAGCCGATCAATCCAGTCTGTCTACGATGTCATAATCCGTGGCTGACCAGAATAAATTTCAAACTAACAGACCAGTCCGGTCACCTTCTTGATTTTCGAGGTGAAACACTACATATTAATTTACTTGTGAAATTCTAGAAGTCTTGGAAATCGTAGATTTCCACTTCCAAATCGAAGATTTTCGGAAGGTAAAAAAATATATCCACACAAGGTGGACTGACAATTAATCAAGTGAGTATTATATAATGTACCCACATGTAAAGGTTTTCATACACGACAAGCAAGTACTTGAAAACTACATCAAAAAGATATTTACAGAGTTTATAGTCGGCCCAGTTGACTTGGTTATTGATGTGTACGGTAACGAAGACTTCTTATTGACCCAATAACAGATGGATAAACTACAGCAAGAACGTATTTCTATGATCAAGTGTAATAAAGACCAGATTCTAAATTACGCGCATTCTTGCATTAAATCCGATCGACTAAGGGAAACATTATCAGATTGACGAAATCAAGGAAGTTATCTGTATCACATTGACAAAGTCAGGGAAGTAAAAAAAAAAATTTTTTTTTACCGTCACTGACATTCTACTTCCTTGATGAAATCATTTCTAGGTATTCACTTCACAATTTGACATACATTTTTTTAGTTGTTTTACGCGAGTATTTATTGCCTTCTTTGTTTCATATTCTTGGGCTAATTCCAACCTAAATTTATCAATTGCACGAGACAACGAAACAAATTCATTTATTTGTGCTTCTTCTACTGTAGCCAGCGAGTTATATAAATCCGTCTGGATCCTCTTTATAAATCTGTACTGAGCAG
The DNA here is from genome assembly GCA_028554795.2 of Sinohyriopsis cumingii. Taxonomy (NCBI): domain Eukaryota; kingdom Metazoa; phylum Mollusca; class Bivalvia; order Unionida; family Unionidae; genus Sinohyriopsis; species Sinohyriopsis cumingii. The sequence goes on along the minus strand of CM068834.1, from coordinate 36,149,406 downwards.
GCAAAATATAACGCCCTGCGCATTTATCCTCATGTAGTGTTTCAAAATCAGACATGATTTTTTCAGGATTTAGTTCATCGGATATATTAATTCCGTTTTCTTCTAATTTTTTAATAGCAACAATCACATCATTGATATTTTCGTAATTCATATATATATATATATATATATATATATATATATATATATATATATATATATATATATATATATATTTAAAGGAAAAAAAATTGTACACCATTATAGGTTGTCTAGCAAGTCCAGAATGGTGAACACAGAGACAACACAACCCCATATCAGCCTCTAGGGTGTCTTATGACATCCTACCAGACTCAGGAGCGGAAACACAACCCCCATGTGAGCTCCTAACCTGTCAAACAACAGTCTAGAAGGCCCAGAGGGCGTGTTTGTCAAAGACGAAACATTCCCCATGTGAACCTCTAGCTTACCAAATGATATGCTAGCGGGTTCAGAGGAATACATATAAGGACAGCACAGACAGATATATATACACCGTGCCCCCTCTAGATTGTTCTATAACATTCTAGTAGGTTTGACGTATAGTAAGAACAGTACAACGTATACATAACACTATTTACATCTGTAAACTCCTAATGTGCCGCAGCTTAGCAAGTTTACAGTAGGACTTCACAACACATAGTATTTACATGTATTTACATCTGTAAACTCCTAAGGTACCACCGCATCTTAGCAAGTTTACAGAGACATCACAACACATAGTATTTACATGTATTTACAGTAGGACATCACAACACATAGTATTTACATGTATTTACAGTAGGATATCACAGACAGATACGGGGTTATATTCTATGCTCAATAAAGTTGCACACCCTCCCCCAAATCAATCCCGTGAGGTGTAAAATGTCGCCGCGTCAGGGTGATAACGCGGAAGTTGTGCAACTTTGTTGGGTTTCGAAACCCCGTACATAATTCGGACGCTACAGTATATAAACTGACTGATACCTGGAAATTCAAAAATATCTCACTCGGTTTTTCGTACTTTTTTTCTTAAATATAATAGCAGGAAAAAATGCAGATGAACCAGAAAACCAACCGAATTTAATAAAACAAGGATTTTATCTGTAAAAAAGATATTATTTATTGTACGCCCGCCCGTGTTGACAGTTTTTGATAAAATCCTTGAAAAAATCAACGGGGAGTAATTGGAGATGTTTTACTTCCCTGTCGGGGCCCCGAGTGGCCGAGTGGTCTAAAGCGCTCTTCGTTACGGATCACTGCCATCTCACCTCTGTCTGCGGCGGTTCGAGTCTAAGATTCAGCCAATGTGGGCATGTGAGAAAGCCTGCCAGTAGCTTCTCGTGGGTCGGTGGTTCTTTCCGGGGTTTTCCGGGTTCTTCCTCCACCATTAATACTGGCCGCCATGTATAGCCTATCGTGCTGAAAAATGGTGTTAAACCCCACAACAACAACTACTTCCCTGTCAGGTAACACGGAGAACCGTTTACCCGTTTGTAGTGTATATCGTTACAGTTAACTGTTGACATCAGTTGTTGCAAAATAATACTTGAATTTAATCCTACTTATATTACCCGCAAAAGGTAATGACATCTTTTGAAAGTCACCTTGACGAAGTCAAGGGGGGAACTAATTGCATGACATACGCTTAACGGAGTTATGTCCCTTAAATTTATATAAAACCCCTCGGATCTAACAATAATGAAAAACAATCTTTTGCTTATCATATTTTTTAGACAGAGCGGATTTGTATATATTTTCTGCGACTTACTGAAGGAG